>JACAXG010000066.1:833982-848113 GCA_018881555.1 Amblyornis subalaris | reverse complement strand
GGAAAAGGCAGGAAAAGGCAGGAAAAGGCAGGAAAAGGCAGGAAAAGGCAGGAAAAGGCAGGAAAAGGCAGGAAAAGGCAGGAAAAGGCAGGAAAGGGCAGGAAAAGGCAGGAAAAGGCAGGAAGAGGCAGGAAGAGGCAGGAAGAGGCAGGAAGAGGCAGGAAAAGGCAGGAAAAGGCAGGAAAAGGCAGGAAAAGGCAGGAAAGCAGCAGCTGGGCTGGGACTCACTCGTAGTGTCTCCTCCTCGTGGTGACGAAGGCCAGGGCGTGGGGGCTGACCCTGATCTGGAAGAGGACGTGGCTGCGGCGGCCGAGGATGGTCAGCAGGCTGGTGTCCTCCCGCAGGGCGTACCTGAGCCTCAGCAGCACGCTCAGCTCCGCCGCAAACCTGGCACGGAGAGGGGACACGTGGCACCGAGCGCGGCGTCCCCACGGACTCACCTCTCGGGGCAAAAAAAAGCTGGAGTCACAGCACAAGAGAACCCAGTGAGAAGGAAAAAGAAACAAGAGCAAACGATCGTTGCAGTTGTGAGGTTCCAAGAGAAGCAGCCAGGCCAAAATCGGCGTTGCCCACACAAGCTCGGCACGGGAGGGTGTGGCTGTGCCTTCCTGCCCCCAGCCAAGAGAATCCCAGAGGGGTTTGGAGTTGAAAGAAACCTTAMGGGCCACCTCGTCCCACACCCACGCCTTCCACCAGCCCAGTGTGCTCCAAGCCCCGTCCAACCCGGCCTTGGACACTTCCAGGGATGGGGCAAATTGCTCCAAAATGCAAGAAATGATGGAAGCCCCGAGCCCAGAGCCCAGAGAGGCTATGTTATCTCCACGTCATCGTGGAATGGGCTCTTCGTGGAGCTCCTCAAAGCAGCAGGCACACCCTGGGTGGTTTTTGAGCACCACCAGCCCAGCCCCAGCCCCCGCAGGGAGGGTACCTGTCCCCGAAGGCCTCCCTGGTGGGGATGCTGAGGGTGGAGTACTGCCCGATCTCCAGGGTCCTGCACCGGGACTGGTCGTAGCCAAAGGAGACGTTGCTGAGGTCCTGGGCGTGCAGAGTGATTTTGTCCAGCAGGTTCACCTCATCTGCAGCGGGGGAGGAGAGAGAGAGAGATGCTCAGAAGGCTGAGAAACCCCCACTGCAGGGCTCTGCTCTGCTCATTCTTCAGCGAAAGAAAAAACAGATCAATTCCACAACAGACAAAAACCCCGGGAAGAGGAGTGGACAATCCGGGAGAATTAAAATTCAGATTAAAATTCAGGCCACAAAAAACCATTCAGGTAACTTCAGAAGCAGCCAGGGGAGATTTTTGAACCAGAAGGTGTTTTCCAAGGCCAGTGTCCCAAAGGCAGGAAGGGCCATTCCCTCCCCAGCAGTGGTGGTGCCTGCACCACACAGTTGGGATGCTCAGGGCTGTAGAGCAGAGCCYGGGACACAAACGTCCCAAACCACAAATCCCGGATCAGCTGGGCACAGGAATCCTGCTCATCCTTTCCCAAGTGTCCTTGTTGATGCTGCAAATAAAGAACTGGACCAAGGAGCGGGAAGAAGCTCTCAGTGRGGTGGGTGTCCTGAGCACAGGGACACTCCTCTCTGCCCAGTGGGGTTCAGCCTTATCCCAAGGTCAGGGATTCCATTGAGAATTCCCAGGAAGGAAAGGGCCTGCTCTCACAACATGCTGTGAGCACTCAGGATGGTTTGAGCGGGGTRGGAGTCCCTGTTTTTGGGTGTTTGGCCACACCATCCCTTTGGTCTCACGAGGAGCTTTCAACTCCCTTGGCTGAAAACAGATTTTYCCTTTTCAACTTCATTCCTTAACTAAAAGATCTTTCAACCACAGGAATACCTGAGGAAAAACTTGTTGAAAACCCCGAGGTTTCATGTTCCCCTCCTTTAGCAAAGAGACTTGCAGACCTCTGGCTCTACCCACACATCTCCAACCAGCTCCCTCCAGGGTGGGAATAACCCACGAGGGAMAAACCCAGGGCAACACCCCACGGCCCAGCCCTGCAGGATCGCTCCGGACCCCACAGTCCCTTCTCTGGGAGGGTCTGGACAATCCCACTCCATGACTTGTCAACGGGAATGCTGCCAGCACCATCTGCACGAGCATCTGCCACGGCTTGGGAGGCGTCCAGCCCCTGCGTTCCCTGGAATCCCGGCGGTGGATGAGGTGTGAGATTTATTGGAGGGCAGACAAACAGCCCCGGGCACGGTGCGACCTGCCAGGAGATATCCACACCCCAGGGATGGAAAACAAGGAGCCAAYGGAGCGGAAAGCTGCTTTGATCCACCTCAGACACTCCTGGATCACTCCTGACACCTTCTCCTTGGAAGACTTTGAAAGGGAAAGAGCCCTGGGATGGGCAGGAGGGGAGGGAACAGGGTCCTGGAGGAGCTGTGGCTGTTTGTGGGGAGTTGGGATTTCTCCCGGTGCTTCCCCAGCTCCCCACAGCATCCAAACTTTTCCAGGCAACCCAAAACTCAGCAAAAACGAAGGTGCAAAACGGGTACCGAGGCAGGGGGTGCGGGGCTGAGCCCCCGGGAGCCCTGAGCAGCCCCAAACCCCAAAGGCAGAGTTTATCAGCACTGCAAGGGACGAGCAGCAGTGTGGGGAGTTAATCTGAGACCAAACACAGCTGACAGAGGGAAAAAATATCAGGAATGTCTGTCTCTTCTCACTCCCAAGCATTTTTGGGAGGTGTGACATCGATGGATGGGCCAGGACCTGCACACTCCATGTCCAGGGGCTGCAGCCCCAGCAGGGATCAGCTCTGCTGGAGATCCCAGGGAGTGTGTGGGAGCTCAGGGGATCCTGTCAGGGATGAGCCTTCCCAGCCCTGCTGCAGCTGGGACACCTCTGGAAACAACAGGGAATCTTCCCTGGGAAGGGCACAACCTGAGCACTGTGGGCTCTGAGGGCAGGGAACAAGGACAAAGGGGAATGGTTTTAAACTAAAACATTGATTTAGATTAGAAATACGAAGTTTTTTAAGGTGAGGCTGGTAAAACACTGGCACAGGTTGCCCAGAGAAGCTGTGGCTGCCCCTGGATCCCTGGCAGTGTCCAAGGCCAGGCTGGACGGGGCTTGGAGCAGCCTGGGATAGTGGGAGGTGTCCCTGCMCATGGCAGGGTGRGATGGGATGAGCTTTAAGGTCCCTCCAAACCCAAACGTTAACAGGATTATTCCAGGAGGAGGTTCCTGCAGTATCTGCAGCTCATGGCCCCACAATTTTGGGGGGGCACAACGAGGTTGACACTGGATTTAGTGCTCAGCCAGCCCCAACTCCAAAGCTTTTCCCTGCGGCTTCTCCCCAGGATTAACCAAGGGCCAACTCTCCATCCTGGCACAGCTGGATTTGTGGTTTTTACCAGAACATCATGGATTTGCTTTACACTTCCAAGCAGGTTTATTTTCCCTCTTTGCCTGAACCTCTGGGAGCAGACAGGCTGCTTCCCGAGGACATGGATTGCCCGTGGAAGCAATTCCCAGCCGCAGGGGCTGAGCCACCAGCTCGGAGAGCAGGGTCCCAGCCTTCCTGGGAGCACATTAATCCCGGGAAGGAGGATGCTGAGGATGCTGGGTGCAGTTGCTGCAGCAGCCAGAGGCAGGAACAGGCCAGGCTGTGCRGCTGTTCCAGCAATTCCATGTTTTCTTCACAAAAATCCCACTTTCTCAGGACTTTCCAGCTTTTCTAGGGCTGAGTTGCTTTATCCCCTCAGGCCGTGCTCCACATCCAGGCTTCCCATCTCCTTCCAGAGGCCATCAGGGAGCGGCTCTGCCCACAAACACTTTTCCTACCACTGCTGAGCATCCTCAGCACCCTCCCCCCTCCATCCCAGACCCCAAAACCAGGGCTCACAGCCCGGCTGGGTTTGCCTTGGACGTTCCCTTGTCCATCCCACCCAGCATTCCAAACCAACACCTTTGCTATTCAACCCCGGATCCAAATCCTCCAGAACGGCCATTTCTGCCCTGGAAAGGAGATTCCTGGAGTTCAGCAGCAGCTGCCAAACTCAGCTTGCTCCTAAAAGCAGCCCAGGAATCTTCCCAGGCAGCCCAGTGCCAGGGACACTTGTGCCTGGGCCAAGCTCAGCAAGGATCAGCATTCCAAGGACTTGGCATTCCAAGACGAAGCTCTCCCCAAGGCAAAGCTCACCCAAGGGTGCCGAGGATGTTTTGGGAAATGCTTCCAAGGATGGGGAGCRTGGGGCAGTGCAAAGGGACACCTATGGGAAGCTACCAGAGACACAACAGGGAGCTGTTGGATCACCCCTTGGGAATTTATTGGTGTTGGGTCAGGAATTCTCTGCCTCAGACAGCCCAGAAACCACTCCTAGGGAAACAGCCAGGCTGAGCTTGGGYTTTAGGGCCAGAGGGATCTGCAAATGCCCCCATCCTATTTGGTGCTGGGGGCTTTGTCACTGGAGCAGAAGTTAATGGTTAATGGTGGGACTYGATATCTCAGAGGTCTTTTCCARCMTAAATGATCCCATGATYGGTTTTCCTGTCCTTACAGTCTTTTGCCCCCCCCCAATGAAAATTCCCAAGGAACAAGAGGAAAAGCAGGATACAGGGACAACGACCTCCTCGGACTGGGGACCCAGAGGGCAACCCCAAAGGTTTATCCRTCCTTAAGGAGGAGGGTGGGGGGACACAGAAACACGAAAAGAGGGATTTTGGTTACCCTGGTGCACAGGATCCATCAGCCTGGGCGGTGGGAAGGGAAGTTGGGAAGGAGCAGCTGCTCCCAGGAGCTGGTAGGGGGAGCTGGGGGACCCCAGGACAGGGACAGATCCAAGGGGGGAACGCCCCAGGCAGAGGCAGCCCCAGGCAAGGACAGGCAGGAAGCAGCTCCAGAGCCCATCCAAGACACAGAGACCCAAAGCAGAAGGAGCTCTCCCAGGAGATAAATTCCATTCAGGGAAGGTCTCTGGTCCATCCAGGASGTGCAGATTCCCCCCCACGGCTCGGGACAGGGCTCAGGGCACAGGGCTGAGCTTAACTGGGGYTCCTGGCATGAGGGTGGGGTCCAGGTGAGGCTGCTCAGGGTCACTGAGGCCATCAGTGCTCTYAGGGATCAATAGTGACCCTCTGCATCCCATTCCATCCCATTCCCGGGGCTGCATCCCAGAGGAAGGTGTTCCCAGTTGCAGACACAGAAAAGTGACCACCCATGTTCTCCTCTGGCTTGTTTGCCATGTGTGAAACTCATCCTGAGCTTGAGGTTCTCCCCAAATGAGGGAAATGAAGGGAAATTACATTAAACAAGCGAAAATGGGAGCCTTGGAGAGCTCACAGCAGGGTCTGCCAGGCTGAGTCACTTCCCCTGGACGTGGCACCGGTTGAAACCTGGAATAACAGGGCTGGACAAGCCTTGGGGACAAGCCCAGGGGACAGCCCTGGCTGGGGAATGGAGCAGATGACCTCAYGGGCCTTTCCTCCCTCTGATTCCTGAGTGCCCGATGGAAATGTCCTGCCAGAACTCCAGAACTCTGGATCAGAGAGGCTTGGACGTCACAGCTCCCATGTAATCAGGAAGGCTCCTTGCATGAAGTGATGGAAAAAGAGGGCTCCACACTGGGGCCAGGCTTTCCTGGCACCACCACCGAGCATCCCAAACAAGGCTTCCCCTTCCCCTGGACATCCCACATCCCAGCACCCTCTGCCTCTGGAAAGATGCTGGCRGTTGTGCCTGACTTTTTCTGGAGCAAGGGCAGCAAAAACGGCAACTCCACCTTAGTTTGACGTCCTGATGACCCCACACTTCGGGTGCACAAAGCCAAGGACACCTTGACATCAACCCTCCCTCTGGCAGCTCTTCCTGCTTCTCCTTCCATCCCAGAACTTCTGGTAACGCTGACAGTGTCCCCGGCAGCCACCCGTGTCCCTCCCACATTCGCTCCCTACCGTTCCCACTTCCCTCCTCCCCCCGTAATTCCTTTCTGGGGGCACCTCCAGAAGCCACTCGAGGTGAGCTTGGAGCCGCAGCACACTCAGCTCCCAGGGCTGCTTATGCAACAGGATTCCAACCTCCTCCTCCCTGCTCCGGAGAGCAGGGATAATTCGGGCTCGACCCCGTGGCTGCGAGTCCGAGGGGCCAGAGCCAAAGCAGGAAGAAAAGGAACAAGCGCATTTCCCGTGGAGGACGCTGGACCCATTATGGCAGAGTGAATGCGAGCACCCACCCACGGAGAGGACAGAAAATCCCAGGGAAGAGAAACCTTTTCGGAAGAAAGGGCTTGGCTGCGCGCATTGTTCCGACAGGAAAAACGGGAGCGCAGGTTCTCCTGGAGCTCGTTGCCCGGATCCGCGGCCCTGCTGCCGCTCCTTTGTGCCCGCCCAGCACGGGGGGCTTTTGGGGACAAAGGCTGGGCAGGAGGAAGGGCTGCGGGGAGGCGGGATGACCCCGAGCGAGGATACGGCGGCTGCGGGGAAAAGTAGGACGAGCGGCAGCAAAGGGAAGAGAGGTTTGGGAGAAACGGGAGCAGGGAAGRGTTTCGGAGCTGCTAAACCAGGAGCGTGGAAGGGGCAGCTCAGCCTTCGGCTTCATCCTCCTCCTCGGCTCTGCAGATCCCAACTCCCCAGGCCGTGAGACAGCAGAAAAACCTCATCCCATTAACTGGGGAGATATTGTCTGAGAGGCTGTTCCCTGCCCTCGTGGGGACACGGGGAGGGTTTGAAATCATGGAGCAAATCAATATYCTGGAAGCTGAGACCCTTCAAAGGAGGGACTGGGAAGGGCTGGCAGGRAGGCTCCYGAGGAYGAGCTGCTCTGCAGGGTTTGGTGGCCTCGCTYGGTTTGGGTTGGGTTTGGGKTTTTTTTAATAAGWAATCAAAAAAGAARCYATTTTTAACCCTCCCAAGATGTGCTGAGAGATCATGGAATCATGGCACAGTTTGGSTTGGAAGGGACCTTTAAAGGTCATCCAAGCCAACCCCACAGACCCTCAGAGCTCCTCATCCATCTCCTTCCTGAGCAACCACGGGAGTCAACCCCACCCAGAGCCCCTGGTCCTCAGGGAAGAGCTCTGGGGTGCCACACGTCACCCCAGCCTCGCCCACCCCTCACCCCCAGGCCACACTCACACCCTGGTGCATCTCCCACCCTCCGTTCTCCACATTTCCCCTCCAAATCCTCCTTCCTCTACCCTGTGCCTTCATCTCCTGTTCCCTCCTGGGCCACTGACAGCAAATGCTCCTGGGCTGAGCTCAAACTCTCACTTAACTCCAACGAAACAGCACGGAAAGGAGGTTTGATCTACACTCAGCTTCAGCTGGAGGGAGATTTTTCCATGGTTTTCATCGGAACCTGTGCACATCCCCACACAACCACCCCCCAGCCTGTTCAAGGTGGTCCCGCAGCAATTCAATTAATTAATTGGTGAATCAGCAGAAACCAGATTGGAATTGGTCTACAAGGCCTATCCCATGGATTCTGTGGGATTCATTTACAAACGAGTCAAAAAATCCCAATAAAACCTGTGTGACACCGAGTGGGGACAAGGGCCACAAACATTGGCCCTCGCCGCCGCTCCTAAATAAACTCCTCTTTATTGCTCCATTGTCCAAGGAAATTAATAACAGCTTCTCCCACTCCAGGGGCTTGTTTCCAGCACCAGCTTTCCAAGAGCCTCCCTCTCCGTGGTTTTGTTTTATAGGGTTGGAAGACACACAGAAATAAACACCAAAGCCACGAGGGGAGGATCCCAAAAACCTGCTCTGGGTGGGATGGACACCCCAGGCCGGGCAGCCCAAGGCACAGCTGGGGTTTGTAGCCCTGATTTTTGTCATCCTCTCATTCTGATCRCTGAATCCCGGGATCACTGAGGTTGGAAAAGACTTCCAGGAYCATCGAGYCCAACCTGTGCTCCATCCCCACCAGAGCACCGAGTGCCACGTCCAGTCCTCGAACACTTCCAGGGATGGGGACTCCAACACCTCCCCGGGCAGYCCCTTCCGATGCTTAAYAGCGTTTTCCACGAAGAAATTCCTCCTGATGTCCAACCTGAGCCTCCCCTGGCACAGCTGGAGGCTCTGTCCTCCATCCTGGAGAGCACACGGACGCTGGCGTGCGAAACACCCCCAAAACTCCCAGGAATTGGCTGCATTTGAAGGACCTGAAGGTCAGGACCGCAGGGAGGTGCCTCCAGCCCCCAGCCCTGGCTCCAACAGCAGACGCCTGCAGGACAGGAGAGGAGAGGAGCAGGAGCAGAGGGAGTTTTTCCTGCTGGTTCCTCCCAGCTCCCTGCAGGGCGGGGATTTGCTGATCCAAAGGCAGCGCCTGTGTTTGTGACCGGACCTCAAGCCTCTCCTGTCCTGGGAAGCACTGGAGGAGATTCCTGCAGGAGATCCCTGGGCACACAGAGCTTTCATTCTGCTCCTCTTGGGCTTTCCTGATGTTTTGTGGAGCCTTAAACTCCTTCTGGGATGCTTCTGTAAAGCCTCAGCCGCGTGTTSAGGGCAGGAAAACGGGAGGAGCAGTGATCCCGAGCCAAGGTGTGCCTGTTCCCGGGCTCACAGACGGCTCCTGGCACACATCCCACCCTTCCTGGTCGCCTCCAGCCCTGACTCAGGGCTGGGCCATCACCCCCAGCCTGCCTCACACATCTCCAGGGATAGCAGGGTCGAGCTGCAGCTTCCCAGCCTCCGCTGACATTCCACGGGCACTTTGTGATTGCTGTCACTCCGAACCAAAGGAACCCCCCCCAGCACTGGTGGAAGGAGCAGGAGCAGGAGCAGGGGGGTTTGGGGGTGCACCGAGCCTGTATTGGCTGCAGTGACAGGAATTCCCAGGATGGACACCCTGGACGTGTTTATTTGGGTTTTCTCAGGCTGTAATCCGTCCCAGATGTGTGTCTGCAGCAGCAGATAACACCAGCCCYAGCCTTTCCCTTCCTACTCAGGACACTTCCAACACTGCTGAAATAACAGCCCAGACTGAGCCTCTGCCAGGCTTTCAAAGAACTTCTCCGAGACAATGGCAGGTTAAGCTGGAGCAACATTCATGAAGATCAGCCTGGAATGGAGAAGAAAGGGACCAAGGTATCCCAAAAGTCAGTATTTCCCATCAAATTGTAGCTTCATCCCAGAACCCTGACACTGCATTTCCTTTTGTAAATCTTTCTGCCTCRCTCACCTCTGCCTATTGTAGCTCCCTGGGGTTTGTTGTGCTGATCCTGCTGCCTTTGGTGAAGAAAGGGGAGTTGGGAAGTAAATCCAACCCTTCCAACTCCTCCCCTTACCGGGCCTGATGGGCAGAGGGGCTACAGCTCATTGTCCTGGCCCTGAGGACAATTTACAAATCCTTTACAAACTCCTTCCTTGCCTCRGAAGGAGTTTAAGGCTCCACAAAACATCAGGAAAGCTCAGGAGGAGGAGAATGAAAGCTCTGTGTGCCCAAGGATCTCCTGCAGGAATATCCTCCASTGTGGTTGTGCCAAGCAGGGATTTCTCACACCCGATCCAGGCTCCGTTTGGGACTCTCCCTTCAAGAAAGACCTGGAGGGGCTGGAGCGTGTCCAGGGAAGGGAATGGAGCTGGGGAAGGGGCTGGAGCACCAGGAGCAGCTGAGGGAGCTGGGAAAGGGGCTCAGCCTGGAGAAAAGGAGGCTCGGGGGGACCTTCTGGCTCTGCACAACTCCTGACAGGAGGGGGCAGCCAGGGGGGGTCGGGCTCTGCTCCCAGGGAACAGGGACAGGAGGAGAGGGAACGGCCTCAGGCTGTGCCAGGGGAGGGTCAGGCTGGACATCAGGAGGAATTCCCTCATGGAAAGGGTTGTTACACATTGGAACAGACTGCCCGGAGTCCCCATCCTTGGCGGTGTCCCAGGAAGGCCTGGACGTGGCACTCAGTGCTGGGCTTTAGTTGACAAAGTGGGGATCGGTCACAGGTTGGACTCAATGATCCTGGAGTTCTTTTCCAACCTCATCGATCCTGGGATTCTAAACCAGTTGCTACTCTATTCATGGCAGCCACAAAACCAGAGTGTGTTTCCCCTACCCTGGCTGATGCCCTAACCCAGCAGACCCCACTGCCAGGAGCCCTCACCCGAGCCAGGGAGGATTGGGGCAACCTCCAGATGAACCAGAGATCTTCCAGTTGCATCTTCCCAGAGCTTCCCCCTTCCCTGTGCTCGGAGCTCTGCCTGCCCCGCTCCCSATCCAGCCCTGGCACTCACAGCCCTCTGTCCCTGCTGGCTTTTGGRGGATTCAGGACAAACCCTTGGCGAGGAGCAGGACTCCAGATTTAGTGACGGGAGATCTGCCCCAGCCAGAAACCYCTCTTGCATTTAAAGTTGTGTTTCCTGCCAGCCTGCAGAGAAAACCTGGAAAACATCCCTGTGGAGCGGTCCCAAAAGGAAAGGGCAAATGTGCCAAAGCTGGATGCACCCAGCACTGCCCTGCCCTGAGCTGGCACTGGGGACAAGAGCTGGAGGCCCAAAGCCAGGGACATGGAGGGGACATGCAGGGGACACAGGGCTGGAGGGGAGGCTGCCGTGTCTGGGCTCCTGGGCATGGTCTGCTGCCAGCCCAGCTCCTCCCCTGACCAGGGACACCCCACGGGGGCCTGTGGGGAACTCCAGGTGCCAACTGCCGGCAGGGAAAGGCAACTCCTGCCTGCCGCTCTCAGGAGCGTGGGGTTTGTCCCAGGACAGCCTCTCTCGCACCTCTGTCCATCCCAGCTCAGGGAGACTCCTCCTTCACTGTCCCATCATTCAGCAAGGACAATTGGCCCTTCAAAGGATGGCCACAGGTCAGGGCATGGCTGATTTCAGTTCAAACGCAGCCACTTCACGCTGAAATCACCACTCTGGGGACAATGCCACTGCCTGGAGAGCAGCGAGTCCCGTGCTGAGGGACAGGGGACAGACAGGCACTGCTCCTGTGATCCCACATCTGCCAGGGGCTGGGGGAGCTGGACCTGCCCCAACGGAGCTTTTCCATCACAAGTGCCTCCCCCAGCTCCTGTCACTCAGGGGTGACCAATGCCCAACCCCAAATTAGCACCAGGGAACTTCATCCCAGGGAAAGCTTTGGCTGCAGGAAATGGAAGCAGCCGGCGCCTCGCAGGGATCCAGCTCYGCTTCCTCTGCTTCCAGAGCTGCTGTTCCACGGGTCAGCGCTCGGCTCTGACCTGGAATTAAAATTCATTGGGTCTGGGTCGGCGTCTGGAAGTTGTATTTGGCTACCAGGCATCATTTTCCCCGGGGGATGCGSAGGAACAGGGCAGGAGCGAGAGAGCCTTGAGTGCCAGAGGCAGAGCAGGGCGGGCTCGACCTTCCCCTCCCGCTCCCTTCAACACAGAACAGAGGGGAAAAAATTCCAAATGAGCGTTTCCCAGCCTAACAAGCTGCCACTTCACAGCCAAAAAGCGCTCAGCTTTTCACCCCAGGCAAAACATGTGCACGTTGGTGATTCATTCCACGCTCGTGGCTGCCAGGTTTCTGTAAAAAAGATGGAATTGTTGCGGTTTCAACCTTGACTCAACTCCCAAAGGCTCCTCCGAGTTCCTTTTCCAAGCTCCTCGCCTCCCACCTCTCCCCATCCGCCGGTATTTTTACACCCAAATTATCTCTGGGGGCTTGGGAGTCTTGACATTCCCTGACAAGCTGCTCGGAGCCAGGAGCTGCTGCTCTCCCAGGTGTGGGAATCACTGAGATCCCGAAATCCCCACCCAAAAGATCTCCCTGGAAATTCCTCTCCCCAGCTCAGGTTGGGCCCAGAAAGCTGGAACCAGAGCTCAGGCGGCTCCAGGCAAATAAACATAAACTAGGAATTGGTCCACGTGGAGAGAAGCTGCCAAACCCCAAATGGTGCTGCAGGCACCACATTCCCAGGTTCCAGGAGGGGCTGAACCCTTTGGAGCTGCCTGGATCGGATCCTGGGCTGAGGAGGCTCCACAACTGGAAGCCTGGATGAGGAGGGTGTGAATGCTCCACTGRGGCTGGAGAAGATCCCAGTATGGATGAGATCCCAAGGAGGACACGCTCAGCACGTGGGCATGGACCAACCTTTATGGAAAACCCCGCTGCCGGATGTGGACATCTCCATCCCTTTTTTTTCTCTCCAGGGCTCAAAATCCTCTTTCTTCCCCTGAAAAAATCCCTATCCAAAGCCTGGCTGGTGCCCACTCCCGCATCTTCTATTTCCAAGGCTGCACAGGGCATCCCACCCACCAAAAACAACTTCCCAGCTCAAGCCAAGCTTTCCTTTCTCTCCGTTTCTTTTCTAACCCAGAGAATTTCCCAGGGTTTCTTTTGCAGAAGAATCCAGAGGAAAATCTCTTTTTTTTTTCCCCCCTCAAACCCCAGTTTCCCAGCCTGGATTATTCATCAGGAGCGAAGCTGAGAAGGGCCCAGGTCGGACACGCTCACCCATCCCACTCTGCACAGGGAATTGTGTGGATTTGGGAAGAGCCCCAGGCGGAGCTGACGAGTCTCGTTTTAACAGCAGGAATGGCTCTGCCTTGCAAAAAAAAAAAATATATAAAATCTGCTCCTCATTCCTCCCTCTGCCTTTGAGCGGGGGCAAACATTTGTTAGTGATTCATCACTTCCCCGAACAGCCCAGGCTGGGAAAAGGATGGATTTGGGATATGGGGGAGCTCTCGAGGTTAAAGGGAATCGCTGGAAAGAAATCGGTGTCAAACAGAAAACGTTCCCAATATTTGAGTAAAAAAAAAGAAGAAAAAGAAAAAGAATAAAAGGAAAATGAGTCAGTTTGAGTCAGCCCAGAARTGAAAGGTTTCACCTCTGTGGACGAGCTGCCTCTTTCTTGTTTTCTTTTATTCGCTTTAATTAACTGAAACTCTGTTTGAAACTGAAAATTCCAGGTTATTTTTAACCCCCCTGAGACGTCAGGACGTTTCCTTCTTCCCCCACTAAAACACTTCTTTTTTTTTTTTTTTTTTCCACAAACCCCAGGAAACCCAACAGTTTTAACGGGCTCGAATTTCACTCCCCCTTCCCGACCGGAAATTTTCCACCTGGTCAGACCCAGTTTGAGCAGCTCCATCCACCCCACCGAGTCACCAGGAGGCACCTCCGTACCAAGAGCTGAGCTCCAGGCTCCACCAAATCCATCAGAGTCCACTCTCCCTCAATGCTCCTTTACCTGGAAGCAGCYGAGCTGAGGAACATTCCCAAGCACAGAATTCCCCTGTGCATCCACATCTTGTTTCAGCGCCTCAGAATCCTCTGGATTCTCTCATGCCTGAGAACCTCTCCAGCCAATATTTTGCTGCACCTCCATCCCACCTCACTTGCCGACCAGATCCAGAGCAAAAAACTGGAGCAATGGAGAAGACCCATGGAATTCCCACTTTTATGGACACACAGAGAGGTTGGAGGACACCAGGACATCGCCTACAACCCACCCTGGCAGCTCTCCATGTTCCCTGAGGAGAGCAGTGCATTCCACCACTGCTGGGCAATCATTAAAAAGAATAAGAAAAGCTAAATCCATGAATTAACCATCCAGACTGGAAAAGAAGGGTTTCCCAAGCTAAAACAATCCATCTCATTGTGCTCCAGAAGCACCGGGAATTATTTTTTTAGCCATATCCTGTATCCAGTATCCTCCTGGTGGAAGCTTTCAAGGTTTCTCTTTCCAAGGCACTAAAACATTCCCAGCTTGGGAAACCCAATCCTTGCCACCTGCCTTTGCACCTCACTGCTGGTGAGGAAAGGATTGGGAAGAAATCGCAGCTGCGGAGGGTTTTCCATGGATCCTGGGAGTGATCCCACCAAGGGGCTGGGCTTTGTGAGCTGCTGAGCTGCCCATCCTTGGCAACCCAACGATCCCGCCCTGCGCATCCCTGGSAGCGTTGTCCAAACGCTCCTGGAGCTCTGGCAGCCTTGGGGCCGGGACCATTCCCTGGGGAGCCTGTTCAGTGCCCACCACCCTCTGGGGACAGAAGAGCCTTTCCCTGATATCCAACCTGACCCTCCCTGGCACAGCTCCAGCCGTTCCCTGCGTCCTGTCCCTGGCCAGGAGGGAAAAGCTGGAATGGGGGTGCTCAGGGATATCTGCTGGATCCATCAACTCTGCCTCTCCCAGGAATATCCCCAAGGAGGAGCCACTCTCCAAAGCCCCAACACGCTCTGAGAGTCTGGAGCGCTGCTCCTGCTCCCACACCT
>JACAXG010000066.1:801478-832347 GCA_018881555.1 Amblyornis subalaris | reverse complement strand
TGTGCAGAGCCAGAAGGTCCCCCCTGAGCCTCCTTTTCTCCAGGCTGAGCCCCTTTCCCAGCTCCCTCAGCCGCTCGTGGTGCTCCAGACCCTTCCCCAGCTCTGCTGTCCTTCCTTCAGGAGCAGCAATTCCCAGGATTGGCTCATTCTTGGCTGGCTCAAGCCCTCCTGGAGCAGGGAAGGGGGTGAGGACAGTCCCACGCTGGCTCTGCACACCCGCCAGGCTCTGGCTGCCTTATCAGCCCCCTTATCTCGGCTCCTTCCAGCCCTATTCTGCTTCCAATCAGCATCCCCGGCCCGCTCCGGCCGGAACCCTGCGGGAATTCCAGTGAAAGCCTGGAAGGAGCAYAAAAACGCAACAAAAACACATTCGAGGCAGATGAAAGCTGGGAAAAGGCAGCTGAGCGCCGTGAAAAGGGGCAGGGTTCGTGTTCTCACACCTCGCTGGCTGCACAGAGCCTGGGGGGGGGCTGAGCCCTGGGAAGGGGCTCCCCACGGCCGGGTTTGGGAGCAGGGATCATTCCCAGCTCGGGGAGCTCTGTGTGTGCTCCGCGGGCCAGAGCAGGTCTGACCCACGCCCTGAGTGCAGCACGGGCGGGGAGGGAACCCGGGGGCGCTAAGGAGTCACGAGTCGGGAGCAAATGTGCATGGRGACGGTGAGGAATTCCTTGGAAATCAGCTGTGCCACCCTGGGATCTCTGGAGAGCCTCGAGTGTGCAGTGAGGAGCTGCACGTGTCCCATTCAGAGAGGAGGGATGAGAAGAAAGGAGGTGATTCCCGCCCTCTGTCCCGCTCCCATGAAACCCCATCCGTTACAGGGGCTCCCTCTGGGGTCCCCAGCACAGGAAGCACATGGAGCTGTTGGAAAGAGTCCAGAGGAGGCCACGGAGCTGCTCCGAGGKCTGGAGCCCCTCTGGAGCCAGGCTGGGAGAGCTGGGGGTGTTCACCTGGAGAGGAGAAGGCTCCAGGGAGACCTCAGAGCCCCTGCCAGTGCCKCCAGGAGAGCTGGAGGAGGACTTGGGACAAGGGATGGAGGAACAGGACAAGGAGAATGGCTTCCCAGTGCCAGAGGGCAGGGTTAGGWGGGATATTGGGAATAAATCCTTCCCTGTGAGGGTGCTGAGGCCCTGGCACAGGYTGCCCAGRGAAGCTGTGGCTGCCCCTGGATCCCTGGMAGTGTCCAAGGCCAGGTTGGACAGGGCTTGGAGCAACCTGGGMTAGTGGAAGGTGTCCCTGCCCATGGCAGCGRTGGGACTGGATGAGCTTTTAGGTCCCTTCCCCCCCCACACCATGGATTCTATGGAAAGACTTCCTTGGGACAACATCAATCCAAACCCTACYGAGCTGTGCACATGTTCACAACATGGTTCTGCAATCTGTTTCTGAAGGGGGAAAACAAACACAGCAAATTAAAAATAACAACACCCGAGTTATTTYAATCAGGATCAGGAAGTCATTCCGGGGTGAATTCCCAGCCGTGCCCACTCCCTGGGCTGCTGCTCACASCGCGGAGCAGCCCTGGGCTGCACATCCTTCCCGGGGAGGGGATTTAAAGTTCTCCAACACGGACAGGATCCTCTGGACTGAAAATCCCAGCCCAGTCCAGGATAAAAACCACGGAGCCCCTCCAGGGTGGGCACAGGGCTCGGACCTGCTGCTGTGCAGAGCTGCTCTGGGCAGCACCCAGCACTCGCTGCTGCAAACACTCGCTGCTCTGGCTGCTGCACTCACCAACAGCCCCAAACACCTCTTGAATTAAACTTCCAGAGCCTCACAAGCATAGGGAAAAGCCTGGAAAACCTCACTGCTCGTGGTCCACAAAAAGCTGAAGGCGGAAGTTCAGAGGCGATTTTTATTTATTCTTTTTAAAATGTCTTTTTTTTTTTTTTTTTTTTTTTTAAATCCAGGTGTTGACGATCCCATCCAGGAAACCATCCAGCCCTCTCCCATCCCAGGGAGAAACATTCCACCTTCCTCCATAGAGACACCTCCAGAGAGGTTCCGGGTGGGGAACAGCCCCAGGGAGGCCCCCCCAGCTCCCAGGAATTGCTGAGGCCATGATCCAACCTCCCCCTGCCCCAAGCCCTGTCCCTGTGTCACCCCTGCCCCTCAGCCATGGGAAACACCTCAGGGACCTCTCTGGGTGGATGAATCCTCCCCAACACCCCAGAATCCCCCACGGAAGAGGGGGAACCTCTTCCACCCTTCCTGCACTGTCAGGAGAGGACCATGGCAATGTGGGAATGAGGCATCCGGGAATCCTTGTGCTGGTGTGAAGCTCAGCCCACGGCACATCCCGGCTGCTGGAGGCAGCAGGAAGGGATTAACCACAATTAGAAGGTTTTCCTCTTCAAAATGTCCCCTGGAAAACACTCCCATGGCTGGACTAGGATCACCCAGGAGCCAAGAGGGGCTCAGGCTGGAGCCATCCCGGATCGATCCTCGCTCTCTGACGCCCAAAATTCCAACAATTACACAACCTTTCCATGAAGGGAACTTTTCCTGAGCAGCGTGGAGGGAGAAGGGATGCTCAGATCCTCCCTCTTCTTGGGGGGGTCCCTTTGAGAGGTGTCCCCACTCCATCCAGGGACTCCACAGCAAACCCATCCCACAAGGAGAGCCCCCGGAGCCCGGGGAACGCCGGAGCAGCTCCAGCATTCCCGGGCAGCACGTGCCTGCCAGATGCTCCAGGTCTGGGGAGGAGGGGAGGGGACGCTCGGGGGTCAAGGTCACGGAGCGATGCCTGCCTCGGATCTTGGGGAAGGGGCCGTGCAGGGGGACAGGGAGCCGGGAGGAAATACCAGCCCGGCTGGGGAAAAACCATCCAGGGTGGATTCCCGGTCACGCCCGCACGTGTTTGGCTCGGGAGAGGCAGGAAGCTGCGAGGGATGGGGGTGCCTCGGCTGAAAGGAGGAGGCGGAGCAGCCCCACACGCTGGGCCAGCCTGGGATGCTCCTTCCCGCACCTCTTTAATCCCTTGGAGAGCTGCAAATGCCCGGCTTAGGCTCAGCCTCCAGCTCTCAGCGTTGCCCTTCTCCTCCTTCCCTCCCTTGTGGGAGCGAAACGCTGCTTTGGGAGCTGCAATTCCCGCACTGGACAAGGTTTGGAGCCGCCTCCATGCCCTGGGATCTCCTGGAGTGTGTCATTCCTGTCTCCCTTTGCCCTCTCAGTATCACTTGGCTCCTTGCACTGGTCAGGAGGAAGCTGCAGCCCCTGACGGGACCCCAGGCCCTTCTTCCCAAGGCTCCGGACCAAGCTGAACACAACCAGGCTGCAAACATCAAACCCAGGAGCCCACACACACAGGAACAGCTTTGGGATCGCCACTGCTGCCCCCACAGGCAAAGAGTCCCCCGGAGCAGCCACTTCCTGGTGGCCTGGATGGGGATGGAGCTCCACCACCTCCAGGAGTCTCTTCCAAAGGGAATTAAGCTCTGACCACCTCTCTACTACACCTCCCACCCCTCCTGCCGCTGATGCCAAACAGATCTGTAATATCCCATAAAAGCGGATTTCTGGCCAGCCCAGCTCTCCCAGAGAGCAGCAGGAAGTACACCAGTAACACCAGTTAGCGCTGCTGGGGCACAGTCACCCCGTGCCCACCAAGAGCCACGGCCACCTTGTGTGTTTAGGCCAGAAAAATATAAAATCTAAATCATTAAACCACAAGAAGTAAAAATATGACATCTAGGCAGTGCTGCTTAGAGCTGTGCCTGGGATAAACAGTGAGGAACAGCATTTTCCCTGCTTTAGTTTCGTTTTGGGTCACTTTTTCTCAAGGAGCATTCAAAAAATGGCAATGGAATGGTCACTGAGGGTGGGATCTGCTCCTATTCATGCATTTTGAAGCCAGAAAAATCCAAACCACTGTGATCTGGCACAGAGAAGCCGTGGCTGCCCCATCCCTGGGARTGCCCCAGGCCAGGCTGGACGGGGCTTGGAGCAACCTGGGCTAGCRGAAGGCTTGGAAAAACATCTTCCCCTTTAGGAAAAACATCTCCTCTGGATTTAAACCCTTCCCAGCAGCTGAAACTCTACCACGACCCAGCCTTGAGGGGGGCCAGCAGCCAATGAAATAATGAATCTATTAAACATATGGGCTGTCAGAGCTGGCGTGGGAGTCACAGTAAAAACCTGCAGAGCTGGGGGAGAAAATTCACAGCCCTTTTACTGCAGGAGCTGTAGGGTTTGTAGGATTCCCGAAAGGCCACTCATCTGGAGAGGAAAACCGCGAGCGAGGCATTACAGRGGGAATTAACGTGGATTTAGAGCTCTGTGTCCCCTGGGGAGGTGCCTGAACTCTGCCACTGAGGAAGGGATCGCTCAAAGCCTTTTTAGCACCCTAAAGGCTTTCCCTGCAAAGGGGGAACCATCCCAGGCCCCTGCATGGTCTGGAGTCTTCCAGGACCTGCCCAGGGGGAGCAGGATGGCTTCTGCCATGGAATCACGGAATATCCTGAGCTGGAAGGGACCCACACRGATCAGAGTCCAAGCCCTGGCCCTGCMCAGRCRCCCCAACAATCCCACCCTGTGCATCCCTGGGAGCGTTGTCCAAACGCTCCTGGAGCTCTGGCAGCCTTGGGGCCGGGACCATTCCCTGGGGAGCCTGTTCAGTGCCCACCACCCTCTGGGGGACTTTTAATCCCTTTAAGTCACCCAAACTCTACCCACAGAGCGCGAACCCACTGGTTTTCCATTTTTCTCCCTTTTTCTTTGCAGCTCACTCTGGCTCCACACCCCTGGAGTTGTCACCGACCAGGACAAGGGCACCACGTGGCACTATGGACACCCTGTCCTGCCTCCTCACGCCCACCTCTCACTGCCCCCCTCAAACCTGCGACGCTCACAAAGCTCCAGGAACGAGAAAAAAAAAAAAAGAAAGGAAAAAGAAGGAAAAGCGCGGGAGTTGTTCAACAATCTGCTCGCACACACCCCGCGGCCAGAAATGAGCTCCGACCCCAGAACTCCTCCGCATCCCGAACGACCTTTTGACGGCTCCCATCCCGGGACATCTCCCTCAGCCCTGCCAAAACCGAGCCCGGCATTCCCACAGGCACAGCCCAGCTGGTCCACGGATCCGTCCGAGGACTCCAAAGGAGCGTCAGTAACGCAGCTCTGCCGAGCGACAGGTGCCGCTCCCGGGGGCAGGCGCAACTCGTTTAACCTGCCTCCCTCSGCAAGCTTTCCCCGCTCCCAGAGGGAGCTGCCGTGGAAAACAGGGATCGGGAACAAAGGTTCGGCAGCGGGGAAGCAGAGAAAGTGATGATAAAATTTATCTTTTACTCTGAACAGATGTTACCYGTCACGTGTGCCCCTCGTGTTCAGTATAAATACACTGAATTGGTAATAGAGGAATGGGAATCATGGAATCATGGAATGGTTTGGGTTGGAAGGGACCATAAAGATCATCTCATTCCCAGCCCCTGCCATGGGCAGGGACACCTTCCACTAGCCCAGGGTGCTCCAAGTCTCATCCAACCTGGCCTTGGACACTCCCAGGGCTGGGGCAGCCACAGCTTCTCTGGGCAACCTGYGCCAGGGCCTCCCCACCCTCACAGCCAGGAATTTCTTCCCAATATCCCATCTATCCCTGCCCTCTGGCAGTGGGAAGCCATTCCTCATGTCCTGTCCTTCCATGCCTTGTCCCCAGTCCCTCTCCAGCTCTCCTGGAGCCCCTTTAGGCACTGGAAGGGGCACTGAGGTCTCCCTGGAGCCTTCCCTTCTCCAGGTGAACACCCCCAGCTCTCTCACGCCCCAAATCCTAACAGGTGTGGGTCCCATGGGGTGCTGTGCAYGTGGAGAACATCCCAATAAATCCTGTCCCGCTGTTCCCTGCTGGAAGCGCAGGGAGGGAACRCTGCAGGGAAGGCAGAGCAGGCTGGCACAGCAGCACTTCTCCCAAGCAGCACGGCTGGCAGGTTAAAAAAGGAAAAAGAGAGGAACAAAATCATTGCCTGGCTGTGTATTCCCAGCTCAGATCCCAGCTCGGAGCCGCTGCAGAAGGAGGGGAGGCGTCTGTCTCGCACCATTCCCTGCTGGACAGATGGAAACCGCGGGCACAGGAGCAATGCAGTTATCCAGGGCCGTGCAGAGGGAAAAATCCGGGAGCCCCAGCCCTGCTGTGTGTCACAGCCACCCCCTGCCACTGCTTCCCAGTGTGTTCCCAGCTCCAGAGGCTGTGGATGTTTCCTTTCCCGGGAATCACCCTCCGTGGGGTWATTGCACATTTATGGAGCTCCTCCATCAGGGGAGAGCATTCATACCTGCTCATTCCTTGACGCRTTCCCAAACACAGAATCCCGGGATGGTTTGGGTTGGAAAGAACCTTAAGGATCACCCCATTCCAAGCCCACCTCTCCAGTGACATCAGGCATCTCGCAACCAGCCCTTTCCCCATCCCCAAAAAATCACATTATCAGGGATACTGGTGAGCTTCTCCCATCAAAACCATCCAGAGGAGCTGGTGTGGAAGATTCCAAGCCCTTCCCTGCACTGCACCATCCCCTCCCCAATGCTCTCCAGGTTTTCCGGCTCCGAGCAGCTGGAGCTGGGAGCATCAGCGGAGCAGCAGGAGGAGGGATCAGCCCTGCGTCTGTCAGGGGTGAGTTTGGGGCTGGAGAGCTTTAGGATGTCTCTGCAACWCATTCCCCACCTCCTTCTCCCGTTTCTCCGAGTCCTGATGGGAATATTTCATGTCTTGTCTAAATGCCTCGGCTTTAGAACGCATCCATCTTCCGGGAGGGGGGAGGTGGACCTGGGATAGGGATAGGAGGGTGGGAAGCTTCCAGCAAATAAAAGYTAACCCCCTGCCTGTGCATTTTTTTTTCCTTTAAGAAAATTTGAGTGATTCCATAAGACCAAAAATAATCTTTAAAAATAATTTGCTTTTCATTCACACTCCGGTGAAGGCAACAAAAAATCAAGTGTTTTCCCTGGGCTAAATCTGCGTGAGCTGGGCCCAACCCCTGGAATTTCCCTGCAAACCCCACAAGGCACAGCAGGGACGGTGGCAGCACATCCCATGCCCAGAGCTGGGTCCYCACCACGAGCAGAGCTCCCAAAAGAACCCAAATGCCAATTATGGGGCTCCTTAGAGCGGGAAAAGCCTACACGGACACACAGAGATCCACAGCACCCCGGGAATGGGCTCATRTCCCATGGGAAGGTGCTTCAGCCTCACCTCAGGACACATTTGTCATAGGGATGAGGGTTTAGGGTTAGATGGGATATTGGGAAGGAATTGTTCCCTGKGAGGGTGGGGAGCCCTGGCACAGGYTGCCCAGAGAAGCTGYGGCTGCCCCTGGATCCCTGGGAGTGTCCAAGGCCCCAGAGAGCCCCTGTGTCACCCCAGGTCTCCTTGTCCCTTCCCAGCACTGCTGCCCCCAGCAGGCACCGGGGACGGGGAGGGGAGGGAAGGATATCAGGGACAAGGAGTCGCGGCAAACCCTGGCTCTCCTTCCCTCGGAGCTGCTGAAACCACCACGGCAGAGCCAAGGAAAAAAAAGACTCCTGGATGGAGGGGCTGACATGTCCCTGCATCCCAACACATCCTTTTATCCTGCCGTGTCCCTCCATCCCTCCATGTCCCTCTKTCCTGCCGTGTCCCTCTGTCCTGCGTGTCCCTTCATCCCTCCCTGTCCCTCCATCCCGCCATGTCCCTCTGTCCTGCCGTGTCCCTCCATCCCTCTGTGTCCCTCTGTCCTGCCATGTCCCTCTGTCCTGCGTGTCCCTCCATCGCTCCATGTCCCTCCATCCCTCCCTGTCCCTCTGTCCTGCTGTGTCCCTCTGTCCTGCCGTGTCCCTCTGTCCTATGTCCCTCTGTCCTGCCGTGTCCCTCCATCCCTCCGTGTCCCACATCCCTCCGTGTCCCTCCATCCCTCCATGTCCCTCTGTCCTATGTCCCTCTGTCCTGCCGTGTCCCTCCATCCCTTTGTGTCCCTCCGTCCTGCCGTGTCCCACATCCCTCCGTGTCCCTCAGTCCCTCCGTGTCCCTCCRTCCCTCCGTGTCCCTCCCACGCCCCATCCCGCCCCCACAGCCACGTGCCGGTGTCCCCCCCCGTCCCCATCAGCCGCGGGTTGGGCTCGGAGCGACCCGAGGTGGCCTCCAGCCCCGCAGGGACGAGCCCGCCGGCAGGGACAAYGAGCGCGGCGCTAATTGCCTCCTCGCGGCGCACAAACGCCCCTGTCAGGGCTGACGAGCGCCGAATAAAAGCTGATTTTTTTCTCACTTCGTCGCTCTCTCGAGTTCGTGGAGCGGGGACGGCGCGGGAGGAGGGTGCTGAAGTCTTAAAAGGGTTTTTTTTTTCCTTAATTGCTGACCCCAGGAGAGCAGCGCTTTTCACTCTTCACTCTTCGTTCCACACAATGCAGGAACAGCGGGAACAAGGATTCCCTGTGCCCCCAGCCGGCGGTCGGGAAGCGCTTCCCTGTGCCAGTGTCCCCGCCTGCCCCCGGTCAGGCGCAGCCCCCGGGACGGCCCCGTCCCCCCGAGCTGCTGCATCCCAAGGATGCTCGGCCGCTTCCGGAGCCCTCCTGCGGGATGGGAAGGGAAGGGACAGAGCCAGTCGGGTTTGTTTAAAAACAGGGAGMAAAGCACCAGAAATCCTATTAATCACGGAATGGGGCGGTAGGTTGGGTGAGCAGCTGTGCACTCTCTGTTTTAGGGGAAGGAAATGAGGTTTCTGTGCTCACATCTGTCCCCCAAAAGATGCCAGGGCTGAGAGGTAGGAGCAGGGAGAGGCCCTTTCCCCACATCCTTGGGAAGGAGCTGCAGCACCAGCACAGCCCTTTCCACATTCCAGAGCTTCCCYGTGGACGAGGGATCYTTGTGGGTCCTTTCCAATTCAACATTTTCTGTGATCCTGTGATCCCTCCTTAGTCCCTGTGGAGCCGAGCCCTGAGCCTGCACCCAGCCAGGGCCACGAGGATCGAGCCCAGCACCCAGAAATCCATGGATATTCCCCACCTTTCCTTCCCAGCCAAGCCCCAGCCAACCCAAACCCCCTGAGGAGCGAATGACCCCACAACCCGCAGTGTCCGGGGCCCGGGYCCCTCCTGGGAGCCGAGCTGTGAAACCATTCCCAGCTCCTGCCAGGGGTACCACGGCCAGAATTCCCGGCCCACGCTGGCTGTGAGAGCCAAGATTCCTGGATATATAAATATATATATAAATATATCTACAGCACACCCCGAAGATCCACAAAGAGCCCCGGGTTTCTCGGCCGGGGGAGGGGGCACCGACGTTCCGTCAGCCCCCGCGGCCAGGACCTCAACCAGGAGCAGATGGCGGCTCCTCCTGCAAGGAATTAGGAGCTTTTTGGGAGCCTGCCAGGAGGAAGGAGGCGTGGGCAGCCACTCCAAGCTGCTGCTCACACCGAACCCCGCGCCTGCCCCCGGGATCTTCCACCTAAACCCAGCCTGGATGAGCCTGGGCCGGACACCGGGAGCGGGAGGGTCCTGGCAGGGCTTCCACAAGGAAGTTTGGGTRGGACACTCAGCCCAGGCTGTTCCTTTTCCCATGGGAATGATGCCTGAATCCTGCAGCTCAGCTCCTGGCAGGGTGGTGTGATCACAGACCCGCAGTGATCCATTGTGCTTCTCCTCTAGGGAATCTTCCCCTAAGGAGCAGCGCTTATCCACCCTGGAAACCCTTCCCCAGAGTTTCAATGGAATGATTTGGAATGATTTCCACCTACTGAGATGCAAAAAATAGAGGTGAAAGCAGCTCTGGCTCCGTCCCCAAGGGCACGTGGGCTGTGGGTGCTGGGGCTGGCTCAGGGCAAGAGCAAGACCCGGATCCAGAGGGAAGGAGAGGCTCTAGGGAATGAGGCTTCTGGAAAAGTTTAAAGGTTTTTAATTTGGTCTAATCYGGAGGGATCCCGTGGGGATGCAGCCAAACTTCAGGTCTGCATTCCAGCTTCCAGGAATACCAACACACGCTGGAGACAGGGATCCTGGGAACAGCTGGGGAGCTCGGGCTGGAAGATTTCACATAATTCAGCAGGAGACAGACATGGAACAGGGAGACTTTTCCAATCCAAACAGCTCCAGCTGGGCAAAGTTAAACAGCAAAAGGCATCATCCACCCCCTCAGCTTTCCTGCATCCCAATGGCCCATCCCTCATGGCTCTGCCATAAGTGTTGTGTCTCCTGGCACCTTGGGAAGGAAGCAATCCCAAGGGATGAAGTGCAAGAAAAGATGTTTGTGCCTTTGTCCCAGGGAAAGCAGCAACTCACTTCCCCTCACCTCCTCCCTATTCCCAGATGAAAGGACTGGAGGATTTCAGGGTGGAAAATCCCAGGGGGGTTTTTCCCTCCTCCCTCTGGAGCACAAACCTTGTCCGAGAGGAGCCCACAAGGACCTCAGGGAGAAAAGCTGCATTGTAAAAATGTCCTGGTGGGCTCCRTGCGGGGTTCCCAGAATTCCCGAGAGCCCTCGAGGTTTGGTTTTCCATGCCCTGCCCTCCCAGGGGCAGAGCCTCCRGGGAAGGCTCCCAGCTGCTCTCTGGGAATGGGAGAGGCAGTGACCCCTGTGTTTGTGCCACTTTAAACGCACAATTTAGGGCCTTGTCAAGGGGAAAAAAAATGGGTAATGCCATGTAATTGCCTAATTAAGGACGTCACGACCCTCCATAGAATGGAAGGTCAAATGGAAAGGACACAAAGAGTCCAAATSTGGGATTTCTGGATTTTTAAGAAATTTGGACTTGGAACTAGTTCAGGTTATTATCATCAGGGCCAGACACAAGTGTGATATAATATAAATAATAACATAATAATATATATAATATATAAAATATAGTAAATATAATATAAAAATATGTATTATATATAAACATATATATTTATATATAAAAATACATATAAAACACATGCAACTGTACCCAGACAGCACTGACACATCCCAATTTACACACAATTTTCCACACTTACACCGAGCGCATTGTTCCATTTTCCACGCGCACATTCCCGACACAAGCACGGAGCAAGATCCCAGACGGGAGGACTTTGCTGCACGACGCTGGAGCCGACATTTCCGACTCCCAGACCTCCAGCGGGACAATTTCCTGAAAAACTATTTTTCCCCGGACCCTCGAGCAAGAAATGCCATCTGCAGGGGCCGAGCGGCGCGTTGGAGGCCTCATCCCTTAAGGAAGCAKATTTTAATCGGATGGCTCCAGCTTTAATTAACGGCAAATTGTCCGTGCGCTTCCCTCCCTGGATGGMGTTCCCAGACAGGATTTTTCGGGGTTGATTTGGGGAGTTTCGTGCTTCGCAGAGCGGGGTTGCAATTATTATTTATTGCAACTCAGGAGGGAAAAAGCAGCTCCCAGGAGCTGCTGGACCAAGGAGCTTTCCCACTTCCTCCTGCTCCTTAACCAGAGYATCCCTGGAATGAGCTCGGCAAAGCCCTGGAGACCCCCGGGTTGTGCCCACGGGGCACTGAGGGCATGAAGGGGCAGCTGGGGCTCATCCCACCCCACAGCACCCCAGATCCAAAAAATCCCACCAGTGCCACCGCACCGTCACAGACCCACAGCACTGCAGGGGGAATCCTTGGGAATTGCAGCRGCTCCCGGCACAGAAAGAGCCAGAGCAGATCACAAAGATGATCCAAAGGCTGGAGCTCCTCTGAAGCCAGGCTGGGAGAGCTGGGGGTGCTCACCTGGAGAGGAGAAGGATCCAGGGAGACCTCAGAGCCCCTTCCAGTGCCTACAGGGGCTCCAGGAGAGCTGGAGAGGGACAGGACAAGACAGAATGGCTTCCCACTGCCAGAGGGCAGGTCTAGATGGGATATTGGGAAGGAATTCCTGGCTGTGAGGGTGGTGAGGCCCTGGCACAGGTTGCCCAGAGAAGCCGTGGCTGCCCCTGGATCCCTGGAAGTGTCCAAGGCCAGGTTGGACAGGGCTTGGAGCAGCCTGGGCTAGTGGAAGGTGTCCCTGGCCATGGCAGGGGTGGGACTGGATGGGCCTTATGGTCCCTTCCAACCCAAACCATTTTATGCTTCTATGAAACCACAAAAAATAGGTGCAAGTTCAATCATTGCTCCCTCAAAAATCAACTTTTCCACCATTTCCAGGCCAGCTGGGTGCTCCAGGGATTAGACCTGAAAGGATGGATTTGATTCAGTGTTTGATTAAAGGATATGGGTGTGTGGTCATGGGGGGCAGGACACCAGGAATTCCAGCTGCTTCCTATCCCAAGCCAGAGAACCAGGAACAACAAATCACCTTGTCCTGACTGAGCTGGAGTGAGGAAGGAAGACAGGGATCCTTATTTCCTAATGGATCCACCTCAGAAATGGATCCACCTCAGGTGCCACAAGTGCCACAGGCCGTGCCCTCCTCTCAGCCGCAGCCCAGGGCAAAGGGAACACGGAGCCTCAGCAAGACCTCACCAGCTCTGAACGCCAAGCCCCAGCTCCAGCCATGAGCTGCTCCCCTCCGGCACTCGCTCCACACTTCCCTTATTCCCCGCTCGCCTCGGGATCAGCGCTCAGGGCACTCGGCCAGCCGGGAGAGCCACGGGTCACCGCTCCAGCTCCCGAGGCCGAGCCCAGCTCCAAGGTCAGGAAGCGCAGCCAAGCCCGGCGGCCGCCTGCCCCTCGCCCCCCGTCCTGCTCCTCCAGGGTGTTTCCTGGAGCTGTGCCCCACACGGGCCTTCCTCGGAGCAGAGCTGCTCCAGCAGCAGGGGCTGGCTCCAGAACAAGAGCCTCGACCCCAAAGAAGTGTCTTGGTTTGAGCCGAAGCCCCAGGAGACCACACATTTGGAGGACTTTGCCCCATGCATCGACTGGATCTGCGATAAAACCTGAAAATCTTCCTGAGTTCAGGACCTTGCCCAGCCCGGGCAGCAGTGACCGAAGGGTAAAGCCCCACACCTGGGTGATGCTCCCTCAAAGGTGAGGGTGGGGAGGCTCTGGCACAGAATTCCCAGAGAAGCTGTGGCTGCCCCATCCCTGGAAGTGTCCAAGGCCAGGTTGGACGGGGCTTGGAGCAGCCTGGGCTAGTGGAAGGCGTCCCTGCCCATTGCAGGGAGTGGGACTGGATAATCTTTAAGGTCCCTTCCAACCCAAACCAGTTTAGGATTCTGTGATTCTCTGATGYGGAACATCCGAGGAGCCACACACAAATCCCAGCAAACCCGGCTGCTCTGCTCCCGCGGGGACAGGGACCCTCCCCCCGCCCCAGGGACCCCTGTGCCACAGGGACACGTCCAAAGGGTCCGTCCCCGCCCGCCCCCAGCACCCCCCTGCAGCTCACGGGGGACGCCCCTCGCCGTGAGCGGAGCCTTTCTGACCCCAAAGCCCCCACTGTTGCCCCATGGGGACGCGGGGACACCTGGGGGGGGTCTTTACACCCCCATCCCCGGTGGCGGCCGCCGCACCCCCGCAGAACCCCGGCTGCTGGCGGGGGACCGCCCGAGCCCCTCTCCCCGCTCCCCCTTCCCCGCTCCGCGGTGCCGGCTCCCAGCGCATCCCGGCGGGACCGCCGCGCATCCCCGCCCGGGATGCCCGCGCCGCCCGCCCCCGGAGCCCCCCCTCGGGGGTCCCGGGCGCCTGTCCTACCTGTGTCCAGCCCGGAGCCCGGCTCGGGGGCCGCCCGCGCCGCCGGGCACAGCCACAGCGCGCACAGCAGCGCCAGCGCCCGCGCCCCGCCGGAGCGGCGCATCCCGCCCGGCCCCGGCATCCCGGCCCCGCCGCATCCCGGCCCCGCCGCATCCCGGCCCCGCCGCATCCCGGCCCCGCCGCCGGGACGGGCACGGCCCCGGCCCCCGCCCCGCCCCCGCCCCGGCCCCGGCCCTGCCCCGCAGCGCGCAGGGCGGGGGGAACGCGGGGGGTTGATGCCCCGCATCGCCCCCTCCCCAAAAGCAGCCGGGTGCCAGCGCCCCCCCCGGGCATGAGGAGTTTGGGGGTGGGGGTCTCCCCTCTCCCCCCGCWGGGCTCCGAGGGTGACACGGGGACAGACAGACACAGGGACAGACACACCCCCCCAACRCACACACACACTCGGCTGTAGCTCCAGCGGGTGTTGCGGGGGTTGCTGACACTTCCCCCCCGTGCTGCTTCGCCCTCCGCAGGTAAAGGAGACACCCCGCACTCCCCGCCCCCAATAAAACTCCCCTCAAGGGTTTCCCGGGCTGCTTCGCCCCCCAGGCTGTGCCCAGCCCCCCCGGGGTACCCCGGGTAGGACAGAGCAGCCTCCTGCCGCGGCATTTTGGGGTGAGAGAGGGACCCCAGTTCTCCAGCGAGAGCTGTACTGGGTTTAACCCCCTCTTTCCTCAGAGTCTGGACCAATCCCCCATTCCTGGGATTGCAGGGGGTAAATCTGACCCAGCCCAGGTGCTCCCAGCCATGCCACCATCCCAGTGGGAGGTGTTGGCAGAATCACCCCAAAAGTGAGTTTCCCCAGTCACCGCCCCACACCCGAGTGCTGCCCCATAGCACACCCCACAGGCTCAGCTCTCCAGTGGCACAGACCCCACAGCTGGAGCCACGCCGTGCCCCACGTGTGCCCCACGTGTGTGTGTCATGTGTGTGACAAAGCCCTGGGTGCTCCCAGATGCCCTGTAGGGTTTTGTCTCAGGCCCATGGAGGAGGCAGCCTCACTCCCGGTCTGGGCTGGCATTTTCCCTGCAGCAATCATGCAGAACCCCMAAAAAATATGGGAACCTCCAGCAAGGGGGACAGCCAGGCACGCCTGCCGCCGGGTGGACACCCCTCAGGTGCTCAGGAGCCTGGGGTGACACCCGGATGTCACTCTGCTCGGATAAATGCCACACCATGGCATTGGGAAATGAGGATTCCGGCAGCTCCTCACCTTAAATCCCGATTGCTGCTTGAGACGTGAGCCAACCTCCATGGAAAACCCCTCTCTGCCCCTTCCCAGGCCCTTCCCCTGCCGCGCTCTGGCTCGGCACRTCAAGGAAATGAAGGTCAGAGACACTCAGGAGCCTTTGTAGAGGACTTTATTCGCCAAGAACATGTGACACAGGTTTGCCTTCCCTTTCTGAATCCCATTGATTCCCAGGGCTGCGTCCGTCTGTCCCGGGAGCACGTCTCCCATGGGATCCCTTGGCACGTCCTGCAGCCCATCCCTGCCGTGGGACCCGTGGGACTGTGCCCTCTGCTCCTTGCACATGCCACCAGCTCGTTTGGKTGGGTCACCTGCAGATCCAGCTCTTTCAAACACTCTCCAGAGCATGAGGAGGAAAAATCCCTTGTCAAATTCATGGAATTTCTCTGCCACAGTCCTGTCCCTCAGCTCAGCCGTTTTATAAACACACTCCCATTTGCTGTGTCCAGCAACACAACCCCATCCATGCCCCTCCCCAGCCCTCTGTGAGAAAATCTGGGGTTCCACCCCTGGGGCTGTGTCAGCCTTTTGTGCAGGAGTAGCTGGACAAGGATCATGCCTCATCCTCCTCATCCTCCTCCTCCTCCTCTGTTCGTGCCGTGCTGGGCAGAAAAAAGGCTGCCAGAACCAGAGAAATAATAAAAACAGACACACACAAAGCCAGCGCTGGGATATTCCATTTCAGAGCAATGACAGAAAGTGGAGATGAGGGCAAAATGAAGAAACTGCAGTTACTGATCCTGTTTGCTTTGAATGGACACAGCTCTGCTCCACGAACACATCCCAGCCTTCCTYGGTGGGTGGAGGGAATCCATTCTGGGATTCCATCCCTTCCCTCAGCGGTGCTTTGCTCAGACCTCCCTTCTCATCCACCCCCAGACTTCACCCCAAGCATTTGCACAGCCTTATCAGAGGTCCCTGTGCATCAACTGCTGCCACCCCTCAGCCCCCAGCCTCCTGCCATTTCCCTTATTGCTCCTTCCCTTTGAATTCCCCCCAGCGAATTCCCTCCTAGGGAGATGCCAAATTCCCAGAGACACCTCACTGAAAACCTGTGGATGTAAAAAACCATCCTGCACACGCCAGTGATTTCAAACACAAAGGAACATTGACCTTGTCCTCGCTTGCTGGGTGACCCTGGGCGATTTAGTCCCATTCAAGGGTCTTAATTTTGTTTATTTTTAATCACATCAAGATGCAACATTTGCCTCTTCTGCAGAATATTTCGGAATGTGCTGAGCGACAGCATCGAGTCGAGGTTTGTCATCACAATCAGGCACTTCCTGAAAAGGGTGTTTTCACAGCCTGGAAAATATCAGGAGATCTGCTCGGGATTGACGGAGAGGGGTGAGATACCCTGGGATGAGTAATTCCTCACCTTGGAGGGGATGGAGGAGTCCGTGGGTGCCGTCTGGAATGCGGCTGGCATGAGGAATCAGCCGGATGATCCCAGGTTTTCACGCTCCGGGGAATAAAAAAMGCCAAGTTACCTGAGCACGTCGGACTCAGGGGTGCTCAGTGTCTCACCCTGAGTTTTCTGCATCCTAGGATAAATATCTCAGGGAATGACTGCTGAACATTTTGAATCAGCCTTTTTTCTTTCTTTTTTTTTTTTTTGGTTGTTTCCCTAGAAAGTAGAAAAAGCCTGAAAATGCTACCCCCTAATGGCACAACCGGGCGTGAGGGGCTGGCCCTGGAAACGCTGATCCGGATTTTATCCACAGGGCTGGGAGTGGGAATAAAGGGAAGGGAAATCATGAGGTCCCCGCTGGCGAGATGTGCCCCTGGGGGTGAGAGACCTTTTGCAAACCCCCTGAGAGCAAAATGTCACACCAGGAATGGGACGAGGAAAAAAATAAAGCCATTTTGTGGGACTGAAACCAGAGCAAAGCAAATCCAGAGGTTCCAGCYGCAGTGTCTTGGATGTGGGAGATGCTTCGAGTCTGGGATCAGGGATCCTGCCTGCTCCAGCTCCAGGGCTCAGGCAGGCCCTGGGAAAGCTGATGGGTGCATTCCTGCCTTGGATTGAAAGAATACGACTGAAATAAGGAGAAAGAAAGGGGAAAAAAAGTATTTTAAAAGGCCAGAAAGTCACCAAAAGGSTTTTAGGATTTTCAAACACATATGGGGTTGTACACTGGGTTTGGAGCTCTCTGTGATACAGGCCCGAAGGGGAGGGGCTGCTCAGCTGCTCCCCCAGGCACATTCCAGCCCCCCCTGTGGTTGTGGTGGAGTGAATTCCGCAGGGATCCCTGCAGAGGTTGGGGTGGACACGGAGCCACACTGATTCCCAMATCTTGCACTTCAAACCCTCCCTCGCACCCTGCTCAGAAATCTCCATTTCATGTTTGTTTGGGATACCTGACAAACGTAATAAAAATCCTGCCCCAAGAACCCCAAACCCTGCAAGGACCACACTGCAAGCCAAGAAAAGTTCCTCTGACCCAAACTTCACTAACCATGCACTGTGTGACCTCAAGCAAGAGCATCTTCTTCCCAAACTCTTCTTCCCAAACTCCAGCCTGACCCGGAGATCAGGGATTTGAGGACCTTTTCCTTTCATTCCACACCAAATTCAGGTGGGACCTTGGGGGGTCTCATCACAGGAAAGATACAACAAGAGAGGAGTCAAACACTGAAATAGACCTTGTGCTCTGGGCAGTGCTCTGCAGCATCCAGGAATTTCAGGAGAGTCCTTGGTGGTGTCAGAGGTGTAACACCAGCATATCSTGATGAAGGAAAAGCAGTGGATTTCTGGTAGGGAATGAGGGGGATTCTCCAGTTATCCAAAGAAATGAGACGTTCTTTGTGCCCCGACAGCCCTTGGGTTTTTCTGCTCAGTGCAAGTCTCGGGAGTACAAACTTCCAAGTAAATTCCACATAAGTGGTGTTGTTATTATTATTATTATTATTATTATTATTATTATTATTATTAATTATTTTTCCTACAGGTGCTACAGCAGGGCCTGGACACATGACAGACTCCTGACACCAATCCAACCCCACAGTGCTGATTTCCATGGCTGCCTGAGGCGGCACCAGGAGCACTTTTTGGGAGCGGGTTTAAGGTTTAATCAAGATTAAAGCCAAAGGGAGCCACGTGCCGGGCACATCAAATAGTCTGGGCTGGGAGGGACCTTTCAAAGTCCTCGAGTCCAACCCTTCCGGGGCATCTTCAGCTTGTTCAGAGCCACATCCAACCTGGCCTCCAATGTTTCCAGGGATGGGGCAGCCACAGCTTCTCCGGGCAACCTGTGCCAGCGTTTTCCAAGAGAAAGAYCCCTCTGTTAAAAACCCAGAAGGAATCGATCCATCCATCAATCAATCCATCAATCAATCACTGCTGGGGGTTTTGTAACCCTCAGCTTTCCAGTTTTGCTGCCTGTTGGACTCCAGGAACTGCCATCTCCACGCCACAAATTTCCAAACAGCTCCCTGCTCAAACCGAGCATCTACAGGAAAAAAAAAAACCCAGAGACGGGGCCAGTTCCTTGCAAAATCCCAAACTGGGATCCAGTTTCCCCCTGGATCTCCCGGGCTGTCACTCCTGGAGGAGGGCAAGCCCCCTGGGCCAGCCCCCGGGCGTCTCCCGGTCACCAGGCACACCGCACACACCGTCTGGGAACGGGTCAGGTTTTTGGGTTTTTTTTGCTAAGTTTTTATTTTAATTCAAGGACTTTGCTTCATACAAAATGTAATTGTAGAAACAACTGCAGAATTCAAAGTTTGGCTGATAAATATTACTCAGGCAGCAAACTAGGCAATCACAGAACCTTTTTTTTTTTTTTTTCTCATCGGTTTTTTTTTTTCCCCCCCCTTTTTATTTTTTTGGGTCAAGTTCCGCTTGTGTTGCATGGTGGGAACTCCGATCGGTTTTTTTTTTTCCCGCGCCGTTTTTTTGAAATATAAAGTTTTTGCAACAAACCCCCGGATTTATATCAAATATAATTAAAAATTAACAACTGATGAATACATCGTATCAAAAAAGTACGAAGATAAACATTTTCCATGCACATACTTTTTTATAGATATGTATATTATGTATATATATTACATGCAAACATTACTTATTCAAAGTACAGCCACTACGAGACTGGTTCTGGATGCAGAAAACTGATCGGTGCAATTCAAGTTTGGCAACTCACTATGAGGATTCTCGGAAAGGTGGAGAGACAGCAGAGAGGCTGCAAAAAAAACGTCGGGAAAGGGATTTATGGACAGCTGTGGTCAGGCTTGTCTGTCCCCGTCACCGACCCCTACGAGGCGGGGGGAGGATTGGACGACTTGAGATTCTTCCTCGTGCTCTGCCTAAAAACTGGGGTGACCCAAGGCTGTGTTAGTGCAGGGCTGGGGGGGTCTGGGGATGGAAAACGGGAGAGGAAAGGAGGAAAAGAGAATTATTCCATACAGAAAGACACCTCTGTTGCTTCCCAGTGTGGGTACGGTGTTTGCATGCACGGGCAGAGGGATTGGTGTCGTCCCTTCCCCTTGACTGCCTGGAGTGAAATAGGAACGTTCCCTCGAAAATTTCCAATAAAGGGTTTGTGCCTTCGTTTCAGGAGGATGTATAAAACGTTTGGTCACAGTCGTGCTGAAGCCTGAAACAGGGAAATCCAGCGGGTAAAGCTACGGGATGGATGAAGGTCTCTCTGAGTGGCGGGGGGGTGGGTGTGTGTCCGAACGTGTCATCTTGTTGCATAGCCCTCCTTTTGGGAATGCCAGGAATCCCAGCCGTGCCCTCCGGCTACCACACTGCCTTTTATTCCAAGTGCACACAGATACACAGAGAGAGATACAGACAGGAGTTATCCTTTAGCAGAATCCAGGGATGAGATCGGCCGGAGATTACCACTGAACAGAACAAAGTTYAAAAAGAAGAAAAAACACCGAAGGGAACAAAACCGGGTTGAATTTCCTCAAGGGAAGAGCTACAGGAGATGTGGAGAACCACCCTAGAGCAGACTGCTCCTGCCTGAGGCTGAAAGGCTTCGCCGAGAGCACGAGAGACCTCCTGAGGGGTTTGGTGGCATCTGATCCCCTCCAACCCCCCCAGGGACAGGCGGGATCAGCGGGGCCCAGCGGGATTTCCACCCGTCCCACGCGACCGCTTCGCCCGGAGAAGTTTCACAGCGCTGGGGCTTGGTAGATCCTCGGAAAAAATTCCCCTCTCCAACCCTGTCCTCTTTCCTAGCGGCGTTTTTAGGGATGCGCTTGGCACCTCCCGCCCTTCCTCCTTCTGCGTCAGGGCTCTCCGTGTCCTCTGCCCACCCCGTGCCCCAAACCAGCCCCACAAGGGCTCAGCAGCCCCCTGGCCACGGGGCCCCGGCCCAGCTTTGCTCCCAGCCTCCCCCCCGGCCAGCACAGCGCGTTCGCCCCTTTCCCAGGCTCACAGTGCAGGAATCCACGCGGGCACAAAAGAAAGAAATCGTCCGACACAAGAGTCGCTGCGAGAACGCACAAATCTCATCCCTGAGAATCAGAGTTAGAGGTTTGGATTATTATTATTATTATTATTATTATTATTATCATCTTTTTTTTTTTTTTTAAACCTTCTCTTAGCAGGCGATAAAAACAAGGCTCGCTCCAACTGCCCTCCACGCCGAGGCTGCACCACGGAACGTGGCCACAGCTCTCCCTCCCAGCCTGGCCGTGGGAGATGCTGCTCCTCCCCGCAGGAGCATCCCTGGAGATGCCGCCCTTTCCCACCTGCATCTCCCCCGCAGGACCTGAACGCTGCCCATCGACACAAGGCCGGCTTCGTTTGCTGCAATCGCTCCCCTCCCACCAATAAAAGTATATATATATATATATTTATATATATATTTATATATTTTTAAAAAAAAATTAAAAATAAGAAGGAAAAAGAAAAGAAAAAGGCCAACAAAACCCAAACCAACCCCAAAGCGTGTTTGCCTTCCCCACTGGAAGCTTCCGACCTGGGACTGGAGTGCAGTGGCCGGGGCGTGGTGACCCCGGGGACCCTCCGAGGCTCCGGCCCCGCCCCCTCTGCCCTCCCCACGCTCGCCCAAGCTCTGATGCCTCGGAGCAAGAGGTTGCATCGTCACTGTGAAAGATTTCAAAGGTTAGGCACTTAGTAGTGAACAACTGGAGCATTCGGTAGAAACGGTGGGACCTGGAATGACAATTGGACTAATTCTCTACATAAAGAGGAATTTTTTTCTTTTTTTTTCTTTTTTTTCTTTTTACTGTACAATTTACAAAAATGCACACAATGAAAAGTTAAAGTTCTATCTAATAGCTTGATATAAAACCAATAGCATTTCTTCTTCTCACCCCTACGCTTTTTTCCTCTTTTTGTTTGTTTGTTGGGGGGGGGAGGAGTTTTTTTTGTGGATTTTTTTTCTTTTTAGTCGTTTTTTTGCTAAATCAAGCTTATATTGTAAACAAGACAAAACAGTGAGGGCGTGTTGCAGTCAACAGGAGAGAGGGACGGGACGAAAAGTCTCAGCAGCAAGGAAAACAGTCCTTACAAAGGAGCTCTCTTGTGGCTTTCTCGTGTGTCAGCGTGAAGGACCCRACGCGGTGAGTGACATAAGAGACCCTCGGGGCAGCGGTGCCACGGCAGGCTCAGCTCGGGGGGYGGCACCGGCTCTGCCCTAAAGGATTGCAGTGGCTGAACATCAAGTCCCAATGGACTGTCCTTTGTTCTGGGCTGTGTTTCTCCTCTCCCAGTGTCTCGGGCGGATCTCTTCCTTCTCGGCGCCCAACGAGGCCAAACGCGGGGGGAAGCTTTGTTCGCGCGAGTCCCTCTGCGAGCCCCGGCTCCCGCCCTGGCGTGGGGGGGTGGGGAATTCATGATGGTGAATTAATTAAGAAATAGCCCAATGAAAACTGCGCCAATCTCGAGAAGGACCCCCCCCAGTTCTGCTTTTCCACCGTGGAAGGTGAGGCTCGCTCTTCTCCCGGCTCCTCGTGTCCGTGGCCGGGTTGGCGCCTGGCGCGTGTCTCGGACTAGACAAGGCAGTGGGGACGGGGCAGAGAGGGATGCGCTCCTCCCGCCGCCTTCCCCGCAAGGAGGGAGCCTTCTTCCTCCATTTGTCTAGTGCAAAAAAAAAAAAAAAAAAAAAGAAATCCAAAAGGAAAAACTAAAGAACGACAGAGGAGAGAGAGGCTGCAGGGGCGTCTCCGGCCCCGGGCGCCGAGCAGTTCTCGGGGCCGCCCCGCCGGCCGCCTCCGGCCCCGGGCCCCCCCGTGGGAGCCGCCGGCCCCGCAGATGATAAAACTCATCCTTATTAAGCGCGCGCACCTCGCAGGGTCCCGCCGAGCCGCTAGCACCAGTCGTCCTCGTCGGCCTCGTGGTAGTAACCGCGTCCTCTGGCGCCGGCGTCGAGCCCCAGCGCGTAGTGGTAGCCGTTGGGCACGCGGCGGATTTGGTGCGACTGCGAGGTCAGGGAGGAGACGTAGGAAGTCCTCGAGGAGCGGCCCGAGTTGGTGGCCGCGGCCTCCTCGAAGGTGAGCGCGTCGTCGGGCGCGGCGCGCCGGGGGCCGTCGGCGGCGCCGTCGCGGTGGCCCAGGTAGGGGTCGGAGCCGATGCGGGCCACGGCGGGCGGGGCCGGCCGCTGCTCGCCCCGCAGCAGCGCGTTGTGCTCGGACAGCCCGCGGCTCAGGCGGCCCGGGGAGAAGGTGGGGGTTTGGAAAGCGGCGAAGTGCACGGGCGAGGAGTTGGCGGTCTTGTACGTGATGCTGGGCCGGGGGGTCAGTGGCGTCTGGGGGAGCTGCCTCCGACCCCGGCAGGGGGTACTAGCACCAGATGTCGACAGCAAGGGGCTCCCATTAACTGAACCACTGCCCTACATCAAAATTGGAACAGAGCAAAGCGAAAAATAAAAAAAGGGGCAACGCCGGACAGACACAGAGGCGGGCAGGTACCAAACAGAAGGAGAAGCAACAGAAGGCGGAGACGAGTCACAAGAGGAAAGAAAAGCAAAAAGAAAGAGAGAGTTTAGACAAGCACGGTCGGGGGGGGGAGGTTATCGAGAGATCATTCAACACGAGATGTGAAGAGCTGGAGAGTTCAAGTCTGGGAGCAGTAGGAACAGAGAGGGGCAGAGCATCGGTAGGACGCAAACTGGCACACGGCTCCAACAGAGGGGACACTGCCCAGGGGAGGCACCCACAGCACACAGGGCTCGACATGCGCCTTACCTGGCCTGCGAGCAGCTCAGAAACCTGAGTTATTTGGGGTTTTTTTCAAATACAGTTTAGCCTTGGGGGGGGGATTTGTGCAGAACTTCACCCCACAGTTGTGTGGGCTGGGCTTGTGGGAGGTGTCCCTGCCCATGGCAGGGGGTTGGAACGAAATGAGCTTTAAGGTCCCCTCCAAACTAAGCTATTCTGGGACTCTATAATCCTATTCCTATGGTCAAAATTGGATTATTACTATAGATTGTTCTTATGGATTCCACATGGAAGGAGGATCTGGGGGAAYGGTTTTTATAGGTTTGGAATGAAATGCCTTTGGATTAAATAGCCATTTTCTGAAAAAAACAACAACAAAAATCTTTCTGGAGGCTTTAACGAGTCCCTTTGACAGAAATGYGTTCACCTTCTCCTCCTTAATATTAAACATTTGATTTTTGAGCAGCAGAAGAGTCTGGCAGCTTCCTGGGTTTCTAATAATGACGTGAGAGTGAACTAAGCTGCAGTAATTTACAAAAATGCCACGAGTGAGGGGAACAGGCCCATTGCTGTTTTCCCATTTCTGTTTATATTCTTCCAAGGCAGGACATGAGTGCACTGAAAAATCCCTCAGCCTTTCGTGACCTAACATTTTGAGACCAGACCTTTARTTTTTAAAGAGCATTTTTCCCTTCCTATCAACCCATCAGGTCTGTGGCTTGTCGGGCTGTCAATCAACACTTGCTCTGCTCTGCCTGGGGTTCCCAGTGACCAGCAGCATTCCAACACCCAGGGGAGGATGYCCAGCCTTTCCCAAGGGCCTGAGGCTGAGCACCTCACAGTTACAAAAGAAAGCAGAACTAAATTTTAGCCCGGAGAAAAAGAGGCTCAGAGGGACATTTTTGGTCTCACAAGTCCCTGACAGGAGGGTGGAGACAGGTGGGGGTCAGGCTCTGCTCCCATGTACGAGGAGATAGGAGAAACAGCCTGAAGTTGTGCTGTGGAAAGGTCAGGTTGGACATTGGGAGGAATTTCTCCATGGAAAGCGTGGTCAGGCATCGGAAGGGAGGTTTGGAGTCCCATCCCCGGAGGTGTCCCAGGAAGGCCTGGACGTGGCACTCAGTGCTCTGGGCTGGGGACAAGGTGGGCATCAAGCACACCTTGGACTTGAAGGTTTTTCCCCACCCTGCTGTGGAGCCCCAAGCAGGACCCTGATGGCTTTACCCGCTGCTGCCCGACCTTCCTTCCCCATCCCGCCTCCTTCAATTCCAGCGAAACGCGGAAAAGGCGCCTAAACCCCCGGGAGCCCGCGGGGCTCCTTCCCCACCCTGCCTGTCCTCACCTGTCTGTGTGGGCCGTGCTCTGGCCCCCCGTTGGGGGAGGTGGGCCTGCTCTGCTCGGCAGATTTGGGCTGGCCGCGGTCCCGGCTGCCGTAGCGGTCGCAGGAGTAGAAGCGCTGCTTTTCCGAGGAGGACGAGGAGTGCTGCTTCCTCTCCTGGGACCGCCCTCGCTCCTGCTTCTTGTCCTTGGACTCGCCAGACTGGGCTACTGGAAGGGAAACCTCGGTCAGGGGGTCACCAAAACGTGCGGGGTGGGGAGGTCCTTCCAGGCAGGCGCGACCCCAAATCCCACCAGGTGTAGGGAGGAGAAGAAGGGACAAATCCTCGCTGGCGAAGCACTCACCGGCCTGTCCATCCGCCAAGTGATGGGCGGCCCTATCCAAGGATTTCTGCTTCTTCTCTTTCCGCCGGTGGCAGCGGTGGTGGTGGTGGTGGTGCCCTTGCTCCGGGGGCATCCGCTCCAGGGAATACTCGTAGAGGTGCATGGCGTGCGGGCGCTGCGGGGTCAGCGTGGAGACCGAGCGCTTCATGGGGCTCGTGTCCGGGATGGGCTGCGGGGAACAGGGAGGCACACGGAGCGGGGTGAGGGAAGGGCCCCGCTCGGCCGCCTGGCTCCCAGCAAGAGAGGGGGGGAAAAGGAGGGCAAGGAGAGAGATGGTTAATTGGAGGTAGCCGGAACGGGCGGGAGGATTGGTGGGATGGTGGGCTGAGCGTGGAATCGGGACAGGGAAGGTGATCTCCAAGTGCCAATCCATGGGTACCACRGGAGCAGAGCCACACAGCACACACAGCACGGAGCTCGGCGGGGGCAGGGGGYACAGCAGCAGCCAAGCGCCTCACACAGGGAACTCTCCAGCACCACTGTCGCCCACAGCTGCTCCAGGGCCTGCATCCCAAAGCAACTCCAAAGAGGAAAGCAGGCAGCGTTGCTGAGCATCACACGGAGAGGCAGAAAAACCAGGAATCAGGGCAAGGTACAGGCCAAGCCACCAGGAAATTCCTTCTATCTCCCTGCAGTTGAAGACTACTCCCATCAAACACTGAAACCTCCCTTGTCCCACCGTCACTCCCTGAAGCCCCCGTGCCTGGGCCAAGCAGGATAATGTGTATGTCCTGCAATCCTACCAGGACATCTCCAGAAAGGAATACTTGGGTTTGCTGTTGCTGTTTTGAAATCATTTGTATCCAAACATCTGGACACTGAGAGCAGTAGCAGCATTCCTGGACCCTCTCCCTGCGCCAGTGGCAGCTCCAGACTCTGCTCCCTTCCCTTTAGGTTCAAAACCTTACAAAGGTTCTGCAGAACCCAAGTGTCCTGCAGGACAGCTCCTCTCCCAGCTCCTGCCTTCCCTCCGCCCAGGGATAAAGCTCAGAAAACCAGGACAATTCCCACATCTCCTCCTCTGCTGGGCTCTGGCTGGCTCTCTGTGGAGACAGCACCTCTTCCATCCTCTGGATGCTTCCCTGAGTCTGCCCCTGCATCCGAGCCGTGTGCCAGAGGAGAGGTGTCAGAGCATCCRGGCAGGTGCTCCAGCCTCACAGGGAAGTTGAGGATGCTCTCCACTCCCTCAGCCTTACTCTTGTTTGAATCCCCGATCCAATAAGTGCCTCCAATAACAGAACATTTACTTTGCTCACTGTAACCTTTCCTAAGAGCCCAGTATTATTTTTCCTGTCTGTTCTCTTTTGTTTGCTCATCCCAAAATCCAGAGCTCTGCTGCCCTGTGGTATTTACCCAAGGCAAAGGCAATTGTTTCACAGCTCTGCTTATCATTTTGAGTGGAAAAACCACTTTCCCTCCCACTGGGGGCAGATTATCCTCGGTGTAAAGGCACAATCTGGGCAGTTACTCCAATGTTGGTGCCTCCCAGCGAAGGGCAGTTGGGACACTGGAGCTGGAAGATTTGTCAGATGCACAAGGCTGGGATGAGGGAGCCCAGCACAGCCTGTGCTGTGTCCCTGGAGGCACCAATTCCATCAGCAGGACCACACTGTGCTGCTTTTGTCACCTCTTGTGGCCCTCGTTTGTGTGGGCAAGAAATTATACTCAGGAGTTTCATGCCTGTCCTTGCTTAGGGCTAAGCCTGAAGCTGGAGGAAGGCAGGGGGTGTGCAAATTGGATGGTCTGATGGGCAAAAACACGGGAAGAGAAAGTACTTCCCACTAAAAACGCATCCAGATTTCCAAAATCCATGTATTTTGGAGCTGCCAGGAAGAAGGCAACAGAAAATTCCCAACCAAAACAAAGGCAAACTGAGAAGAAATGARCATTTCCCTTTGGGCTTTGGTCCCGCTTCCGTGCTTATTCCTGGGACAGGAGTCCCCCACTAGCACTAATCAGTGGCAAAGCAACTAATCCTTTTTCCATAAATCCTGGCAATGCTCTCATCAYGGTAGCCACAGGCTCCCAAAAAGCCTCGGGAGACTCCACCGCACCCTGCGGAGAGCCCCTAATTCCTTCTTCATCACCAACCCCATGGTCTTCAMTCCCTAAATCCCCGAGCAACGAGGCATAAATAAACAAATCCAAAAAAGCAAACCCACCCACCCCACCCCTGCTACCACAGCGAGCAGCGTGCGGCCACGGATCCAGGGAAGGGCGGAAAAGTGGGAAGAGAGAGAGAGAGAGCGCGGCGCGGCTCCGGATGAGCAGGGAGAGAAGTAAAGGGTTAAAGGAAGGTTAATTAACTCCGAGGATGGGTTTAATAGGATACAACCGAGTGCAAACTACATACTGCCAGGTAACTCCCAGGTGACCGTGCTTTGCTCCTCTGCAAACAATTCGGACAAGGTGAGGGACATTATTGGAAGCAGCCCCACAGTACAGCCAGGGTCAGACATCGGATGTGCAGCAGACACGGTGACGACCAGGGAGGGACGGGATGGGGGCAGGACGGCAGAGAGGGAGGGTGGAAACGCAGGAGGAGGTTGTTTGGAAAAAAAAAGGGAACGTAAAAAAAGAGAGGGGAACGACAGGCAAACAGAAAGGGAGGCGGCCGGGAACAGAAAGCGTCGCAAAGGAGAGTTAGAAAGAACTCAAAAGTGTGGGGAGGGGCGGAGCGGCACGTGAGAGGGAGGGTGGGGGGCGTGGAGGGGGAGACACACACAGAAAGGACATCAGTTATTCACCCAAAGCCACAACCACCAAAACAYTGTATTATTAAATGAGGTTAGAGCTGATGTGCCGGGCCTGATTCACAGCCAGATGTGGCACTGTCACGAGGGGCAGTAACACCCTGGGGACACAAGCCAGGCTTCTGGCGGGGGCACTCCTGCAAATATCTGACTGCCATGGAGAGGAGATTCCCAAGGAAAGGCTCTGCCAACTGCACTGCCAGAGAAGGAACGGTGCTACCCGTGGTCTGGGATAAAGGACAACTTTGTTCTGGGAAGGGGGAAGAGAGGGAGAACGGGTTTGCTTCGTGGGCTGTTGCTTTTGTAAAGCGTGTTGAGCATTCCAGTGCTCACACAAAGGCTGCARCTTCCGGAGCCAGGTGGGAAATCCAGTGGCTGGTGAGGGGCAGCCTGTGCCAGCCCCAGCAGGTTGGCACAATTCCATGGAGCTCCATTCCAATGGGGCTGTTGCTGTGTGCACAATACAGGGTTAATTTTAGGGTTCAGCAGATCTCGGAAAGCCACGGAAACAGAGCCCAGCTCCCTCCTGGCTGTGTGAATCAGGCCCTCGGGATGAGACACACGAGCGGTGAGATGTTGGGACACAGGAGGCAGGATGGTGGCTGGGCAGCACCCGGGACAAACAGCAGCGAACGTGTGAAATGGCCAAAGACGATCTGTGACATCCTACACACTGAGACACGTCCACCAGTCAACTCCAGTGAGGGCATTTCTTTAAAAAAGAAGTTAAATCAGCAAGGGAAATCCTCAGCACCAYTTTACTGGCCAAGGTCACAGGACAGGGAAAAACAGGGAGGGCTCTCAGGGTCCCAATGCAGCTCCCAGGCACAGCTCCCTGGTGGTCCCTGTGCCTGCTCCATCCATCTGAGTGTGTCACAGMACATCTCCAGCTTTTTTTCAGGCTAGGGCACAGGAACAGGGCTTRGCTGGCCGGAGAGATGGCACACAACTGATGGGAAAAGTGCCTTCCAGGAATAGTCTGGCAAATGGCCTTGWCCCCAGGCAGTGACCCAGCCAGGGGGATCACCCTGGGCTGCAAGAAGGGGGGAGTCAAACTGGGGACAGTGCTGGGACTGCCCAGGAACACGTGGGCCATCCCCTGCAGGGAATACCTGCCATATCCCGCAGGGAATAGCTGCCACCCCAGCACCAGGGCTGGTTTCCTGGCCCCAAAGCAGTGCCCATTTTTAAAACCAACATTCACTTCCAACCCGTGAGAAGCAGAGGGAAGCTCCTGAGCTCTCCCCACTCTCAGTCCCCCAGCAGCAGCGACTCCCCTCTCTCACCTGGGTCTCGGCAGCCAGGCGTGGCATGGAAGCTGCCCTGCCCTGGCTCTCCAGGCCTGGCTGGGGCTCTCCGTTGGCAACCGTGGGGCTGATCTCCTTCATCTCCACCACCTGATCAAAACGTGGAATGGATTCGTTAGCAAGAGCAGGGGGTATCARCTTTGAAGCCATCAGCAACTTCTGGAAGTTTGATTTCATTGGGAAGAGAGGCTGGCGTGGGACAGGGAGCAACTGAAGAGCTGTGGAGTGCCCAGGTTAYCCTGACTCCAGCAAGGACAGCAGTGGGATGAGCTCTGCCACCAGCCATGAGCCCCAGCTGTGACCTGGGACACCCCTCAGCGGAGCGGGACAATGAGGACAGTGGGATGGAGACAGTGGGAAGAGATAACCTGAGATAACCTGTGGCAAGAAAACAGAATTCCAGGGAAAACCTGCAAAGATGCACAGCTCTCAGGCTGTGGGARCTGTCAGATTTGGGGTTTCTCCAGAATGTTCTTCCTCAAGGGACAGATCTGCTAATCCATGTCCCTGCCTTCACCTGTTTCTCCTAAATATCTTAAATTTCTCAAGTTCTACCACAGCTCTAAAATCTGCATCTCACCCTGTCTTCACCTGCTTTTTCTAAACAGTCTTAAAACATCTCAAGTTCTGCCACACTTCTAAAATATCCTGCACGTCCCCCCCGTTTTCACCTTTTTTTGGTAAACATTGTCTTGAATTTCCGCAGTTCCACCACAGCTCTAAAAGGTGCCCCTCGCCCTCCCCGCGCTGCCCCCGCCGCTCACCCGCTCGATGGGGATCTCCTCGGAGTGGCCCCGCTCGAAGGCCGGGCTCCTGGTCTCGTAGAACACGTCCTGGGTGCGCTGGGTGCCCCAGGAGCTGGACTCCTTGATCCCACCCTCCGGGGGTGGCCTGTCCGAAGGAAAACACGGAGAACATTCATTAAAGAGATATTTGCTGGATTTGGCGAACCACTGGGGTTACCTCTGGGGTTTCACTTGTGAAAAGGAGCTGCAGGATGGGCACAGTGGCTGCTGAAGCTCTAAGGTCCCCTGGGTTTTTTCCCCTCTAGAGCCCGAGGATCCCATGAAAACAAGGAAATCAAACCAGCCATAATTTTATTTTTTACAATAACTGAGGAAAACAACTCCTGCAACTTAATTCCTGATAAACAATTTGGGAGCTCAGGGCCAGCTGGACACTGGTCAAACACCTCAACCAYGCTGAAGTCCCTTCACCAAGAGTCGAGCCTGGTGTTGGTTTCCACATGAGGATTATTTGGGATGTTTAAACCTCAGCTGTCTATCACTAAAAATCCATAGCGCTCATGACCCAAAGAAAAATCCCCTGCAGAGYGGGAAATGGGGAATTGATTAGGGATCACTGCCACTATGACTGGAAAGCCCTCTGGGGAGGGATTATTTTGCCCAAAAAGACAGATTGTGTCACGGCAAATCCTGAGGAACTCTTGCTGTTACCCAGTGCCACGAGCTCGAGGGATGACTTTATTCCCAAGGATTYCTGGACTCCCAAGAACTCATGGGTGCACTGATTGGTGGGGTTGGTTTGGTTGGTTTTGCAACTGCCCCAAATTCCTGGAAGCAAACTCACAACGGGAAGCTCTCCAGTGAGGAATGAGAGGAGACCACCGAGGCAACCCAGAGCTCCCAGTGGGATAACTGCGGCGGGAGAGAGGCGGAGGCGCTCCGGCGGCCACCGGGAATTCCGGCGGGAATTGTGGCGGGACGGGGCTGCTGGCCTCGGTGTCACCAGAGCCCCTGGACCAGCAGGGGTGGATGGGGTCGACCCCAAGGTGTGGGGGCTTTGGAGGGAGGTCAGGGATACTCACAGGGCTCCGCCGTTGTTGAGGGAGGCCGAGCTCTTCTGGCGCAGGAAGGCCTTGGCGTTGCTGAAGGCCGCGGGCTGGGTCTGCTCCAGGGTGGCCTTCAGCGGGTGGAACAGGGACACTGGCCCGGGCTGCCGAGCACAGGGCAAGGCTGTCAGGGCCGGCGTGGGCTCCAGGGATTTTCCTGGCTCATGGAAAATCCGCTTTGTCGCCCCGGGAGAAACGGCCACCCCAGCCTGGCCGCAGCTGGGAGAGGCTCTGAGGGACA
>JACAXG010000066.1:769955-801080 GCA_018881555.1 Amblyornis subalaris | reverse complement strand
GAATTCCCACATGGATGTGGCCACAGGGGCTGTGCAATTCCAATGGCTCCTGGTGACACTGGGGCTGCTGTCCCATCCATGTGTGGGACAGATCTCCATCCCATGGATRGGATCCATCTGGATCTCCATCCCACGCTGGATCAGCAGCAGATYATCCTAAAATCTTTTCTGGATCTTTTAGGAGATCAGCTGGATCATCATCCTATAAACAACAGGATTTCGTCCTACTGGAAACAATTGAGTTTTCAATCCCTGTTGTGTGAAAATATTTTCGAGATATATTTCCTAGAATGTGTAAAACCCTTCCCATCTATCAGAGCCAACATGATTTGGAATAATTCCTATTTTCAAAAATAACTTCAACATTTTCTAGCCAAGTTACCAGCAGCTTTCAATAATTCCTTGGTCTCCCAAAGAAATCTTTCAGTGTTCCCCAGCCACTTTGGAACACAGGATTTAGACTTCCAAACATCAGTTGCCATTTCTTGGAAAACATCTTTCCAGATCTACTGGAAAAGGCAATAATTTTTAATTTTYTTTTACTATTTTTTGAGAGAGACTTTCAGGACAAGTTTCCATTTTCGAGCCAGCGTTTTCAAACCCTGCCTGGAGGAGCAGCCAGAAGGAAAAGACCCCTTTTTGTACCTGGCACAGGCCCCCGGGGGGCTGCACTTGCTCCCTGCTGTTCTTGTTCTGCTTGTAGAAGTCAAATATCATCAGGGCTGCGTAGACCTTCCCCACAGTCATTTCATCGGCTGCCAGGGGAGGGGGAAAAGACATTCCGAGGGTGAGGAGGAGAGAAAAATAAAGAATAACAGCAAAAGGGTGTGAAAAACAAGGAGAGGGAGGAGGCAACAGCAGAATAATGAGGCAAAACAGATGCAGAAAAGTGGGGGAAAGAAAAAAAGGCAAAAAAAAGGTTACAAGAGATTCTTCAGCTCTTTGCCTGCTGCTGCCTTYCCCTGGTCTGGAGCTCTCTGTGGCAAACACAGGGATTGTGTAGGAAAAACCAGGCAGGAAACCTCAGTGGCACTGAGAACTCCTGAATTCACCCCAGACCCACGGCCAGCCCTTTATCAGCAAAGAAACCTCATTCCTCCTTCTCTGAGTTACAGCCGAGGGGGGCACAATGGGCTAATGCACATTTAAGGAGTATTTCATTTTTCCAGGTGTTTTTTTTCCCCCCTCAGAGCCCTTCCCTGCCCARCACTGGAGCACTCACCGTGGAGCAGAGCTGGAGCAGCACATCCACAGGCACCAAGGGAGGAGGGGAGGGAAAGGCTTCAGCAGTCACTACCCACTGATKGCACCTCCTCGGCTCCCTCGTTTGTCTTAATTAACGATGATTTTATTGCTCTGCACTGCTCCTCATTAATCAGGACTCCAAGCTAATCGAGGTAACTGCAAACTTCCCATTTTCTTAGCACCTTTGGCCAGGACATCACCAAGGCACGCAAAGGCCTTTGGCCCCAAAACACCTCATTTCTGATCCTGGAAGTTCTCAGCAAACTTTCATTTTTTAACTTTTCTTCTCCCRGTTTCCTGGAGCTCAGATGGCAGAAATTTCTCCCCCATCCTGCAAGGCCCAGGCTGGAGGCTGGCAAAGCTGTGGAAAAGCTCTGGAAGAGGCCACACAGGGCATCATCTCTTCTGGGCACTGTTTTGGATTATGTTTTTAATATGTCCAGGAAATCTGCTGCAGTATAATGAAATCCATGCCTAGAGGGGACCTCAGCTTCCCAAATCCCTGTGGGACACAGAGGATGCCAAGGAGCTGAACCACCCTCAGTGTCTTTGCTGCACCCTCCAGGTGCCCCTGTGCCCAGAGGGGCCTTGGGACAGAGCAGGCAAAGAGGGAGAATCCTATTCTGGGCTTGCTGGGCGTGTGGGATGATCCCGTGCTCGGAACCACTTACGTTTGTGAGGAGGCACCAGCAAATCCAGAGTTTTCTGGGACAGGTTGGGCCAAACCAGCGAGATCTCCTTCCTCAGCTCAGCATCACACTGGTGCTGTTTGACACCGCCTGCGGACAGCGAGGGCAGGGCCAGAGTGAAAATCCCTGTCCTGAGCACATCCCACTGTGTGCATCCCCCCTTCCCGTTCCCGGAGCCAGCACAGCCCTTCCCTGCGAAGGGAASCCATGAATTCCTCCGGGACCACAGGGCATGGACTCAGCAGGACCATCCTTGCTGCGACCTGCTGACCCCATGCAGGGTCTGGGGGCTCAAACCYGAGCTCAGACTGATCCCATCTAACTGCAGGTGCCTCTTCCTTCGGAGAGTGCCCACGGGAAGCAGCAGCACCTCCCACTTGGGATGCAAAGGACCTGGACGTGAATCCCAAAATCATGGAATGGTGTGGGTTGGAAAAGACCTTAAAGATCACCTARTCCAACCCCCTCTGCCATGGGCAGGGAYACCTTGCACTGAGCCATGCCCTGATGGATCACAAACCCCCTGCCACCAACTCTTCCCAAAATCCTGGGCCGTGAGACACGAGCAGGGCGCTCTGTCCCGGCAGCTGCATCCCGAGGCAGAGCAGATCCAAGCCCAGCAGCCCTGKCCAAGGGGCCAGAGCCAGGCCTGAATGCACCCCTGGGAAGGGATTAAAGCCGAGTGAGCCCCGGGCCAGCTCCCAGCTCCATGCCCTGCCTGGCAGCAATTAGGGAGCTCAGCTCAATGACAGGGATTATTTTTCCCAGAGAAAAGCCAAGGGAGCAGGCTCCAGGTTCTCTGTTACACCGGGGTTTGAGCTCATTAGGGAGGTTTATCAAGGCCTGATAGTCCCATTAAATCCTCAATTAAATGCAGCACGTGAAACCTATTCAAAGGCAGCTCCTAACAACAGAACAGGTCAGACCCTCACACCCCTCAGCAGAGCTGAACCACGGAAAGAATCCAGGGCTGTCAGCTGAGCTCTCCTCTCTGCTTCCCTCCCAGACCAAGGAAAATGGTCGGGGGAGCTTTTCCAGCTGAAAAAGGCTGACAGGTAATGAGAAACTGAAAATAAAATTGTCAGCATCCTTATTTAGGATAAGAAACCAGTGTCTGATCCTTGGATGGCTCCCTTGGGGAGCCCCAGGGACCTAAAATCTGTGTTTTCTTCCAGCAGTGCCTCCCCAAAGCTTCAAARGCAAAGTTTAAGCAACATAAGAGGGAGGTGATTAACTCAAGAGAGGTTGCACTGGCCTAAAGCTGCTTAGGGAAGCACAACACCCTCACCCTGCCCTGCCCTTGGCTCTCACGAGCGTTGTTACCTCCTGTTAACTTTGACATGAGCTATAAAARTGCCCAGGCCGGGCCTGCCTTGATTGTGAGCCCAGCCAGGCTGATGAAATGGGGTAACGACCCAGAGGAAAGGCCAGGGTGTTTTATTAGGTTGCAAAGTTTAATTGGGAAGGCAAGTAAACGCCTGATTAAACCCTTCAATAATTAAAATTCACCTTGAGGCGGAATGTGGTTCAGGGCAGTTGGAGTCCCTGACCTGCTGCCAGCACGGAGCAAGCGGGGAGGAAGGGCTGGACTATTCCCCAGGCTGGAATATTTTAGGAAAGAAGTGTGGAAACTCAAGGAGGACACCCACAGGGCTTGTCCTCCCAGAGCTCTCGACTGGGATGGCCAAAGCTCCCCACATCTCCTGGCCAGGGAGGCCACACAGCGATGCTGGGGGCCCCTCTGCCCTGTCCTCRAGGTTCCTTGTCCTCAGGTGTTGGCAAGGGGAAAATGGGATTTCCACCTGGGGCAGGATTTCCCTGCTTTTGGGAGGACACCAAACCCACGGATTTCTCAGGATACTCTGAGCTGGAAGGGACCCACAAGGATGGAGTCCAGCTCCTCAGGGAATGGCCCATCCCGGGGTCAATCCGTGCCCTGGGTGTCACTGGCACCTTGCTCTGACCAGCTGAGCCCATCTCAGGGTCAGGGGTTGGGCTCTGAGCCACATGAGCTCTCAGCAARCTGCAATTCCCTTTCTTCTCTTGCTTTTCCAGAGCTCAGATGGCACAAACTGCTCTGCCATCCTGCAGGGCCYGGGCTGGAGGCTGACAAAGCTGTGGAAAAGCTCTGGAAGAGGCCACCCGGGGCACCATCTCTTCTGGGCACCGTTTTTGGTTGGCTTTTTGTTAATATGCCCAGGAAATCTGCAGCATAACGAAGGCTTTCCCTCCGAAGCCTCAGCTTCCCTAATCTCCTTGGGACCACACTGTAGCAGCACAGAGCATTCCAAGGAGCTGAGCTGCCCTTGGTGTCCTTGCCGCATCCTCCAGGCGACCCGGCCACCCCCTCCCTGTCACCTGAGGCCAGTTTGGTCTCCAGGTGACCCAGCCCTCCCCGAGCCACCCCGTCCCTGTCACCTGAGGCCAGTTTGATCTCCAGGGCCGTGCGGATCAGGGCCATGAGCGTGGAGGTGAAGTGCACGGTTAAATCCTCCGGAGAGATGGGCATGTTCATCCTCACCAGGCGCTGGGGACGGACAGGGCTGGCTGTGAGTGGGGCCGGGAGTGCTCCCCCCGCCTCCCCTGCCCCTCTGTGAGCCCCCCAGAACAGGCAGGATACAAAGGAGGGAACTTTTTGTGCGCTGAGCTGAAATTCTCCTGCACAGGAGCAGGTCCGGGATAGGATTTTAGTGGTTTAACAGGTGATGTGCCAGCACTGTAGTGAAATCCTAGAGTTCTCCCCAAAAGAAGCCACGTGGGATGCTCTCATCTCGTTCCCTGACTGTCTCCAGTGGTGTCTGCAGCACCCAGACACGTGGCTGGTGCCTGTCACCCCTGCCAAAGCAGGGCACCTAAACCACAAATCCACCTCTTCCACCTTTTCCTACACCAGCTTGGCCTCACCTGAATCCTTCACCTCAATTCTTCACCTGAATCCTAAAATAGGAATGATAACAACAGATGGGACCTGGCACTGTTGGCTGAATTAAGACGATGGAAGGTTTGCCTCTGCCACCCGAGGATGCAGCTCCAGCCACGGAAGCAGCTCCATCCCAAATGTTGCTGCGCCCCTTCCTGCTGCTCAGGTGGCCCTGGCAGGGAGCAGGGTGTCAGGAAGGCACCTCCAGTGACAGTGACACAGGGAGGGCTCTGTCCAGGGGCTGTGAGGTGCTTTTTGTTCCYGGTCTGAGGCTCACTTGGAACCAGGGCTGCTGAGCCTGTGATGGGCTCTGGTAGCCTGGGGCAGTTTGGGGCTGGCTGGTGACAGGTAAAGGTGTCAGTTACTGGGGACATTGGGGTTCACTGTGACATCCTTGTCGCCTCCTYTCCTTCCAGCTCCATCCACCCCTTRCCCATCAGGAAGAGGCTGGATTAATGGACAGGACTGTCATTTCCACCACATTCTTCCAATCCATCCATGGAACAGTCCCTCAGGATCAGTATCTCCCAAGATCTCCAGAGCTGGCGGCAATTCCTTCCCCATCACCAGCCAGGACCACCTCTGGCAGGGCAAATCCATCACTGTCCAAAGCAGGAAGCACCTGAGAGTGCTTTGGAAAGCTGAAACTCCTTTAACACCCCTGGCAGCAGAGCAGGAACACGCCCCAAGCCCTGCTGATAACCCCAGCCACGCACGGAAAGGACGGATTTCTTCTCCTTCAGATTGCTCTGCTCCTCAGCTTTCAGGAGCTGTTTGGAAAATCCCGTCTGGAGCCATCTCAGCCAAGCCTCAGTGGTGTTTCCATTCTCCAGAGGGATTTGCAACCCGAGGAAGTCCCTGGACATTGATCTCAACACCCCAGGGGCAGCTTGGCCTGGGCCCCTTGCTGGGGAGGGAATTTCATCCCATCTGGAAGTTGCTTAAGCCTTAGAACCCCACACTGCTTTGGGTYGGAAAGGACCTTAAAGCCCATCCCATCCCACCCCTGCCACGGGCAGGGACCCCTTCCACTACCCCAGGGTGCTCCAAGCCCTGTCCAACCTGACCTTGGACACTTCCATGTGTTTGGGTGCCCTCAGAGAGGGCAGATCCCAGCCCTGGAACCTCCTGCCAGCCAAGGGGACGATTTCCCCCCTTGAGGGGACACTTGTTGGAGCTGAGATCACAAAGGGGCTGGTCCAGGGTAAGAAGTGCTCAAATGGGCTCCAAAAGGAGCTGAGCCCTCCCTGTTTATCTCATTACACATCTTTGGCTCCCCTTGTGAGCTGCAGGGACAAGGAACAACCTCCCTGTCTCCTGAACTCTGGCACAAACCCTTGTGATGTCCAAGATGTTCCTTGGAGCGTGCCCAGAGGTTTATTCCATGTCTGCCCAGCCTCAGGGATGGGGAAATCAAAGCCAAGMCCTTCCTCCCTTTTCTTGTCACAGTGACAGTACCAAGTGCTGGCAGCACCACAGGGGTTTTTCTGTTCACTCGTGTCCAACGAAACAGGATTGAATCCAGAACTCCGCCCTCAGCGCACAAAAAATTACAAAAAACACATCAATGAGAGCCCACAGTTACCATTCCCACGGAATCCCACGGGAGTGGGAGGGAGTTCAGGGGCGGAGAGAGAAAGAAGGTGCATGGAAGTGAAGAACAGGCAAATGAGAAAGAATTCCCCCCGGGAGAGCTCTACCCTCGCAAAAACCAGCACCAAAACCCACTCTGGGACTGAGCCATCCCAGGTGTCCCTCTGCAGGCTGAATTCCCACGGGATACGGATGCAGAACACAGGCCACACCACAGCTGTACAGAGCAGTGCTTTCCCCCTAAACTCTAACCAGGGACAGAGCACTTAGGGAAAGATTTTCCAAGGGCATTCACGCTTGCAGGAAGGCTGGCTGAGCAAAACTCACATTTTACTGCGAAGAAGCCCCTGGAAGAGGCTCTCCTTTCCCTCTTCCCTGCCTGGTCTGCAGCGCTGCCTCCATCCCAGTACCCAAACTGGTCCAACTGGGCACTCAGACACCTCCAGGTCGGTGCAATTCCCAGTTTGTGTTGCTCCTGCAGCCAGGGATGGGCAGGAGAGGGGAGGCTTGGGATGTCTCCCTCTCTTCCCTCTCTCCTCTCAGGATGGCAAACTGGGATGCACCTCCCAGTTCTCCCCTAGGACAGCTGCAAGTTGCTGCCCATTTCTTGGCCAACAAAAGCCATAAAATAAGACAGAAGTGCCCTAAAAGCTGCTGCAGCCCAAGTCCAACAGGCCTCACCTCAAAGCCACCCCAGCTCCCTCCCAAAATCACTGAAAACTTCCTTGGAATCCCCTGACTTGAGAAAATCTGTTGCTTAAATGAATATCTGACATTTCTGGGAGAGCTCCTGCTGAAGAGGAAGCACTTGGAAGAAAAAAGTTGATTCATCTCTAATTCCAAATAGCTTTGCCCCCACGGCTGGGGGTGGGGAGGGTGAGACATCGCTCACACCACATCCCAAATCCCCGTGGGCACCCAGAGGAGCCAAGGAATCAGCCAGACACCGGCACAGTCAGGAGGGATTGGATCCCTGAAYAAAAAAGAGAAATTAATTTTTCCCTCCAATGTTACAAAATAACCTCACCCATAGAAACATCTCCCTGTGCAGAGCRTGGAATTGCAACCCTTTCCAGGCTGCTTTCTAATTTTATCTGGGTTTAATTCCTCTGCATTTCTACAGGATCCACTTAAAAGGAATCCAATTGAAACTGGGAATGTCGCTCGGACTCAAAGATTCTGCTTGACCCGAAATTTCTCTTTGAAACATKCGTCGAGAACTTTTGGTTTCCATCCTGAACCAGCCTAGAAGAGAAAAATCTCCATGCTTCTCACAGAGTGGGGACAACAACGTGGTTAAAAATAAATTGAACCAGTTGTTYAGAGTGTACTCAGTTTCAAAAATATTTACTTTTCCCCCTTTTTTTGCTCTTCTAATTAACGTTTAGGAGCYTCCTGATGCAGGTGGCAGGGACTCGACGCCTCCCTGGAACCAGCATCCCTTGGGATGCTCCGGGAATCGCCAGCCACACCCCAGGGCTGCTCAGGCGAACGAATTCCTGGRCAGCAGGAAAAAAAGGTGGAAATCCTTCCCAGATGCCCTGACCTGGGATGAAAGGCCCCAGAGGCAGGAGTTGCGCGTGGCTCCCGCGATTCCCAATTAACTCSGAGCTGATAACGAGCTCGGGAGCGGTCAGGAGGCTGCGGACACCCCGCTGATTTCATCGCCAATTAACAAAGCAGCGCTAATGAGCAAACAAAGCTCCGTGTCGGGAATAAATTCCCGCTCAGCCGTCGGGTTGTGCGCAGCTTCTGCTCGGGAACTCCTTGGAAAATGTCCCAATAGGTAGGGAATGTGATAGGGAAATAGGGGGGAAATTCATCCCGGGATCAAAGGTGCCTTGCTGGCTCCCGGCCTGACCCAGAAAAGGTTTTTGCACCCTAAATCCCATTCCCTGCCACATTTATCCCAAGTGAGCAGAAGAGGAGCGTGCAGTGCCTGGAAACGGCTTTGAATTACTAAGAGCACCCCAGCAGCCTCTGGGACAAGGACTGCTCTGGGAATGATCCCCAGACAGGAATAAATTTGGGACGACGGAGCGCTGCTGTGGGAAACGAGGCTGAGTTTGGTGAATAAATTATTTGCCATGAATAATTCGCCCCGACCTAGTTGGAATGGTTCTGCTCCCATTTAACTCTTCTGTTGGCTTCAGACAGGCTCTCCATGGCCTTTCCTCCCTCTGGCTGCATCCTGGGGGAGCAGCCCAGCTCTGGGATCACCCCACGGAATCACAGGATCCCAGGATGGTTTGGGTTGGAAGGGAACTTGAAGCTCCTCTCGTCCCATCCCCTGCCATGGGCAGGGACAGTGAGCAAATCCTGACACCAGAGTGAAGTCAAAGTGGTTTTCTTCCCTCTTTTCATCTGAGTGGGTAGGAGAGACTTTAAAATCCATGGAATCACAGAATCATTTAGGATGGGGAAGACCTGTAAGATCGACAGAGTCCAAGCACTGACCCATGTCCCCGAGTGCCACATCCACATCTGTATGGATTTTAAATCCCTCCAGGGGTGGTGATTCCACCCCTGCCCTGGGCAGCCTCTTCCAGGGCTTGACAACCCTTTCCATGAAGAAATTTTTCCTCATATCCAACCTGACCCTCCCCTGGCACAGCCTGAGGCCGTTCCCTCTCCTCCTGTCCCTGTTCCCTGGGAGCAGAGCCCGACCCCCCCTGGCTGCCCCCTCCTGTCAGGAGTTGTGCAGAGCCAGAAGGTCCCCCCCGAGCCTCCTTTTCTCCAGGCTGAGCCCCTTTCCCAGCTCCCTCAGCCGCTCCTGGTGCTCCATTCCCTTCCCTGGACACCCCCCAGCCCCTCCATGTCCTTCTTGCTGTGAGTGGCCTGGAACTGCACACACGAATTTGGGTCCCTTCACCCTTTTCCCCCCCGCCCCAGTGCAGGACAGAGCTCTCCCGGTGCCCGAGCAGCGCATCCAGAGGATCCCGGGCATGCACCTCTGGGAAGCAGCAAAGCCACGCACACGGAACTGAAGGGGCCGGTCAGGCTGAGCCAGGAGAACAGTTGAGAAAAGGGGACCCAGAAAACAGCAGAAAGGAAGGAAGGAAGGAGAGCAGCCAGGGAGGCTGCAGAGAGGGGAAAATCCAAACAAAAACCAGCGTGGACACACTGAGACGGCAACGAAGACAGGGGGAAAACACACACCACCTTTGAAGAGGAGTGGGGAAAGTTCACACGGAAAGAAAAAGGGTGGAGATGTGGGGCAGAAGAGCTTTTGCTGGACAGAACAGTCGGGGGGGTTAAAAATCAGAGGGAGAGGGCAAAAACAGGGCAGAGACAAAGCCCTGGTGCTGCTGGCACTGACTGGGCTACCCCTGCAGRAGCAGGGGGTCCACGGCCCCTCCAGGCTGTGGGGAGGGGTCTGTGTCCTCCCCGAGTGTCTCACCCACCGTGGGAGGACATAAATGACACCAGTGGGGGAGGGGACACCCCCCCACGGCCACGGGGGGAAGATGCCCAGCACCAATCCAYGGATGTGCCGCACGGAGGAGTGGAGGGAGGGACGGAGCAAAAACCAGTCCTAAACCACGAGGGTTTGATTTTCTCCTCGGGAGTAGCTGATGCTGCAGCTTTACACCACGGGGGAAATCCTCAGCTGGCCTTAAATCCGGATTTCTGTGGTTCAGGGCTCTTGGCTAATGTGTGAAGTGAAGATGATCCTGTCCAGACTCTGAGAAATCCCACGTCCAGCCCAGATTGGAGCTGTTTGAAGCCATCCCTGCCTGTGCTTGTGGCACRGACACGTTGCAGAGGCTTCTTTATAGATGGGTAAAAATTAATGATATCTTAAAAAAAATCAGGAGTCTGTGTTGTAAAAATAAGCCAGTCCTACGTACCCAAATTGTGTGGATTTGTTCTGTAAGGAGAGCCAAATTAAAGGAGACATCAGGAAATTCTGAGGGAAAAGCCAGGCTGGGGAAAATCTGCTGTGGTGGCTCGAAACAGACACCACATCACGAAACCCAGCCCAAAGCCTCATTTAAAATGCTGATTTTCACACAGGATCTTTGTAGCCCCTTTTGTTTTCCTCCTTTTTGAATTCTATGAGATTTAGGGGGGGGRAAAAAAGGAGAGTTTTATCCTTTTGGTACCTCCGCAGAGCAGATCTGGTTGCCCCTCTGCAGACACCTCCTGCCAGGCTTTCAGCAGGACACGGCTCCGTTGGAAGCCATGGAAACTCACAGCTGGGAAATCTTCGGGAATTTGTGGAGAATTGGTACCTGTGAAATAGCTGGGGCCTGGAATTTTGATCCTGTTGGGTTCCTCAAGCTTAGTTAGAGTGGCCAGAAAGAAATGAAAAGAAATGCAGCAAAGCCACCTCACTGGACAGATTTAAGGTAATGTTTAATTTTCCTTTCATTTTAAATCCTTTCTGTTTAATTTTCCTTTTATTTTAAATCCTGGCACGCTGTGGAAGGATTTTGTAGGAAGATTTATCTGAACTTCTCCTTGCTGCCAAGTGCCCTGCGTAAATCAGAGCCAGGTTTGGGCCCAGCTTGAGCCTCTCCACAAAAATCTTGCTTTTATTTGCCCTCCATGAAAAATCCCAAAGTACAGGAGGGGCTGTTTGATGTGGATCCCCTGAACTGAGTTTTGGGGTTTGGTGGTGGCTGCAGTGACACCAACAGCCAAAAAACCCCTGTTGGGTCGGAAGGATTCTCCACCCCACCAGTGAGAAATGGTTCTGACCAACCTCTCCCTCTAAACTGTGAAGTTTTAACGTTAAAACTTCCAGGGAATCACCCTGAAAAGGGAAATTTCCAAGCACCCTGTGAGGCCTTAACCGGGTCTGCTCCATTCCCATCCCGATTTCCACCCAGGCAGCAGCCTTTGGGACAGAATTGAGTGCCTCAATTAAGAAGTTTTGCCACATAAACAATAACTTGGAGTGACTTCTCCATCTTCCCGTCCCAAGTGTTTCCTGTTCCAGTCGTTTCTTTCACGAGGGTGTTTAAGGAGCCCTTCTGGTGTTGTCCCTGTTTAATTGCTCGCTCACTCCTACAGCACTGCCTACTCTAATTATTCCAGCTAATTAAGAGGAGGAAAAACCAACAGGCTACTGAAGGGTTAGTGAGACAGTCCAAGAGCTCCGGGAAGATAAATGGGATCTACTGGGGGGGGGTAATTGGCTCATTAGCACCGTCCCTCCCCAAATTAAACCGGAATGGGAGCAGAATGAGAGACGAGAGAGAGAAACATACGAGAGAGCAGAGACAGCACTTAGAAACACAAACTGATGTGCCAGAGTTTCAAAGACCAGGAAAAAGTTACCCAAAAAAAAAAAAATATAGATATAAAAATTAAAAAAAAAWAAAAATCAGAAGAGCCAAAATCTTGCTCGGAAAGCAGAGAAAGCACCAGGAAAGTCCAGAAGAACAACACCAATGCCACAGAAAACCCCACTTGGAGCCACGGCACAAAAAGCTGGCGGTTTGGCGAGGTTTTCTACCTTATAGGCAACGCGAGCAGGGCATTTCTTTCCCAGGCCCAGGGGTGGGGACATGTGCCTCAGCATCTCGTACATGTCCGTGTAACTGATGCGCCCGCTGCCGGCACCGGGACCCAGCAAAAGCCACAGGACACGGAAATCCGACCGGACCGGGTGGGGAGGGGAGGGGGAAAAAATATGGGAAGGGGTTGGGGGAAAAGGCAACACAAGGGAGCAAATGAAAAGGAGGAGAGAGAAGGGAAGAGGCAGACAAGAAAACAGAGATGTGGTTAATCGGATTTCTCAGGAGGACAAACTCAAGAGGTGGGGCGGGAGGAAGGCGGCTCCGCTCCCGGTGCTGTTTCGGCGCCCAACGTCTCCTCCTCCTCCTGCAGGGACGGCCCGTGGCCCTGGGGGATGAGGGATGTCCCCTTGGGAATGATGGATGTTCCCTTGGGAATGATGGATGTCCCCCCAGGGGTGGCAGGGCTGGGTTTGGCTGGCTCTTTGCGGGGTTTGGGGGGTGATGCTTCCCCCCTGTCGCCCCCCAAACGGGTCAGGTCACCATGCCAGGGGCAGCTGGGAGGCAGAGTTATGGGACAGGGCTTGGAGAAAACATCCAGCTTTCCTTGCGCGATCCAGGATTTTGGGGTTTGGGGTGGGTGATGAGAGAAGTGAGGAGCCAATCGTGGTGTGGTTGCTGAGGGACAGAATGGGATTGGTCCCAGGGCTGGGACTGCTTCCAGGGGGGGACTCCGCAAATTCCTGCTCCAGCCTGCACTCAGGACTGGCAACACCAGAGCCCAGCACTGGGAGGGGGTGGGAAGGGGACCTGAGTCTCCCTCACTTGGGCTGGGGCCTCTCTTTCATCARGCCAACCCCAACTGGGTGTCCTCTCCCTGTTGGAGAAATGGGAATTGCAGAGATTCGGGAAAAGGCCCTTAGAGCAGCCCATTGCTGAGGGCATCTCCCCGCAGGACACAGGGGTGGTGGATAAAACCCTGGCCTGAAAAACAAGGAATTCCTGCCACGCCTTTCCGTGACCACTGAAAGTGGGAGCAGGACTGTGACAACCTTATTTTGTTTTCCCAGCGAGCTGCCTGCTTATTCTAATGTGCAAATCTGTTATCTGAGGAGACCAAAGCATGTTATTAATTGAAGTTTAACCCCTGGAAAAGCAGGGCAGTGTTATCCTYTCCTCCACACCAGCAGGGAAGACCTGAGCACCCACAGAAATTCCTTTTCCAAGCAGGAACCTGCCCAGCAGCCCCAGACGTGGGTCTCCAATCCTATGGAAGGCTTTGATKGAGGAGAGAACTTAGCCAGAACCATCTATTCCTGTCCCTGTAACTGCTGCAGTTAAAATCCCACCCAGTTTTCCCAGCCCCGAGCTCATTTAGAGGCTGCAGAGAGACACAAACAGGAATTGCAGCCAGAGGCTTTCCCTGGCTCCTCTCCTSCTCCTGGGCTGGGYTGGGGTCTCCTCTTTCAAAGTTCTGAGCTCTGAATCCTCAGTCAGGTGTGGAAAACACCCGGGCTGGAGTGGAGGGGAAAAGGAACTCTGGGCTGGCTGATTCCACCCTTCTCCTTCATCCTCTGCTCTCCAAGGGATTCCCTGTCTGTACCTGGCTCCCCACCGAAGCCCATCCTGGGCTGATTTCTTGGCAAGATCTGTCCCTAATTCCCCTCCCTGGCTCCCAAGCACTGCTCACTCTCCCTGTGCCAGGAGCGGGAGCTTTCCCTGTGTCCATCACGACTCAGGGACACAATTTAACCCCCAAGGCAATCTGTGGCTGCGGCCCCGTGGAAAGCTCATCCCTCATCTCTCCCCACTCGAGCACTGCCCAGATCCAACGATTTTCCAGCTCAGGAAAGGGCAGGTGGGTCGTTCAGCTGGAGCAACAATGCCACAAAGGCGAAACAAACTTGCTGCTCCCTGGAAACCCTGAGCTGCCACTTCTCTCYGGTGTATATAAATATATATACGTASTGCTGGGATGCTTTTTCCCAGCACTTTTCCCTCTGGAGCCGGCAGGATGGAAGCTGGAGGGCTCACTGTCTCATAAAACTGCCTGTTTCCAGCCAGCTGGGGTGTGGGAGTAGACAGGGGAGGGATGCACGGAGGGAAAAGGAGGCAGTCACTCCATCATTCCTCGTTTCAGGCAAGGGATTCGTTAGTTTTCCGTTTCTTTTCTCTACTTTCGGGGGASGGAAAGGGATAAAAAGAAACAGAGCCAGGCCTAGGGATGCTGGAGGGATCTCTGGAATTCCAAACCTTGTAGGCCACCCTATGAGGGCACTTCTTTCCTAAGCCCAGGGGTGGAGCAATTACACGGAACAAATTGTACATGTCCTTATAATGGATGCGGCAACTGGAAAGGAAACACCACAGGTTACGACAGCAAAACCCAACAGGAATCGGCTTTTCCCGAGGCAAACAGGGAAGAATCGGCTTTTCCTGAGGCAAACAGGAGAAGAATCAGCTTTTCCCAAGGAAAAACAGGAGAGGAATCAGCTTTTCCCAAGGAAAACAGGAGAAGTCGGAAGGGCAGGACACGCTGAAAAGAAAGGTTAGTCTGGAATGGGATGGGCTCCCAAGGAGCTGCTTGAACACACAGAGCTTCCAACTGCTCACCCAACTGGATATCCTTGGATTTTCCCCTCTGGAACCTTCAGTGCCACGTGCRAGGCTTTCCAACCACTTGGTTCCCTTTCCCAACAATGTTTTAATTCCCTGTGCCTTGAGCATGAACCTCCAGCCCCTCCTGCCCAACACCTGCAGCCCACAAAGAGCCTCCTCAATGGATTATTCCTGGAATTCAAACTAGCAGCTCCAAAAACCTTGGGAACCTTGCACTGCCCCCTCCTCCACAAGCCCAGCAGGGCCATCCTYTGATTCCTGGGCAAGGAGCAATTGGCTGGAAGAGCAGGAAGTGGCATCTCCAGGGCTGTGTCGGCACTGGGAAAATCCAGCTTTCATTCCCGGAGGGACAAGTCAGACACCTCACAGTGGCTTTATGGGCAAGCTCATTAACTCCCAGCAATAATTGCAGCTAATTAAACAGCAGCATTGGAGTTCTTCATCTTTTCCAAGTCACCAAATCATGGAAAAGCTGAACACCAAAATCACCTCTGAGGAAAACTGGGATGGTTTGGCCTTCCTGAGTTTATTTTGGTCCAGTTCTCTAAAGAAGGCTGGAATATTTTGGGAGAACTCCCTGGATGTTGCTGCTTTTTGGGATGTGAAAAATTAAGGTCTATTCAAAGCCTTTCCCAATCGACTCCCAAACTATTCRTTCCGAGGGGGATCACACGGAAGTGTGCGAGCCTTGGCTGCAGGCCTAGCTGTGCTTATCAAAAGTGTCCTGGCTTAACTGAGGCACCAACTTTGCTTTCCTTGCAATTTTAGAAGGATTTTGGAAAAGCAGTGTGTGGGAAATAGGCCTGAACAGCTCCCTGAGAGTCCGTGGAAGGCTGGAAAACCAACGGATGCTTTGCATTGGGAGGTCATAGCAGGAAATTCCAGGTTCACAGAATCCCAGAATGGCTTGGGGTGGAAAGCCCATCTCATCCCACCCCTGCCACGGGCAGGGACACTTCCCACTATCCCGGGTTGCTCCAAACCCCATCCAACCTGGCCTTGGGCACTTCCAGGGATGGAGCAGCCACAGCTTGTTTAAATCCGATTTTCCTCAGCATCCTTTTATCCCGGAGAGCTGAGGGAAGCTCTCCCTCGGGAGCACCTGCAGCTCCTCCTGAGTGCTGGAGAGAGCATCTCCCTCAGTTTTTGGGAACAACTATTGGGAATGGGATGGCCAGACCGACATTCCCAGCACTGCTATGGGGTGTGCACTGGGAAAGGTGTAAAACAGATAAAGAACTCACTTTACTTATGTCCAACAAATAAAAGCTTATAGAAATCCAATGAAGTTTTTTCCCAGTTCATCCTTAAATCCCGTATTTTCACTCCTTCCCTGATTAACTCCCCATTTCTCTTGCTCTCTCCTTTTTCTGGGAGCCCAAGGCTTTTGCCACCCTTAAATCCAGCAGTTTCCCCCATGGGAATGTGGCACTTAACCCCTAGGGAATGTGGCACGTCTGGAATAACAGCTCCCAGCTGCCTTTTCAACTTCCTTTGGAAAGTTTTTCCCCGGAAAAGTTTACAGGAAGTTGGGTTTTGTAACAAAACCGAAGGTGATATCAGAAATAGGGGTGTGAATACACGTTAAGTCTGTGTTTAAAATATTCTGCTGCAGCTTTCATTGAGGGTCTCAAGCTATGGGAAGTGGATAAACACCGTAATTCCCTTTTCCTTGGGATAATCAAGGAAGAGACCTCGAGAGAAGTGATCAATGAGTGACCAAATTCAGCCCAAATCACGGAATAGTCAAATCATGGGTTGGAAAAGACCTCTACAATCAGAAAAAAAGATCATAGAATAAAATTATTAAAAGATCAGTTCTGGCCTTAGAGTGTGAAAGGATTCCAGAAAATGAGTGACTCCCAAAACTTAACAGAGAGAGAAATCCTCCTGGAAACTCAATTCCAGTGCCTCTGCTGGGTGGAAAGTTCCTGAACATATAAACATTAAAAAAACCAATTTTTTCCCCTTGCAGGAATGTCCCTCATCCCATGGATGTTCAGCAGAGCCGAGGGTATTTTTTTAAGGAGCACCAGGCCACTCCCGAGTTTTCAGYCTCATGGAGGTTTTCCAGTGGGAAGAGACAGGATTGGATTGGAAAAAGGGGGAGAAGAGCAGYTCTTTAGCGCCTGCCAAATCCCCACAAAGGATTTGAGCACGTGGGGAGGAAGATCTGCATGGAGATTACAAGCTGGTAGTATCTGTGGAGTAGGCTGGTAGTAGGGGTGGCTTGGAGCAGCTGAATCACTCACAGTTCAGAGAAATGCAAGGGTTTTTGGAGCAAATTTACATTTCAAGTTGGCCTAAATCATTTAAAATGAGCTTTTAGAGCAGTTTAATTGCATCCTGATTACACAAATACTTCCTGCATCTGCCTCTGCTGAAGGGAAGCAAAAAAGTAGGGAAAGATTGGAGGAGCTGGAGGCATCACAAACACAGAGGAGATTCAGTGCAGAGCAACTCAGGGGAGGAAAATGGATGTAAAAYTAGTAGAGCTTTAAATTAACAAAAAGCCTCCCCAGCGGGCAAATTCCCAAATAGAAATCAAGGAAATGACTGGGACCTGGGACAGAGCATCTGGAAATGAGGGTAGCCCGCTCACCAGGGCTGTGGTGCAGCAGTTCTTTCTCTATAAGTGCAGAAAAGCAATTTATTAAATCAGTCTTGCTCTAGAAGTGATCATTTTGCTCCAGAAGTGATCCCTCAATTTTAAAACAATTCCTTAATTTGGGGTCTGCCCATCCCTGTGCATCTTTCCTTGTGTCTTTGAAGAAATAAAACAAAGAGATAAACCCATAAAATCAACACCTCGTTGTCCAGCGAGTGAGAACCATTCCCTGCTTTAACCCACTCAGGAATCAGGAACATTTTATCAGAGCTCTCCAAGAACTGAAACACTCCCAAACTTCGTCCTACTGCATTTTATCCTKATTATTTTGCCCATCTTTCACCCGCAAGCCCAAGAGCTAAAATGTTGCTTAGCAGACCAAAATTCCCACGTGGAGTTGGATGTCATTACAAGGAGGCTTCCAAGACAAAAACGTTGCCTTCAATGAGAAAAGGCCGTTTTAAAAAATCCCATAATTTCAGGAAACCCACCCTAAGGCTGGACACCATCGCATCATTCCCGCTGGGAGCGGGTGGGAGAAGGCAGGGGATGGAATCAGAGCCTGCAGGACTCAGCTCATCCTCTCCCGTGGAGCCTGCCCAGGATTTGGGAAAGCCCCAGGGTGGTTCTCAGGGCTGCTGCACCGAGGGGTGAGAGGCACAACCTCTCCCACTCCCTCAGGCTCTGCCAGCAGCCACAGATGGATTTTCACCTCCACACCAGGATGCGGAAACCAAAAGCGAGGAAAGCTCCTCTTGGAAGGTTTTCTCCACAGCCACTTAGGCAGGAGCATTCGGATTGAGGCTGTTCAGCCGTGGCTGCGCTTCGCTCTCCTGGTTTGCTGGGAAGGAAACGCCCTTGCAATGACTCCGGGTTTGCTCCTCTCCAGCGCTCGGGSAATCGACCTGGAGATTTTCCGCCGATGTCACCTCCAGCCCTGGAGCTGCCCCCATTAAAGCAGCTCTGGGCGTGTCCAGGTGCAGCCCCGCCACCCCCGGGGTCCCCTCTGTCCCCTCTGTCCCCTCCCTGGGCTCACGGGCACGTACCAGGCCGCGGGGTCGTACTCGGCCCACACGCGCACGAACTCGTCCAGGTGGTGCGGCCCCAGGATGGAGGAATCCCGGGTCAGGTACTCGAAATTGTCCATGATCACGGCCACGAACAGGTTCAGCATCTGCAAGGACACAGACGGGAGGGAGGAGGGAAAGGAGAAGGGAGAGGAGAAGGGAGAAGGGAAAGAAGAAGGGAAGGGAGAAAGGAGAAGGAGAAGAGGGAGAAGAGGGCAAGGAGAAGGGGGAAAGGGGAAGGGAGAGGGGAAGGGAGAAGGGAAAGAAGGGAAGGGAGAAGGGAGAAGAGGGAAAGGAGAAGTGGGAAAGGAGAAGGGAAGAGAGAAGGGCAAGGAGAAGATGGAAAGGAGAAGGGGAAAAGGAGAAGGGAAGGGAGAAGGGGGAAGGAGAAGAGGGAAAAGAGAAGGAAGGAAGGAAAGAGAAGGGGAAGGGAGAAGGGAGAGGGGAAAGGAGAAGGGCAAGAAGGAGAAGATGGAAAGGAGAAAGGTAAAAGGAGAAGGGAGAGGGGAGGGTAGAAGGGAGAAGGGAAAGAAAGGAAGGGAGAAGGGGGAAGGAGAAGAGGGAAAAGAGAAGGGAGAAAGAAGGGAGAAAGAAGGGAGAAGGGCAAGGGAGAAGGAAGGGAAATGGGAAAAGAAGGGAAGGAAAGGGAAATGGGAAGGAAAATGGGAAGGGAAATGAGAAGGGAGGGGAAATGGGAAGGAAAGGGAAATGAGAAGGGAAGGAAAAAATATATTAAAAACTAGAGGGGAGCACGCATGATTCCCTTAACTGGATGTTTGTACAAGGAGCAGCCTCACCCAGAGAAGAAACTCTCCGAACAGAGCCCTGGCTCCCTGGATGTGACAAGGACAAGCCCCGGAATCTCCCTGGGGATGCCTACCCTGCTCTGAACGAGCTGCTCAAACACAGCATCTGGAACTTCCCAGAGATCCCAAATCCTTCTCCATTGCTCCCAGCTCCAGCCACGGCTCGGTACGTTTTCCCCTTGCATACAGCTGTTCCTGAAGTTCCTGTGTATACTTAGCTTCCAATTTATATTTTTAATATAAATTTCAATTCATATTTTTCCCCGTCCTKTATATTCTTAACTTTCATTTAAGATTTCTCCCCATACATTCCGATTTATATTTTTCTCCAGGAGCCAGAAACACCATTTCCAACCATCAAACTGAGCCCTCCTGGCAAGCCTGGGGCTCTGCAGAGCTTTCACTGCTCGTGGGGGAACCACGTGGTCCCTGCAGTGAAGCAATGAAAATATTTTTAAAAAGGAGTGACAGCCCCATCCTGCAGCAGTTCAGCTGCTTGGCTTTCCACTTCCACCCCAYTCGTGGTCCCATTTCCCAGGATTTCCCGGGAGCGCTGACTCCGGGACAAAGCTCACACAGAGTTGGATCTGCTCCAATTCTGCTGCTACATCTTGAGTGGGACAAAAGCAGGGAGGGGACTSCGGGGAGGATGTGTGGTTTGTTCTTGTTTTGTTTCTTTTTGGGGTTTTTTTGGGGGGGCTTTGGGGGCTTTTTTTTTTGTGTTTTGGTTTGGGTTTTTTTTAATAAAACCTTTCCAAGCAAAAATCCACTTGAAAATAACAGTGAGACTGCCTGATGCTGGGGTAGGGATTTGCACAAGGAATCATTAAATGGAGCATTAACTTTGGATAAGCTTTGAGGGCTGCAGGTTGTTTTAAATATGCACGAGAAATAATCCATGGATCGTCACAGGAGCAAGAGCAGCCAGCCAGAGGATCTCAGGAGGGGCCTTTGGAGCTGKTCTATCCATATCCAGCATCAGAGTGCCCCATGGAGCTCCTTTTCCTGGCGGAAGGGTTGTGAGGAGAGCAGGGACTGGCTGCACCAATGGGATATTTCAAKGCAAACCCAGGGAGTGGAGCGAAGGCTCCGTGCGCGGATTTTGGGCGCATCACGGAGCTTTCATCTCGTGATCCTCGGGGGCCCCTTCCGTCTCAGCAGATCCTGGGATTCCGTGAAATGAGTGGGATGCTCCAGGAAATGCTGCCGTTGTCACCCTGCCCTCCCCTGTCCCCTTCTTCAAAGGGCCACGTCACAGATCCAGACACACCCGATCAATGCTTAATTCCAAATATTTCCTCCCTGCGGGAGGCAAGATAAACCCCTTGCCTTTAATGACTAAATGATCTCTTCGGGGATTCAGGGGATTTTATCAGCAGGGTGATCAATGGGGTTTAGCAAAGCTGTCCTCTGAATTATAACGAAGGAGGAGGGGAGGGATGGGGATCCACGCTGGGAGGGATTGGAGGGACTCACCAGGAAGGAGCAGAGGAAGATGAAGGACACGAAGTAGAAATAAGCAAAGTCACTGCCGCATTCCTTCTTGGTGAGGCCGGAGAGGGGGTCGCAGGCTCTGTTGCTCAGGCAGGACAGCATGATCTCGTGCCACGCCTCCCCCGTGGCACTCCTGCAGCAGGAGAACAGGGGCTGAGTTCATCCACCCCTCCCCATGACAGCCACCCCACCCCCCCCCAGATTAACGAAATTAATTAAGTGGATTGTTGCGTCCAGGAGGAGAGGCTCTGTTTGCACTGGGAATTGGGACTACCCGTGAAAGGGAAAGGAGAAAGAACATTATAGGGGGGCAAAACAAACTGGGCAGGCYAAAAAGCTTTCTTGCTTTTGTGGAGAATAAAAGCAGATGGATTTAAGCAGTGCAAATCTGAGTAMACAGGGTTTTGATTGCTCCTTTTGGAAGCAGCCAACGCTTCTGGCTCWAAACCCAGTGGAGATGCTGGAAATGAAACCAGGCTGCTCCACTTGAATCTCTTCTTTCCTTTATCAGGCAGATGAATTCCAGCATGGGCTGGTTGGGCATAGTCACTCAGGTCTCTTTTTCATGACAGGCTCTTGGGTGTCCTTCATAAGTTCCCTCCTTTCTCTCTGACTCCTATGTTGAGAGGAAAAATAGCCAAAAGGGAAAAAATRGGAGTCCCAGAGGGCTTGTCCTCAAAATAAACCACTGCTTGTAATGTGCACGCTTGGTCTGGAAGGCAGGGATTCTCCATGTGCACTTAYTGTGACTTCCTACTTCCCTTAAATCCTGAAACCCACAACATTGGTGTGCTTTGTATTCCCACAGCCRGCACACAGGCTCTCTTCCCGGTTTTTGGGAAAACTCAGTGCTCCATCTAAACTGGAATAACTTGCAGGCTGCTGTGAATTCCAGCGGATTCCCCTTTGTGGGGAATTGTGCAGAACCCAGCTCCCCCATCCCAGTCCTGCTGCGGGGGCTGTTTGGGTCTGTGAAAGGGACCACGAGGCTGAATAATTACCCAGTTTTATTAAAATTCAGAGTTTTGAGCCCAGTGATTATTCTGAGCTGGAGAGGGCTCATTCCCTTTCYGTCTGGCTTCACAGGAACTATGGAAACCAAATCCCAGGCAAAGGATCCAGTTCCAAGCACCACGTAACCYTTGGGGCTGGCAGGGTCTCCACAGCCCCTGGCACAGCTGGATGAGGAACATCTGCCCCAAACTGCCCCAAGCTGGAGCAGGGCCTGGTTTGCCAGGTCTGAACTSAAAATCTGTCATTTATTGGATTGGGTTTTCATTTGGGAACGCTGCATTTCCAGGCGGGATGAACCCAGAGGGAAACACCTTCACTCTGCAGCACGGGCGGGGTTGGTGTACGAACTGTTAACTTGTAATGCAAAAATGGCCAATTACAGCAATTCTCACTTAAAAAAATAATAAAAAAAAGCAACTTCACACCAGGAAACCCATCAACCAGTTAAACCAGGAGGGTCTGACCTACCCTGACCTTCTGCCTGGGTTGCCACGGGTGTCACAGCGCTGGGTGACACAGTGGAGGTGTTGGATCCCAGCTGCCGACGASGAGGACGCAGGAACGGATCATTTACACAAATCCCTTTTTTAAAGGATGCTCGAGTCTGGCAGCTCAGCTGGCACCTGCACGAAGCTGGATTCACTGCTCACACACAAACCAGCTGRGATTTCATCCCTCCTTACCTGAACAGGAGCATCAGGGCCTGGAGGAAGGTGCGGAAGTTGTTGTGCCGGTTGATGGAGGTTTCATCGTCCAGAGCGATGTTCCCAAACACCTGCCGTGGGAAACACAAGGGATCAGCCCAGCACAGCCTCCCACGGACGCTGGCACTACAGGTGGATCGAACGGAGTTGGAAATAAGGCAGGAAAAGGATTTGTCCTGGTTTAAGGGCTCTGAAAAGCTGGAATCATTTCTGTGCTGAACAGGGAGATCAAACCCAACGTTAACGCCCTTTGTGTTCACACGGGTCCTTCCCAGCACTCAGCTCCATCCCAGGCCAAGAAAACTTCATTATTTCTTCTCAGGAAGGTGCAGTCCCTTGGCTGCTCCCTGCTCTCAGCCTCTTGTTGTCTCCATACCCAGAGGAAGGGATGTCTCTTCCCGTGGGATTCACGGATGTCCAGCGCTGCAGCTGGAAATGTGATCCAGGCTCGTGCCCACAGCTGGCCTGTCCAGCTCTCTTTGCACACCCAGGGCCACGTCCTGACCATTAGAGTAGAAAAAAAGGCCTTTTTTTTCATTTCTAATTCACCTGACGCTGGACAGGAAGAGCCTTTCGCCTCATGCCRAGTCAGTGCTGCTCCTGCTGTGGGGGCAACAGCCCATTCCCACCCTGGATACACCCAGGCTGTTTAYGGCCAGAATTCCAGAATGAAATGCTTTACCTGCATGCCAATAATGGCATAGATGAAGAAGAGCATTGCAATGAGGAGACACACRTAAGGCAAGGCCTGTGGGAAAGGAAAAAGTGGGATTAGTGACAGCAAATGCCAGTGGCAGCCCTGGAGTGCTTAATTCCCGGGCAGGACTGAGTTTTGTGGCATTTGTCCTTCAGGTGAAGRAAGTGGGAAGAGAATATGAACAATTCTGGCAGCCTTCAGGAGACAACCCCCCCCGGAGCCAGGTATTCATCCATCACAGAGCAGTCAGGGCTTTCCAAGGGCTCTCCGTCTATCCTTGGAAGCAGCAAGGAAAACACAATCCAAGCTCTGCAGCGAACACTGGAGCTACCAGCAGGCACTTTCCGTGCATAATTGCATGAATGTTAATTTTTAATGACATTGCTGTAAATTCAGTCTGAGGGAAAACAAAAAAATCCATCCCAGAAATGAGTTTCTGCTCGGAAACAGGCACAGTTTGGGATCCCAGGAGGACAAAAAGATGCTGAGCTCTAGCAAGAAATCAGGGAAGGCTGCAATGTAGTTATGTCACCCAGGCTGAGAGTGACAGCTACKGCCCACTTGGGCTAAATGAATGGGTAATTAATGCCTCTTAATTAGTGACAGCTCAAAACTGAGAAGTCTTGCCCTCGGGCCAGCCCGGGTGATGCTCGGGGCAGGAGTTCTGCAGGCCAAGGGGAGCCAGGAGGAATTGCAGAGTCATAAAATATCCTTAGTTGGAAAAGACACTCAAGGATCATCCAGCCCAGCCCCTGGCCCTGCACAGACACCCCAACAATCCCACCCTGTGCATCCCTGGCAGCGTTGGCCAAAYGCTCCTGGAGCTCTGGCAGCCTTGGGGCCGGGACCATTCCCTGGGGAGCCTGTTCAGTGCCCACCACCCTCTGGGGACAGAAGAACCTTTCCCTGCTCTCCAGCCTGACCCTGCCCTGGCCCAGCTCCAGCCRTTCCCTGGCTCCTGTCCCTGTCCCAGGGAGCAGAGATCGGAGCTGCCCCTCGGGAGGAGCTGCAGCCCCGCTGAGCTCTGCCCTCAGCCTGCTCTGCTCCAGCTCAACAATCCCAGAGCCCTCAGCTGCTCCTCCATGGCCCCTCCACACCCTTCCCCATCCCYGTGTGCCTCCTTTGGACACTCTCACAGACAAACAGCTCCTGATGCAGCCCAGGATCATCCCGGCTCCGCTTCAGGGCACTGCACACACACTTTGGGAAGGGTTGGGATCGTGCYGGAAAGGGCCCTTCTCCCAAAATCCAGCCAAGACTACACAGTCCAAGGACACTCTCCTGAGTGGGAACACCTTAAACCTGCAGACCCCAGAGCAGGGTCTGGGAGTCTGCACCCACAGCTCAGAGCCCATAAATATTGGTGTGTCCAAGCCGCTGTCAGAGCCACAAATCCTGATTCCACATTCTGGGTTCTCCTCTSTGCTCTGCAGAACCTCAGCAAGTCCCCCAAGCAGAGCTAAAGCCCAAAACAATGCAGAAATGGGCTGCAAACCCGCTGGGGGCTGTAAAATCACCAGCTTTGGGGCAGCTGGGCTCTTATTTCCATCTAGAAAACAGTGAACTCAACGYGCCGAGGGCAGGGATAAAGGAAACCAGGCAAAGCAACTCCCTCAGCCTCAGAACAAACCCTCGTTTTTTTTTAATCCTCCACGTCCTCAAACCCAGGCCTGCGGTCCTACAGCCTCACAGTTTGTGTTCCCAAAGCTCCGTGGGCTGGGTTTTACCTCTGCCAGATCCCCCCAGCCCCAGAGCCTGGGGAAGCAGTTCCACTCCACGCTGGCTGCAGGCACYGAGCGCTCCAGCCACCACTTTTTATGCAAATACCTGAGCGTCAGGACTTTGCCCCAGGGATTTTGGGGTAGCTCCAAGGGCAACCTGAGCTTTGAGCACTCGCTGGAGTGGCCATGAGCAAGCAGCCTTGGAGGCTCATCCTCCACAAGGGGATGGCCAGTGCTGACCAGTTTGCTTTTAGCARAATTAATATTCCTGGGGCTGGCCAGTGCTCACCAGTTCTCTTTGCTGTAAAATTAATATTCCTGGGAATGATCAGTGCTAACCAGCTTGCTTTTCTGCAGAATTAATATTCTGGAGGCTGGGCAGTGCTGACCAGTTCTCTCTTCTGTAGGATTAATATTCCTGGGGCTRGCCAGTGCTAATCAGTTCTCTTTTCTGCAGAATTAGTATTCCTGGGAATGATCAGTGCTAACCAGCTTGCTTTTCTGCAGAATTAATAGTCCTGGGGCTGGGCAGTTAGCTGATAAGTGCTAACCAGTTCCCTTTCTGCAGGATTAATATACCTGAGGATGATCAATGCTAACCAGTTCTCTTTTCTGCAGAATTAACAATCCTGGGGCTGGGCAGTTTGCTGATAAGTGCTAACCAGGTCTGTTTTTACAGAATTAATATTCCTGGGAATGATCAGTGCTAACCAGCTTGCTTTTCTGGAGAATTAATATTCTGGGGGCTGGGCAGTGCTAATCAGTTCTCTTTTCTGCAGAATTAATATTCCTGAGGATGGTCAGTGCTGACCAATTCTCAAATTGATATCCCTGGGGCTGGGCAGTGCTGACCRGTTCCCTTTCTGCAGCACTGATACTCCTTGGGCTGCTAACCAGTTTAATTCATAATTCCTATTCCTGCTGCTAACCAGTTTGCTTTCCTGCAGCATTAATATTCCTGGGGCTAGTCAGTAAGCTGATAAGTGCCAACCAGGTCCCTTTTTGCAGAATTAATATTCCTGGGGCTGAGCAGTGGTAACCAATTCTCTTTTCTGCARGATTAATATTCCTGGGGCTGGTCAGTGGTAACCAATTCTCTTTTCTGCAGGATTAATATTCCTGGGGCTGGTCAGTGGTAACCAATTCTCTTTTCTGCAGGACTAATATCCCTGGGGCTGGGCAGTGCTGACCAGTTCCCCTTCTGCAGCACTGATATTCCTCAGGCTGCCACCCAGTTGAATTCATAATTCCTATTCCTCCTGCTAACCAGTTTGCTTTCCTGCACCATGAATATTCCCGGGGACGGGCAGCGCCGACCGATTCCATTGTCTGCAGAATTCCCGCTTTCCGAATTCCTGTCATTGCTCTGTAGAGCTGCAGAGAGACCATTCCAAGGCCAGGGGAGCCCTTTGATCCTGGCTGGAAGGATCAGCCGTGCCAAGCGCCTTCCAGCCCCTTCCCCCGGCCGGGCCTCACCTTGAAGGACTGCACGAAGGTCCAGAGCAGGATGCGGATGGTGTAGCCCTGGCGGAGGAGCTTGATGAGCCGGGCTGCCCTGAAGAGCCTCAGGAAGCTGAGGTTGATGAAGTTGTCCTGCGGGAAAGTCAAGGTTTTGTGTCCCTCAGAAARGACCGCGGATCCGAAACCACGGCCCGCAAAAAAGAAATTAAAATTACCAGCGTCACGATCTAAGCAGCAAATCGGCCACCAGAAAACCTTCCAAAAGAAACATTCGTCAGTGCAGATCACTCCACATGCAGCAAGAACGAGAAAATCCCTCTCCACAAGAGCCCTCCCCTCTGCTACTGGGTCAATGGGGGAAAAGGGAAAGGCCCTTTCCCGCTGTCCGTGGAGGGTCGGTTTGCTTGGAGCGAGGCGGATTTTCTCCCCCCTAAAGGCTCAGGGAGAGGGGAGTGGTGCCGGATTTTCATTTTTGTAAGGGATGAGGAGGTTTGGGAAGTCTTGGTCAGCTCGTTTTCCACAGGGAATTGAACTGAAGCCAAGACACTCGCAAGGGACGGCGGGACAAAGAAAGGCGTTGTCCAGCGAGGATTGAAACATCCCTGRAAGGAGGAGGATGTTTTCCAGCCTGGAGGTTTTCCGTGGTTATACACAGCGTGGAACTGGACAGGTTTGGCACAGAGAAAAGGCACCAGAAGACAGTTTGGAAGATGGATCAAGGGCAGCCAGTCAATTGGGGAGGCTGAGCTCTCACCAGCAGGAAGATGCCTTAGGGACCTGCTGGGTTTCCAAATTCCCATCAAATGTGTCTTCCCAGGTGGATCAAAGAACTGCTGGAGGCAGGTTCTGATTTCCATTTGGTTTGTCGGATTCTCCCCACCCCTCACCCCATCTTTTTTTTTTCTCTTTCCTTCAGGGAAAAGAGGATTCTTGCCCCAAYGAGCTAATCTAGAGAGGGTTCTTTCCAAAACAAAACATGCAAAAGCCAGATCCCTCTTGCCCTCCTGTTTTAAGGAGATGAAAAATATTCCCCCTTTCCATAATTCACTTATTTGTGGATCTCTGATCACAGCCACTTATTTGACTGAGTGASCTAAAGAGAGGAAGCATCCCACTTYAAACTATGGAGCGGTGAAGCAGCAAATAGAATCATAAGGAGCTCTGCTTGGATATTTCCCTTGGATTATTGTTTTACCAAAGCCATATTGAACTGACCCACGTTTCTTGCTCGTTTGGCTACAGAGCTCACGCTGAAATTGGGGGGCTGGTTGGATCTATTCATGTTTTCAATGCCAGCTCAGTTTTGGGGCCATTAGCATTGCATTCCACCAATCCCATCAAAGAGTTCCAGAACTCAAGTCTCAGGCATGCACTCGGTTTCTCTCAGGTTAAAAACACAAGCAGCTCAGAGTTAGGCACAGACCGAAAAATCAGACCCAATCTTCAAATAAAGAGAAAAGAGAAAAGCACAGGGATGTTCAATGAAAGAGCAGACAACACTGAGCTCATCCAAGCCAGCGACAGAACTCAGCTCTGGCAGGCAAAGCACAAGCAGGGATTCCCCTGGGTCGGGCAGGGGCAGGAAAACAGGCACTGGAAATGTAGAGTTTGTCCCAGGATCAGCTGTGGGGTTGTCCCAGCGCTTACCTGCCCCTCCCAGCAGTCCAGCTGCACTCACCTGAGCAGGGCAGGGCTGTGCCAGCCCCGTGGGCAGAGCTGGAGCTGGGCTGGGTGACAGGGCCAGCACTAACCTGGTTCTCATCCCCCTGGGAGCAGGWCCCAGTGCAGGGCACGGGTTTAACCCAGAGCCCCTTTTAGTCAGGAAAGTCTCCCCACCAGTAGGAGCTGGAGCAGACCTGATGTATCATGTTGGCCTGAAATCTGGTTTTTAACTCCAGAGCAATGCTCAAGCCACATCCTTCCCGTGCACAAGCTTTAGGCTCTGAGGAGGAGCGAGTGCACGGGATCCACCTCTGCAGGATCCTGCTGGATGTCCTTCTTCCCACATTACTGCAGCCCAACAGCAGGAACGTTGCTCAGGCTTTGCTCAAACCCCATCATCAGCTCACAGGGTGCTCAACAGCTGCTCTGGGCTGGGCTCCCTGCAGGCTGAGCTACCCCAGGGCCACCTGAGCCTTTATCCATGGAAAAGGGATATAAACGGGAAAGGGGTGCAAGACTGGAGTTACGGCTGTAACCCCCCATTCCCTGGGATTTAGATGGACAAACAGTCCATAAACTCTTTATTTCCAAACCCCARACTTTCCCTCTTTGACTCTGGCACTGCCACTTCCTAGAGAGCGGCGGAAGCCTCGGTTCCACGTGGAATCACTCCCAACCCAGGAGGATCCCCCATCCCGGCACCCTCAGACTGTCGGAAGGAGCGTTCTTGGCAAAGCTCCCCGTGCCGCTGGTGGCTGGAAGGGCTCCAGGTGTGTCACCCTCAGCCCACCACGGAGAAAAACCATCCCCCAGCCCCTCCCCTCTCCAGGCAGGAATCGGGGTGGCATGCAGCCGAAGGGGAAACGCCACATCGCCACATTTCCCGGGTGTCACGCTGCTTGGCATCCGTCCCCTCCCACCGAGCCACCTCTGGAATGTGACACACGTCGGATATCTGGGTTAGCGAGGTCGTCCTTTCCAGGTTTTTTCTTTGCTTTCCTGTTGCACAGGTGCTCACAGCAGGCACCAGAGCTTTGGGATTTTATCATCCACCTCGGGAATAACAAAGTATGTTCGGAAAGTCATTTTCCCCCCGGCCTGTCACAATTTTCCTAAAGCAGGCAGATCTGGGGGGCTGGGCAAGGCCAGGCACTGCCACCACTTCCCACAACAGGAGATGAGCGATGCATCCCTGAAGAAAACTGGGAAGCAGGGGGGAACAGGGAGAATGAACGGCACTGACAAAGASCTGGCCTGGGAGGCTGTCCCACCACGGGCAGCCTGCCCTTGCACCCTTTCTTAGCTTGTTTTCAGGGAATCATGGAGTGGTTTGGGTTGGAAGGGACCATAAAGATCATCCACTGCCACCCCTGCCGTGGGCAGGGACACCTTCCACTAGACCAGGTTGATCCAAGCCCTGTCCAGCCTGGCCTTGGACACTTCCAGGGATCCAGGGGCAGCCACAGCTTCTCTGGGCAACCTGTGCCAGGGCCTCCYCACWCTCACAGGAACAATTCCTTCCCAATATGCCATCCATCCCTGTCCTCTGGCAGTGGGAAGCCATTCCCTGTGTCCTGTGCCTCCATGCCTTCTCCCAAGTCCCTCTCCAGCTCTCCTGGAGCCCCTTTAGGCACTGGAAGGGGCTCTGAGGTCTCCCTGGAGCCTTCTCCTCTCCAGGTGAACACCCCCAGCTCTCCCAGCCTGGCTCCAGAGCAGAGGGGCTCCAGCCCTTGGAGCATCTCCGTGGCCTCCTCTGGACTCCAGGATCTCCACATCCTCCTTCTGTTGGGGGCCCCAGAGTTTGCCACACCGAAAAGCAGGAAAGCCATGAAGAACAAGGCCCACAGGCACTGCCTGGTGTTCCCCAGCACCTTCAGCAGCCAAGAGTTTTCCTGCCCAGCACAGGAGCTGTGCCCTCTGTCCACAGGGATGCGGGAAGAGGCGTCTGACCAGGAATGGGATCACTCAGGAAGCTTTAGGACTTCTCTTCATCTGGCTTCAACAAGAATTACCTTATTAATTAATTAAGGAAGTGCTGTCAAGGAAATAGCCGTGTTCCCATTCAAATGTCCGTGGTGTTGCCAGTACTGGAGAAGTTTTCCTGAACCTTGCGAAGGTTCTTGGCTTCCTCTGGAGCTTGGGGAAATCATTGCTGATTTTAAGAGGCTGAAGATTTTTGCCACCCTTCACTTTGTCTTGAGCGCTCTGCCATTCCAGGGATATCATATCAGTCCTTCAGGATCATACCCATCCTGTCGGGAATGCTGGAAGAATTATTTGGTGTCTAATGCCCAGATCTCTCCTCATTCCCTTCTTCATAGGATCATAGAATGTCCTGAGCTGGAAGGGACCACAAGGATCATCCAGTCCAACCGCTGGCCCTGCACAGACACCCCAACAATCCCACCCTGTGCATCCCTGGGAGCATTGTCCAAACGCTCCTGGAGCTCTGGCAGCCTTGGGGCYGGGACCATTCCCTGGGGAGCCTGTTCAGTGCCCACCACCCTCTGGGGACAGAAGAACCTTTCCCTGCTCTCCAGCCTGACCCTGCCCTGGCCCAGCTCCAGCCATTCCCTGGCTCCTGTCCCTGTCCYAGGGAGCAGAGATYGGAGCTGCCCCTCGGGAGGAGCTGCAGCCCCGCKGAGCTCTGCCCTCAGTCTCCTCCTCTCCAGGATTCCTTTCAGCTCTGGTGCTCCTCCGTGCTCACTGCAGTCTCCCAGCACCAGCAGCTCCATAGCACAATGTGCTGCTCCAAAGACTTGGRTGCCGAGTGATGGAAGGAGCCTGGCCCTGTCTCCATGGAATAACAACCCCAATCCTAACAAAGTGCTGGATGAGCTTTCCGGTCTTTAACCCGTAACAGGGGCAGCAGCAAACTTTGAACTTACACATTGTCATTTTCTCTGCTGCATGCCAACAAAATTCCCCCTGTGCCTCTCCATGAACATTCACGGAGCTTCTGTGCAGCCTGGAAATGAAAATTCACCCTGATTTGTTTCTTAACAGCAACTGTGCAACAGGAAATGTGGATAMGAACAGATCCAGGAGCTGTTGTCAGGTGGCTCAGCAGGGATTTTTGATAAGCTCATGGTCTCATTTGTGTTATCAACCATAGCCAAGATAATTAAGAATGGGAAAATATAAATATATTTCAGATTGCATTTTTCTGTAGGCATTCTCTTTTGCTTAATTGATGATTTTCRAAGACAAAGRCCAGTATTTCCAAAGGCATCTTTGGGATAAATCTGCACTTTGGCACTAAATTCCCAGTGGGATGTGGTTCCTGGTACTTTTCAGCTCTGGTCAGAACATGATTTCTGCGTTTGACTTGAGATGTTTGGTTTYGGATSCAGGGACTYT
>JACAXG010000066.1:758448-769912 GCA_018881555.1 Amblyornis subalaris | reverse complement strand
CAAAGTTGAGTGAAATTACTCTTTCCCATCAATTTTGGTTTGAGGGAAGCAGGTCCCTCACCACTTCCATAATATTTCTGCCTTACAATACAGAGGTTAAAACACCTCTAGGGCAGTTTATATTCCTCATGCTGCTTCCTTCAGCAGAAACCTCCATCACCTCATCCTGAACGAACCCAAAAACCACCTTCTGAGAGCTGAAATTGGTACCACCACCTCCAGACCCGAGRGTTTCCAGGTCCAGAAACATCCTTCCCTGATCTCCTCCCGTTTCCCAGGGAAATCCAGCGAGTGGCAGCGTCCCCTTTGGCACAGAGGGAGCAGGGGACAGGCTCTTGGCAACTGCTCCCGTCACCAATGAGCCCAGGGGAGGAGGTGCAGGACACAAGCCACTTTTGAGGCTTTTCCACCAGTGCAATCGGAACTCTCATCCAAAAAAAAAAAAACCAAAACCAAGAACGACTCGAACGAAAGGAAAAAAAAAAAAAAGAGAGAAAATAAAAGCAGAGAATTTAAAGAATTGTTTAAATTCAATGAAACCAACCGTGTCCTATATGTGATGTTGTCATGGATGGATATTGGCAAGGTTATTTACAAATTGTTAGAGTTTGGTTTTGAGCAGCAGGTGCACAACATACAGACGGAGACATGGTTTTCGCATTGTATGTTGATTGGATGGCGTGATTCAGCAGGTAGGTACGGAAAATAAGGAACAAAAACAGGAAACAAAAGAGAAAATGAGTCATCAGGACAAGCAGAAAGGAAAAATCTGAAAAATTTCACTGGGAAAAAAACTGTAGGGCTATCGGGGTCGTGGGGGTGGGGGGTGTGTGTTATTTTAGGGGAACTCCGGAAATCAAAAATGCTTCAAACCAAAACAGGTTCGGAGATCCTCGAGGTAACACAGACAGTGCAGTTGTTATTTGCATTTCAGGTCGCAATGCAAATTTGGAGACAATTCACAAACACTTCTCAGGATGGGTTGTTTTTTTTTTTTTTGTATTTCCAGGCACAGAAATAGATGTCAGTTTGCCACACCCCCGACTGTGCCCCCAAGGACACCTTCTCCTGAATGCCACCTGTTTTCCCTCGGTTTTTGAGGGGAAAAAAACTGACATGCAGCCTTTTGCCTAAGGAAATAAAAAAAATRTATCTATTCCACTACAATCACGAAGTAAATTACATGTGACACAACTGGGAAAATTAAAACAAAGCAATTAATCCACACATTTCTTTTCCTTTTGTCTTTACTTCTCAGTGGGTTAAAGGGGCCGAACAAGGCTGGTGGAAGCCGAGCCTGTCCAGGTGAGGCCACCCAGGCAAGCAGGACTATTTACCTTTGGAGAACACTGGGAATTTCAGAGTGGAGCAAAAGGGYGCTCTGGCAACTCTTGGCGAGCCTGAGCTCGGTGTCACACCCCGAGGACATCTCCGTGGGGYGCTGGGCGTGGCCGTGACAGGGACAGGTCACTGGGAAGCTGCACTTCCCAGCTGAGGGAGCTCCGTGGGAATGGCTCACAAGAGGGTGGGATGCCCAGGGAAGGATCAAGGGGCTGCCCCAAGCTCTGCCCATGGGATGAGGAGAGGCTGGAGCTGAGGAAGGCACATGGAGAAGGGGCCGTTCCCTGCTGGGGATGCAGCTCTGGGCAGGGTGAGCCGAGAGCTGTGCTCCTCTCTGGTTATTCCCAGCTCCATGAGAGAGTTCCTGCAGCCCTGGCCGTGCCCTGAGGACGTGAAGCGGGGCTGGTTCAGCAGCAGCTGAGTGGATGCTCATCCCCAGCCTTGTTTCCTGCTGTCTCCTACCTGGAATTCCAAAGGGAGAGGTTGGGCAGAGGGCACACACCYGGGCTGTGCTCTGCGGATGGGGCACCCACTGCTCCTCACCTCAGCCCCTCCATGTTCACATCTCTGCATCAGCTTTTTCAGCACCTTTTTTCCTACATTTTTCTAGAATCAGTTCTATTTTGGAACTGCTGGTTCAAAATTGGATCAAATTGGATCCACTGGTTCATTTTTCTGCATGGATTCTAAATCTCAAGCAGTGGTATTTAACACCAAGTGGAAGTATTGAAATGAGGTGAAACYTCAGTTTAACAAAACATTCCAAAGCTGGTTTAAAGTGTGACTCTGCCAGGATATCCAGGCACTGCAGGCAGCAGAACTGTCCTGGAACTGCCAGGCAGATTTGGGAGCCCTTGGGATACCCCTGGAGCGGGATGTGGGTCAGGATAACCCACGTGCAACCTCTCATGGAGCCACCCACACGGGGCAGGAGCAGAGTGCTGGATCCTTCTGSTTCTCTTCCATCCCCTGGAAGGGGAGAATCATAAAATCCCAGAATGGTTTGGGCAGGAAGGGACCTTAAAACTCATCCAGTCCCACCCCCTGCCACGGGCAGGGATCTTCCAYGATCCCAGGTTGCTCCAAGCCCCRTCCAAGGTTTGTAGTGACARACCCTGGTCCRAAACCATGTCCAGCACATGCCACTGGCTGAGGTGGGATGAATTCCAGGAGGGGAATCCTGACAGCTGCCATTATTCACTGCCTTTATCAATCCTGGTATCAATCCTGGTACCACTGAGATCTTCAGGGCACCAGTGCCAGAACGGAGCAGGGGTGCTCAGACCTGGTCCCCACTGTCACCTTCAGCAAACTGAGCTGCTCAGGGCACTGTGCCCCCTTTGATCCCTGTCCTTTGGGATGAGGCTGGAATGGAAGTGTGTGGCTTGAGGAAGTGTGTGCCGGTGGCTGTGCCGTGGGGATGGGAATGCTGCTGGAGAGAGGTCAGTGTGGAAAATCAAGTGGAGAAAGGAGGTGGCGGGAGGTGAGCCCTGGGCACACTCTGTCCCAAGGGAAAAGCAGGGAAGGAGACGTGGTGGCTACACAGACATCAGGGAATTGTTCGGGTTGGAAAAGATCTYCAAGATCAAACCCAACCTTTCCCCCAGCAYAGCCAGGGCCACCATTAAATCATGTCCCCAACTGCCACATCCACATGGATTTTAAACCCCTCCAGGGATGGGGACTCCACCTGTTCCAATGCCTGACCACCCTTTCCATAAAATTATTCCTAAAATCCACTCTAAACCTCATCCAGAGCAACCTGAGGCTGTTTCCTCTTGCCTTGCTGCTTCTTCCTYGGGAGAAGAGACCGATCCCCACGTKGGTGCTGCAGAGGGGAATGTTCAGAGCCAGCAGAGACACAGACAGAGGACCAAGACCTCAGGAACTCGAGTGGTGTGAGGGAAATGTGGCTTTTTTATGAGAGACGTTTGTGTTCAGCTCCATGTTGGACACTGCCAGGGGAATTTGGTGACCTCTGGAAAATCCCCTCTGAATGGATCCAGTTCCTTATAAATCAGAAACCTCTTCTTTCCCACCAGGGAGGAGAAGGGAAAGGCACATGGGTGCTTGGGAGCTGAAGCCTGCTGGAGTTTTAGGGGTAATTCACACTGCTCTGCAAAGGTTTTGGTGCTGGAAATGTCTCACAGCCCAACCTGATCAGTCTGTGAACAATTCCCTGGCTGGGCCATCCCGTGGGAGCTGCAGGGAGAGGCACTGTYGTGGTAACTGAGCAGGGAAGGGGCAACACTCTGAGAAACAGCTCCAAAAATGAGGATTTTAGCAGCACATGAGCTTGGTGTCGAGAAGCAGAAACCTTCCTGAAGCAGAAGACACCAATCTGGGAGAGAGCAGAGGCTCCCTTACCCCCTGGGAGCTGTCAGTGCTGCTTCCTCCCAGGAAAAGTGGCCAAGGGAGGGGTGGACAAGCTTCAGTCTGTTTGTGGCTGACTCGAAAATATTTCCACGAATTTTCAAACCATGGCAAAAGTTTGGTGCCCTTGGCAAGAAACCACATCCCACGGCAGAGGGAGTGGAGACAAGCACCCAGTGCCTTCCCACAGCACTCAGAGCGGGTGAGCTGAGTCACTTCAGCCTGGCTGCACTGAAAACAAAATTATTCCAAAGCCTACAACGTAGGATTCACCAGCAGATAAATGAACATCGTTTGTTGGGGASTAAAACTTCGGGGGTTGTGCGTTTTTTTGTACCAAGGAGGTTAAATAAAAGCGTATTTTGTTAGAAACAGTCACATGGTCTTCACCACCACCTGTAAAGAAACCTGGGGAGCACAGCTCTGAGCACACACCAAACACATCTACAGGCAAATCCCTGGGAATRAGGAAGAAAGTTACGGTCAAGTTCCAATTCATCACACACTGCTACACCATCAGCTACAACATGCACCGGGAGAGGAGAGGAGCATTTATACATTGGACAGTATCAGCTGTCAAGGGCTGAGGCAGACGTTTGCTGCCCTGATGGAAAAATCCTTCCGAATTCAATGCCAAGCCTGTCCCCTCTGTGTGATCCACAGGACTCGTCAGCAGGGAGGCAGCAGCCCTTGGAGGGCTGGCCAGAAATCCCATGGGAAAGCTGTTTGTTTATTAACGGCCCCACAGAGCTTTAGTGAGTGTGACAGGAACGTTCTCCCAATCCACGCTGTGTGGGCTCTGCATTCCCATCATTGGGAATCATCCCCTTCTCCCTGCTCTTATCACCCTCACCCTGCCCCGTGCCCCAGCCAGGGCCAGACGCGTGCCCTGCGAAACACCTCCCACACTGACAGAATCCCTTTGGGCCTTCCCCTCTGTTAAATTCCACRGGATTTTTCCATGAACAGGCAGGAAAGGCCTGGGGATAGAGCAGTTTGCTGCAGGAGAGAGGGAGCTGCTTCCTGGCGGAGTCACGAGCGCTGTGAGCTTCCCCTCTTCSGGGCAGACAGCTGTGCCCAGCTCCACGGAAAAGCAGAGCTCATGGAACAGGTCAGCCCAGGACATCGTGACTCCCAGAGGCAGCTCCAGGGAATGAGGCTGGTAGGGAGAAGGTTCAGTGTCTCGACAGGGCACGGCTTTGTTTAGAAACGAAGTAAATCGAGCAAACTGTACTTACCGCAATCTCTGTTACTAAAATATCAGTAATACTTCCCAACACTGTTACAAAATCAAAGACATTCCAGGCATCTCGGAAATAATTCTGCCAAACGAGAACACAAGGGGAATAGAGGGATCCGGGGGTTATTTCCTTTTTGCCAGCACAGGTTGTGGGGTTTGTTGTTTTATTTTTTTTGTTTGTGTGCTTGTTTTCAAACGCGCGCCACGAAACGCGAGCGTTTCGCGGCGAGAGGAGAAAAGAGGTGGAAGGAAACGAGGAGGGCACCTACCAGCACACCAAAGGCAATGATCTTCAGCACGCATTCCATGGAAAACATGGATGTAAACACAATATTCAGGCATTTCAGCATTTCTTCGTACGCTTCTGGAGCGTCGTAGAACTAAAGCAGGATGGAAGGAGCGCGGTCACTGGAAGGTCACCCATGGAATAAAACCTTTCCCAGCTCATCTGCCTGACTGCAAAGCTCCTGCTCCTTTTAGYGTCACATTCTGTGCCCAATTTAAGCAAGATCTGGAGTTAGAACACACTGATTCCCGTCTCTCCAGAGGCACRCTCCTGCCTGCCTGCTATCATGAGGGGGCAGCTGGAATATCCCAGAGCTGGAGAGGGTTGCTGGGGGACATCCCCCTGTAAGCACAGCACGGGCCAGGAGGGAGGCAGGGCATTTCCAAACCCACTGCAGAACTGTGTTTCTTTCCAGAGGACCCTAAGGACATGGGGACCCCTTGGCTGTGAAGATTCTCTGATCTAGGCAAGGGATCCGAGGCGATATCATCCACACCAGGCATCCACCTGGAACTCTTCCTCCCTGTGGGTCACATCCTGGGAGCCTGGGGCTGTTGCAAAATTGAGAAATTTCACAGAATCATGGAATGGTTTGGGCTGGGAGGGACCTTAAAGCCCATCCAGTGCCACCCCCTGCCATGGGCAGGGACACCTTCCACTAGCCCAGGTTGCTCCAAGCCCCATCCAGCCTGGCCTTGGACACTTCCAGGGATGGAGCAGCCACAGCTTCTCTGGGCAACCTGTGCCAGGGCCTCCCCACCCTCACAGGGAACAATTCCTTCCCAATATCCCATCTAACCCTGCTCTATTTCAGTTTGAATTTCCCTGGCCTGACTGGACTTTGAGCAGCCCCAAGACCCTGTCCTAGAGCAGGAAGCCCAGGCTGAGCTGGAGATCAGGACCCGCAGGGCCCAGTTCCCACCCCATGGCCACACCCAACCAACGCGGTGCAGGTGAATCCCACCAGTGGGATCTCATCCCAGCCACACCACCTGCCTTGGGGGGCCAAAGGAATCCCACCAGGCACATGGGGAGTGGTGGTCGCTCCTGCTGACCCCCCCAGGCTCTCAAGCTGAGAGTGTCTCAAACCAACASCATGTTTTCCAGCCCCAAATTCCAAGATTCGGGAAGATTGCACTCACCTTCATCATGAGGACGATGGTRTTGAGGGCAATCATGACCATGATGAAATACTCGAAGGGAGGGGACACCACGAACTTCCACATCTTGTACTGGAAGGATTGCTTGTTCTGGGGCATGTAGCGGGTCAGGGGCTTGGCACTTATGGCAAAGTCAATGCAGGCCCTCTACAAAACAGAAATGGGGTGAAAAGGTGACAGGAAAGGGGCTGGAAGTCTCTATCCATCGGGATGTGGTTGGGAGAGGGAGCAGAGYATTCACACCAAGGGAGCACTGACTGCTCCTGTAAAATTCAGCACAGGATCCCCAAATCGTGATCAGTTTTGCTGGAATATTTTCCCTGTAACATTCCTGTGCCCCCTTGCAGTCCTGCCACATTCCATTAGAGTCGTGCTCCTGGCAGGTCCTGATCCCTTCCCACTTAAAAACGCTTCCAATCCCTCCTCCTGGATGAYTGTAGAAACCTGAGGATTGGTAAAGATCCGTGGTTTTCAAAAAGTATTGTGGAACTCAGGGGTGTCCTCACACACAGCAACACCCRTACAGCTCAGAACACTTCATAAAACGGGAATTTACCAATGAATTATCCACCAAAAGCACTGGGTGAACTCYCAAAGACCCCCTCAGTTGGCTATTTCTGTTCACATTTTATTATGATTATAAAACTCTGTTCAAAATTGGTTTCTACCCACAAGAAGTTTTGTTTCTGGAGCGTTTTCTCATCTCAGATTTACACGAGAATTCAAAGTCTTAAATCAYTTTGTGCTCAATTGAAAAACAACGTGGGTAAAGCATCTCTAAATATTCTGCTTTATTTTGGACTTTTTGTTCATATGGACAAACAAGGAACTCATTGATACTCGCTTCAAAATTCATCTCTTTTCATCAAAAATCAGGTCCCAGTTCCAAAATCCATGAAAAGAGATGGTTCTTCCCACAACAGGTCGTTGAGGCCGCRGGGCCCCAGCCGAAGGATGCTGCAGATGTTAAAAATCTGCCTGGGTTCAGAAGGAATACATGGATTCCAGGATACATCCATGGAAGAAAGATACACAGATGCCACTAACTACAGAAAAAAACAGGAGATTCCTGAGTGGAAAACAATGGTATTTGTTGGGGTATTAAAGGAAAGCCTCACTCCTTCTTGCCTTGGTCTTGGACTCTTCTCAAGGCATCCACTTCGGAGGAAAAATCCCAGCCAGGCATAAAACCAGCCCTGGGAGAGGAGTTTTCCTCTGGAGAGCCACAGCTCAGTTTGGTCTCTGAGGCCTGGCCTCAAGATTTGTCTCCTTCCACACCTACACACTCGAGCAAACGTGGAATCATGGAATGGTTTGGGTTGGAAGGGACCTTAAAGATCATCCAGTGCCACCCCTGCCATGGGCAGGGACACCTTCCACCTATCCCAGGCTGCTCCAAGCCCTGTCCAACCTGGCCTTGGACACTCCCAGGGAAGGGGCAGCCACAGCTTCTCTGGGTCAGCTTTGCCAGGGCAGATCCATTTTCCCTTTGGTGTGGCCCAGGGGGCCGTGTGACCATGGTTCCTCACTGGAAGCACTTGGGGGCTCTCCCTGGTTTTGTTTTTAGGCAGAAGCTGAAACAGCCACTCCTTAGTTTGGCCTCTACACCACAAACCCTCAAATGACCACTGCTCTCCAGTCCCCCCAGCATGGGAAGGACAAGGAGAGGACTCCCACCAGGATCCAGGTGCTCGGAGCCCCTGGACCACCCACTCTGGAGTCAGAAGATGTGGGTACCTCGTTTTTCTCGAGGCTGCACTCTGACATCACTTTATCTCCTTGCTCCTGGAAGGTGATGATGATTAACGCCACAAAGATGTTCACAAAGAAAAAAGGGAAGACAACAAAATACACCACGTAAAAGATGGACATTTCCATTCGGTAGCCAGGGCTGGGCCCCTGTTCCTCGTAGGTGGCATCCACCGAGTGCTTCAGCACACTGCAATCAAATGCAAAGAGAGAGGAGAGGTCAACAAAATCCCTGGGAAGCACCAAGGACACCCTCAGAGTCACTCACCGGCCTTCACTCACATGCAGGGTTTTCCTCATATGCTCAGGAAAAACTTCCTCCCATCCATGTGGCTGGGAAGTTTTCCTTGAGGGTGTTTTTAGGGAAACCCTTTGTTGTCACCATTGTGCAGAATGGTGGAGATTTGCTGCGTCCAGATCCACGGATCCCGCCCTGGCCAAGGGGAGAGGATCCAGCTGGATCTGGCTTCTCTTCTCTGGTCAACAGGGATGGAGTAAAAGCGGGAAAGGAGAGGTGTTGATGACATCCGAGTAGGGGAACACGGTGAGGGACTGGAAAAGGGAGGCTGATGCTGTTTTAGTCTTTATTTCATGGAAGAGTTGCACGTGGAGGAACCCTGAGCACACACTGCCCTCCACGTGTGCCAAAATAAAGTCACCTGCTGAGCAGGGAATGTCACCTGGGGATGGTCACCCCCAGCAGACGTTCAGCAGAGCTCACAATACTTCTCCCCCCCTCGTTTTCTTACATTTCCACTATCAATTTTACCCCTTAGAAAGGTGTGGAAGTCCAAAAGCCTGGAGCAAGGACTGAAAACTGCCTGGGCGTCCCTGTGCAAGCTCGGGAGAGCACCAAGGAAAACACAGAGCTCTGCCTGCTGATCCACCCAATAATCCCACCAAACCTGGCTGATCAAAGGCTTTTCTCATTTCCCAGGTCCCCTGCTGTCCCTCAGAGCTTTGGGAAGCTGCTTGACCTGGACAGGCAGCCCCTGGCAGCCCCGTTACTCACGTTGGCCACCCTTCCCCCGTGGACACGGTGAAGAGCGTGAGCAGAGCCCAGAGCACRTTGTCGTAGTGGAATTCGTATTTTTTCCATTCCCTGGGCTGTGCCTCCACCTCGTTTTTTTCATAATCGAGGTATTGACCCCTAGGAAAAAGAGAGATTCAGACCCAATGGGAGAATTAAAGCGRATCAGCAATTTCTTAGCAGCATTGGGAAGCCCCAGGAGCACAGTCTGGGCTGTGCTGTGGATTAAAGACAAAGAGACATCCCCTAAGTCTGTGACAGAAGTTAAGGCCACATTTTGAGCCATTTTTAGCCATGGGAACTGTACCTGAGGTCTAGAAATGAAAAAATTTTAATCAGGGCATTCATTGATTCATTAAGCAAAGTCAGCCATTGACACCATGCTGGCCCCAAACTGTCTGATCCCATAAAAAACTTCTGCTTSCTGGGGAAAAGTCTCTGGCTCCTATTTCAGGCTTGGATCTCACTCCTGAATGTGTCCTGCTTTCAGGGGCTGAGGGACCTGGCATGTGGAGAACCCTCTCCAACCTACGCTTTTCTCTAATTTCACATTTTTCCTCATAATTTATCCGCATTATTCCAAGGAAGAGCTGCAGTGACAGCCCCTACAATCCCAGCAGGGACGTGCCCTGCACGTGCGAGGCAGAGCAGGACAGTGCTGAGGAGGTGGTTTGGGTGCCAAAAAAAAACCCTAATGAGATGCACATTGTGGAGTAACACACCCTGCCAGCCTGCTGGGAAGGACAAAGCATGGCAGGGCTTTCGGGATATTCAAATCCTCTCCCTTTTCCTGCTAATTAGTAGCTCTTTAACTTCTGAAGCAGCTGATTACTTATTCAGGATGTTTTCCTAATTCACGCGAGTTCTAAGAATCGAGGCAACAGGTGGGAAGAGGAGTCACCCCATCCAAAACCCTTCTCTTAAAAATCACACCCAGAGCTGCCTTCCCTGTGTCCCTAAAATCAGAGCCAGGAATGACACAGCTATGAAAGACAGGAAAATTCACCTCTGGGATACCCTACCTGACAGGAGACTCTTCCCACTCGGCAACTCCCTGCCTTTGGGCCGGCCTGGGGAGCTGCTGGAGGAAAGCCGCTCCCAGCCCGCATTCCCTGCTCCCACCCCGCATTCCCTGCTCCCAGCTGTACCTGCAGTCCTTCTCCAGCTCCTTGGACTCGTCGGTGCAGTAGAAGAACCTGCCCTTGAAGAGCTGCACGGCGATGACGGCGAAGATGAACATGAAGAGCATGTACACGATGAGGATGTTGAGGACGTTCTTCAGGGAGTTCACCACGCAGTCAAACACGGCCTGGGGGGGCAGGGGACACGGTCAAGGGGTGGGGAGGAAGGGAAAGTGGATCCAACATCTCGGCATCCACCATTTAACCGCACTCGTGGAATCGCGGGATGGTTTGGGTTGGAAGGGGCGTTAAGGATCATCTCGTTCCATCCTTCCACTGTCCCAGGTTGCTCCAGCTCATCCAGCCTGGCCTTGGACACTYCCAGGGATGGGGCAGCCACAGCTTCTCTGGGCAACCTGTGCCAGGGCCTCCCCACCCTCCCAGGGAACGATTCCTTCCCAATATCCTTCCCAATATCCCAGTAAATCTCTCTCACTCGGGAGTCTTTACCCAACCCKCATGGTTTGATGGACTTGCACACCAAGGGTTTGACCAAGAGCCCAACACTTCCCAAAGCTGGGAGGAATAATTCCAGCTGCCTTCATCTCCTGCTTCATCGGCAACTTTGGCTGTGCCATTGAATCTTCTGATGCTGCTCATAAAATTTATAAAGACAATCCCAGCTTGTCGAGACAAATATTAGTCCGAAGCAAACGTTTCTTTATAAAATGAAAATTGGATTTGTTTTAATTTGACTTCCAGTGGTTGGGTAAAAACTGTTGGAATAATAAGGAAAAAAAAATACCGGAAACAAAACAAACCCAAATGCTTCGAATAATATTTTTTCTAAAGAACTGTCTGTCAAAATTAGGTGTGACTAATGTAAGTCAGCACGGGAACTTCTGAATTCCCTGMAAAAAACTCCTCAAATTATTATGTGGCTGAGTCCCTGATTCATTGTTACAAGTGATTGGCAATTTAATTTTAGTTGGAGAAGTTTGTCATAACAGCAGAAATTGAGCAGTCCCTGCCCAAGCACAGGGCTGGTACAATCCTGCTCCTGATCCTCGGAATGGGAGCCAATCATTCACAGAATCACACTCCTGATCAGCCCAGGAATCCTGATGGAATCTCTCTGATGAGCCCATTAATCCTGATGGAAAT
>JACAXG010000066.1:526187-757807 GCA_018881555.1 Amblyornis subalaris | reverse complement strand
CAGGGATCCTGATGGAAATCTCTCTGATCCACCCAGGAATCCTGATGGAATCTCTCTGATCAGCCCATTACCCGTGCTGATTGTTGCATACAAGGCCACATCCAGGAAATAAAAAATCAAAACACTCAATAAGAAGCCAACATTTGGTGTCCTGCTGTAGGACTGAGCTACTGTTGATTATTTTTTTCAACCTCAGAGTTTACAATTTAAATTTCTAAACAACCAGAGACCACTTTCTACACTGTCCAACATCAACGTTCCTTTCCTTTTCAGACACACTCRGTGTGCATAAAATCAAAATTATTTAAGCACGAACGGTGGGCAAGGACAAAAGCAAATGTACAGAGCAGCTGAGCCTCCTTTTGATGTGCAAACAGGAACTGTCAGACACATTTTCACCACCACAAAAGCACCCACTGCTTTTTCCCCACAAAAGGTATTGAGGAGTCTCTAAACCTGAGAAATCGCTGGATTTTGTTAACTCCTTCCGCTCTGTGTTTGCAGGGCCTGTGTCTCGAATTGTTGGTGTGACCACAGGTCATGAAGTTGATTTTACTTTTTAGATCGGTGTTTTAGGGAGGAAAAGGCACTGCTATAAACCCCTGCATGGTGGATTCTTGAACAGAAAGATGAATTTATTAAACCTCCTCCCACAGCAGTGACAGATCTCTTTGGACAGCCTGTGGAAAACCTTGCAATATTCATGGGAAGCTCTCTAGGGAATGTCAAACCCTCCAAACCCATTTTCTCCTCTATCATTTCCAAGAGCATCCCTCTCACGAACCGTAATTTAATTTATTTGCRTTTTTTTTCTTTTCTTTTCCTGCGGATTCACGAGAACTCACAACATTGCCCACAACGTTTGCAAAAGAATCGAGTGCTGGACACTTGCTCAACATCTGCACATCCATTTTTGACTCATCTGCCAAAGAGATCCATTGCAACCGAAGAAAAGGAACAGAAACCACTCGGATTAGAGTCCATCAGCTCCCGCTCGGACCAGCCAGGAACCTCCAGAGAAGGAAAATGGGAATTTATTTCCTCACCTTTAGTTTTGGCAGCCTCTTTATGGTCTTCAGAGGTCTGAGCACGCGCAGGACCCGCAGGGACTTGATGGTGTTGATGTCCTTGCCTTTGGTTCCTCTGCAAGGCACAAAAAGGCACAAGAACAACACAGGGAATCATTTGCTCCTCAGGCCACTCCCTGGGATATTTGCAGGTATCCAGTGTGGCTTGGCTGCTGGAATTGGTTGGCTTTGGGGGSTTTTTTCGGACAGGTTTTGGGTCCATCCTCACCGGGGCCGCGGGCGGGACGGGCGAGGCTGCAGGCGCAGCTCCCTTGGGATGGATCCATGGGCACAGAGCGGGAAGGCTGGGGCTGGACACGGCCCTGGCAGCGCTTCCCACGGGAGCTCTCCAGGCTTTGTCACCTCCCAGCTTTTCCCCAGGACCCGGTGCCCCTCCTGGCCCRGCCCCACACTGGACATCGCTCCCAGCAGCTGGACTGGCTGCTGGACTGCAGCCGGCCCATTCCCAGGGGGAGAAGGGACAGAGCCACCCTCGGCTCTCCTCCCTCCCGGCTGGATGAGGCAGGAGCTCATCCGTGCACTGCTCCGGCAGGAACGCTGTGCCTTGGCAAGCGGGCCAGAGGGAACGGGAGCCTTCCCRGGAGGGACAGAGCTCTCCCGGCCACCAGAGCCTGTTCCCTCAYCCTCCAGTCTCCCTGGGAAGACATGCCAGCAATCCCATGCAGGAACATGTAATATGACAATATATTACATGCCTGGAACAGTGCTGGGACACTCCCCCCTCAGGCATGCAGGTGCTGGAAGTCCCGTTTGGGGTTTAGGGATTGTTCAAACCGAGTGCAAGGCTCGAGAAGGTTCCCCTTGTTAGCRTTAGGAGGGGTTTTTAGGGGAAGGRCAGAGCTCCTTTCCTCGTGCACTTCCGAAATAAACGAATAAAAGAAGACAACAGTTCCGTCTTCTTCCAGCCCGACAGCAAAACAATGACATTCCCTGCGATTCACATGGAGTGAGCAATGGGATGGAAATCTGGAACGGAGTTTTGTTTGTTATTGGAGTAACACAGGTGTGGATGAGGAACGTGTGGGACAGATGCCGGGAACTCCTATTCTGCGCTCTCCCAGCTTGTGGGACATTCCTCTTCTCCAAGAGGGAAGTAACAGAAGGACAAGAGACCCCAGGGAGCCTCAGGAGGTTTGTGCAGGACTGCAAAGCCTCCCCCACCCYGCTGGCACCCGGCCCCGCACCCTGTGCTGGGGGACAAGCACCACAATGGAGGAAAACACCCAGTTTTGTGGCTCTGGGAAAAGACTTTCTGCACTCATCCCTTTCCAAAAGAATAAGAACTCACTGCTAACCCTGTGCTACCCAATGCTAGGCACTGGACTGGAATGTACATCCCAGAAAAACACWAATTCCTGCCTCATCCCCAGTCCCTTTCTCCCATTAGCAGGCGCTGCAGTTGTCTGGAAATGCAATGAGAGGGAGGCACAGGGATTTTTGGAGGCCGTGGGTTGTATCCCAGTGATGCATAATTTGAGGAGAAGTTGCCTTTGCACAGGGTTTAGGAGAAGTGGGGGAGAGGGGGAATAGCATGGACAGCTCAGCTCCTTTCTTCTCCCTCTCTCATCCTTAGGGCTGTTTTAGGGCCATTTTAACCCATCCCAGGTGGATCCTGGCTGTGAATGGCTGTGAATCCTGGCACTGGATTTACTCACAGAGGCACAGGACTGACTTCAAGCCACAAAATAACTGTTATATATTGAAAAGCAATAATATTGGATTTAAATTAGAGGCCTCTGATCTGTGCTGGGTGAGGCAGACGCTGCCAGCAGAGCTTTCCCTGCCTTTCTTGTCAGGATTCAGCAGGGCCGCGGTCCCTGCCGTGGTCACCTCGGTGCCACCAGAGCCTCCAGCTGAMCCCCCAGGGAGTGCAAACCTCTCCAGGAGGATGGGAATGGCAGCAGGGAAGCACAAGGGGATGCGGGTCAAGGACAAGGAGATGCCAGATGGGAACAGAGACATTCGCCTGCTCTGCTCTCCCAGCAACAACTCCTGGGGACTTCACATTTCCAGGAAGGGTAGGGAGACCTGCTGGGCGCTCGTGGGGCAGGGCAGATCCCTGTTCCCGCCATTCCCTGGCACTGGGAGAGGCTGGGAGCTGGGAGGGGCAGGCAGACAGCTCCAGTCACAGGGAATTCCTTCTGCCTCAGCGAAGGACACTAAGAGGGCCTGACTGATTTCTCCCCCATTCAGGCACTTAGGCAAATAAAGAGCGTGAGCCAATTAAATCTTAATGGGATTTCTGCTCTAAGCCATAGAGACAATCCCAAAGMCAAGAAAAAATCCCTGTTTCTTGTCACAGTAAAGTTCCTGCTATAGGARAAAGCTTTTCCCGTGGCCTGGTGCTGTGACCTGGAGTGATGCATTTTAATTAAAGGGATCCTCTGCAAGGATTTCAGCCTGTCAAACAAACCCCTCAGGGCTGGGTTTGGGTGTTTTTAAGAACTCTCTCTGCCAAGATTGGGTTTTTTCACTGCTTTAACACAAAGCCAGATGTCCCACGGAATAAAAGCTCCAGATGGAACCGGGATCCAGTGAAAAGGTGTATCCAAGCACACATCTGACCCCAATATTCCTCACGCCACCAATAAATCGCTGTGGAAGGACAAGATCTCAGCTGACTGCAGAATAACAACTGCAGCATTTCAGAAGAGCTGAGTCTTGAATAAGAGCTAGAGAGGAGCACAGGAGAAAGGCAGACAGAAAAAATTAAAAAAAAAGAGAATACCACAAAAAAAAAAAATTGCATTAGATCAATTTTGGGTGCATTAGGCCAGTCCTGTTTTGGGGTTATTTTTCTGTGCTTGTTTATTTAAAACATTAAGAATATTTCGAGAGAGCTTCGCAGAGCCTTTTTTTCCCTTTAATAAATAAAAGATCCTTTAAAAATTTAGGAGTTCTTTAAAACGGAAGCTGCTTGTCCCTGTTGCTCCCGCCAGCAGCTCTGATTTCCACACAACATGGACCTCTCAAAGCCCTGGCATCAAAAATTCAGGGTAAGGTGGAGCCAGTGCCTTCTGYGATGGCCTGAAATCCTCAAGGCATGGAGTGAATTCCTCCCTGGAAGAGTAAACGAGGTCAGCCCTCTCTGCCCAAGCACAAAGCCACCCTCTTCCTGCTCTAAAAGCTCTGCTTTCCTAGAGAGAGGAAAGGATCGAGTGCCAAATTTCCTGGATCACATCAAAGGCTTTTCTTGGCATCCTTTTTGTTGCATCTCTGCTGGAGGGGGGGGAATCCCCCCTGAGCTCCCACCCCGCTCGGGATGTGGGGCCAGGGGACACAGCTCTGCCTCCCATCCCACCTCTGAGGGAAGCTGCCACTTCCAGAGGGTTAAACATAACTTTTGGAACATCCTTGCTCACAAATTGCCCCTGCCAGCCTCTCAAAAAACTCTCTGAGCTCTGTTTTCGTGTCCAAGAATTTTCCCCAATGCCAGAGCCTGGATCCCAGCGGGGTCACGTCGCCCAGACCGCCCTAAATTAGTCCTGGAGCTTCCAGCATGGATGTGTGGGGGTGAAATCCTCTGAGAGAGACTCAAAATTCTTCTTGAAACTCAGTTATTAAGATTTGCGTGAATTGTAACTCCCCCGCTGCGTCATGCCCTCAAATCCTTTGGGTACAAACACATTCCCACGTGGGGTTTTTTTGGACTCTCTGACTCGGCTTCCTAAAGGAAGGAAGGAAAATTAGGATGGATGAGGACTGTTAGGGGGGAAAATACGTTTCACCGGATAACGAGCACTAAGGGGGGCGGAGGGGTCGATGCAATGGGTGGAACATGGGTTGGCTGTTCCCACAGCGGACACGTGTGTGGACACAGGTCGGACAGGCAAACGGAGCAGCAAGAGACAGGAAGAACATATTACCCCATGAAACTCCTAGAGAGAGATTCCAGCCAGGAGAAGACAAAGAAAGAGCAGAGTCAATGACAAACAGGAACATCAGGCTGCCCCCTCCCTGCACGCACAGACCCCCCACGCACGCGCGCAGCTCCGGCCGGCGGCAATCCCGCGTTCCCTGCTGGATTTGTCCGCCGGGRAAACACCTCCAAATCGCCCTTCGCCCTCCAGGCGGGTAAAACCTCGGCCGTGTGGCAGGCGCAGGTTGTTTTTCCCGAGAAATTCTGGGCACCTCAGCCACCCTTCTGCTGTTGCAGATTTTTCCAGGTGAAATCTTTGCTGCTCCTCATCTGCTGCTTCTACCAAGTGCGTTTTCCCCCTGGGTTTGAGAGGTTTTTGGTGATAAGTCTGGGTGGGTTTTTTGTGTACTTGGATTTCCCTGAAGACTCAAACGTGYCTCTGTGTTTGTGGCATGTTTATCTCCAGGAAAAAGAAAGAGATTTCTCTTTGAAATGCTTTGCTAAATGGAAGAATTATTCATTTGTTATTATCATCCTCATCACTGGATTATTGTTCCCAGCATCACTCTGGGGGTGTTGYTGTTTTAAATTGATTTTTTACTTTTTTTAACCACAGCCAAGCACGGAGCAGCTCCTAAAGAGCTGCAGGCAGGAAGAGAAACCATGGCTGGTTTGAGAGCTGGATTTTATCAACCCTGTAGCAGTGACTGATATCACCTCAAACGCTTCAATTAACCTAGGCTGCTGCAATATTCCAGGTGGGAGCGTTTCAGGGAGCTCTGCAATTCCCAGGTTTTTAGGGATGTGTCAATCCAGCAAGGAGCTGGTTCACATCGCCTTCAGTGGGCAGCAGGGAGATGAAGAACATGAATTAAATCCCACCTTGCACGTGGCAATCGTGGCTTGACTGGTGACAGCCCCATTAAATCCCATTTCTCCAGCGATGGTGGGTGACAGGGCTGGAAGGTTTGCTGGAAAAATCCAACTGATTAAACAATAAAGAGTCTCCTCTTTGAGGATTATCAAAGTTCAGCTGGCTCTGTGCATCCACCTGGTTCAACCAAACCAGGAGCTAAGCCTGTCACGACGCTCCACCCTGACAGGATTCCTAAGTGGGACAGGGAGAAGTCATTCCCTAGGAATGAGTGATTTCCCAGCTCTGGGCTAGACCAGAGAGGCCACAGGAATTCTCTGAATTGGACATCAACACTCTGCTGACACGTGGGTGTGGAGCAGGGGTTAGAAAAATCCGAGAAATCACAGGAGGAATTCAAATTTTTCCGAGTCTCACCAAGGGATTTGTCTCCCTTGAACCTGGAGACAGSAACAAGGCAGGATTTGTGCATTCCCTGCCTGCAAAGCCCTGCCCAACCCTCTAAGTATAAACCAGCAGCAGCTTGGGGCACCTATTACCCAGCACAGGCAGGGGATGTAAAAGTCATTTATTTCGAGGCTGATGAGGTGCTGGGAGATATTCACAGCAGCAGAAAACCTGAGCACGAAAAGGCTCAGAAAGATTAAAAATGATTCATTCTAATCCGTGACTCGAGCAGGGRAAAAAAATCTCCTTCCAAAGGAAATGGTGTTCAAAGAGGAGGTGTCTGMAAGGCAGAGCCTGATGTTTGTTCTCTCAGCACGTGGAGCTGCCCTGAAGGGCTCACCAAAGGTCCCTTTTTCCCAGCCTGCCTCGGAAATTTGAATTCCCAATGGAAAAGGGGAAATTCTCATCGAACCCCAGAGCTGGGTAATGTTTTGCAAACTCATACTTGTGATTGTTTTCCTTCTGTGCCTCTCTTCGATTCAGGGGAGCTTGGTTAAATTCTGATGTTGCTGAAAGGGCTTTTTAGTTAAATTTTTGCTCGACTCAGTCTGGCCTAACTCAATCCAGTTCTGGAAGATGTTCCATGGATGTATTTCGTGTGCAGGGAAACAAAGCCCCACATGTCCAGTCAAGCTTAAAAAGCAGCTTTGGGGGTTAAATTTTAGGTAAGCAAGACATTCCCCACCCCAGCAATTCCATCTTTGCTTATGACAGGGCACTCAGCTCCTCCAAAAACCTTGATTTTTAATGATGGACAAAATGTTTAAGGAGGAGAGGGCAGCATCCCTTTGAAAAATCTGGGTTGGACATGACTTTCTCCAAGACCTACATAATTTGCTGAAGGATCAGGCACAGAAATCCCAGATTTCAATACCCACAAATGTCACTCCTCAAAAACCAAACGTCCAATACCAACCCTTCTGTGCAGCCACTTTTTGGCCAACTTAGCTTAGATTTTCTTCCTTTGTGCTGCTGTTTTCACATTCCCCAAGCAGAGCAGAGGGAGGAGCAGGGATCTGGTGGCTGCTGAAAAATCCCTGCCCTCATTAGCAGGAGARCGTTGCTAATCCTCATTAGCAAGGGAAACAATTTCCTCCCCTCTGATGGGCAAAGGTGAGAGGAGCTGCCCACGAGCTGCTGAACACCCCCAGAGCTGCTCAGGGCTAATTCAGCAGCACATTAAACCGGTCAGCTCCTGGTGTTTCTCAGGAAAGCATTTGCAAACAGAACAAGGGGAAAATTTCCTTTCCATTATCCAGCTCGGCTCCTGAAGTTTGGGAGAAGCTGCATTGCCCTCGCTGTGGTTGTTGCTGAGAAAAAGGCTCGGATGAGAGGCTAATCTTCATGTTTAAAAAGCAGTTCCTCTGTGTTTGTTGATTAAAATCCTCCCTGATATTAAAGAAGCACGTGGGGTATTATTTAAAGTCATAAATACAGAGCTGTGATTGAGGGAGGGAGCAATAAAAGGGGAAATGTGTGGAAATCCAAGTTCCCTGAATGAGAGAGGAGAGAAAAGGAGAGAAATAGCAAAGGTCTGTGAACCAGAAATATTCCTGCTGATTCCTTTAACTGTTTTTTCAGAGTGAGAGCCATTCTTACAATTGCCTGGAGACACTGGACTGCCACAAAGTGTTACACGGAGTTCTTGAACAGAAGTTGGCCGAAGAGTAGCAAAAATCTTGGCTTCACACATGAATGAGCAGTGAATGGACTCGCCCTGGAGCTGGGAGGGTTTTCAAGAGATTCCCCCACGCAAATTGAGCTGGGTTTATCATTTTCTTCCCCCCAGCTAGGAGAGGAGAAAGGGCAGGAAGTGAACGTTTCACTGAGAACTGGAGCCACGAACATCACACATCCACTGCCCCCGTGCCAGGCTCCTGCCTCCCCTGTGACTCACTTATTCCCTGGAAATTGGGAGGAGAAGGAAAAGGTACTCACGAGAAGGCAAAAGCCACCAAGGCCCCACTGACCACAATGAAGTCCAGGATGTTCCACAGGTCCCGGAAGTAGGAGCCAGGGTGGAGGAGCAGCCCCAAGTCAATCATCTTCGGGGAAAACACATGGAAAAGGAAAGGTTTGAATAAAACACGTGCCAAATCCATGCTGCCAAGGTGCAGGAGAAGGGTCTGGATCAAAGGACCCTTCACAAACTGCCAAGATACTCRGCCAAGCTGCTCCTTTCTAACAGGAAAATTCTCCCAAAAATGAAGCTCAAGTGACTAAACCATAACCAAAAACTTGACAAGCAAGAGCCCTCACTGCTCCCTAGGATTCCTTCCACAGACAGGCATTAATCCCATTTTATTCTGCATTTCTTTTGCATCTTGCTCTGACAGGAAGACCCAACTCCTGCCTTAGCCCAAGAATGAATTCTGCTTTATAGAATTTCTGGGAAGYCACTGCCAAAACCTGTCACCCTACTGAGTAAAAAGACAAATCCTCAACTTTTTGAAATGTGTCAGACCAAGAATCAGTTGCTTTGAATATTCCTGCTCAGTGTCAAAGGAAAAGGGAAGAATCAGGAGCGTCTCAGGAGCTCAGCTCCTGAAGATATCCTTATCCATAAAATGTGAGATTAAAGGAACCAGGAGAGCTGCTGCATCTGGCTGACTCTGAGAGCTGTTCCCAAGGGAAAGCTCTCCCTCCTTCCCACCTCTGTCCCGCTCCGCCCTCTCTCCAGCTTCCCACAAGGACATGGGTGTAAAGCTGGAAGAGGAGAGGACTCTTTGTGCTTGGGAAACTTCTTACCTTGATCACCATCTCGAAGGTGAAGACTCCTGTRAAGATGTAATCCAGGTACTTCAGAGCCTAAAGGGGAGAGAGGAATGTGTGTCAGGGAAGGGCACGGCCTGGAATAACCTGCGCAGGAGCAAACGTCCAGTCCAGCAAGGTCTGTTTGCTGTGAAGGACAAAAATCATCTCACGGGAGGGTTTCACATCATTTAGGCACAAACCTGGATGATCTGACTTAAAGCAGCGTTTTCCCAGGTGCCTTCAGTGCACCTGCATTTCTGGCAGGTTTCACCAGGCAAAATGAAAATATTTCATTTCACAATGAAATATTTGAACATCCTTTCCTACAGAGCTCCTTCTCCAGCCTTTCGCTCCATGGAATGGTGGGTCAGCCTTGCAGCTTCTCCACCGAAGCCACCTCAGCCAAACCACCACAGATGAGGTTGAAACAGCACAAAGGGACAGGAATTGTGAGCATTATGACAGAAAAACAAGACAATTTGAGTGTGTTATGAAAGAAAACTCCAATTTTGCGTTGCCGGCGCAGCGCGTTATCCCGTGGAGATGGCAACGGATGCTCCACGTGCCGGGGGAAGGAGAGCAACGGAATTCTGCCCGTTTTGGGGGTGCTCACATCGTTCCTGGGGGACTCAGCCTGCACGGGGTCCTCTGCAGCCAGGGCGATGCTGCTCAGGGCGATGACGATCAGGATGACCATCTCGAAGTAGCGCAGGTTGACGATGTAGTGGAACAGGCGCCGGATCCTGCAAGGACAGCAGCACAGGGGAGGGGTCACGGGGCTGGCAGGGGTGGGRAACGGGAACAAACCCACCAGGAACGGCACCTTTAGGATTCCTGTCASGGCAGCGGGGAGAGAATAAAAAACAGGCTTTAAATTCCAGTTTGTGACGGGTGTGGGGTGAGATTTAAATGAGGGAGTTCAGCATCTCTGCACTGCTCTCTGCCCCCTCTGCAAAGCAACATCATCTCTTTATCTCTTTATCTCTCTATCTATTTATCTCTCTATTTATTTATTTCTCTATTTCTTTCTCTCTCCATCTGTCAAAAGAGCACTGAGAGCTTTCAAGCATCCAGACTCAACTCCACAAATTCTGTTTATGCTGCTCCCCCCCTCCTTCCCGCTCTGAACTCCCAGGTCAACGCCCCGCCAGTTCCAAACAAGGCTGGAAATCCTTTTAATGTCAGCTAATCCTTTGAAAATTGAGACAGATGCTCTGCACTTTGAGGCTCTCGGCTGAAGCTGCTTTTGTGGCTCTGGGTGTTACTCCCACCCATCCCTCTCTGCCTGCACTTTACCCTCAAATACACTTTACAGCACAAATACTTTACAGGGAGAGATTTGATTACTTCAGCCTGATCTTTTTTTATTCACAAATTATGTCCGGGGAAAGCGATACATGCTCCCATTCCTAAGCAATCCAAACCTCCTCACAAATTGCAGCTAATAACTCCGGCTGACCACAATTCCCAAATCCTTGACCGCACAAAGAGCTCTTGCATTTGCACCCCATTTGTCAGCTGAATGAAGGACTTAGGTTCTGCCTGGGAATCGAATTATGTGTTTAACTCCGCGACAACTTTGTTATCCGGGAATGGGTTTCAGCTCCTCCATCCCATTTTCTCTAAGCAAATATCTGAACAGCGAGAGAACCAAAGTCCATTTTTCACGTCTACTTACACATTCCTTTCCTTCGCCTCGCTAATGCGCTCAGAATGGGAAAGAGCTGCAAATACCAAGGGAACAAATCTGATAGAAAATAACCCSGAGAAAAGTGCTATAGTGGCTCCCCCAACTCCGGTTATCCATCTGCCAGGAGCACGTTATCATCTCCCTGCCCCGTGCGGCCGCACGGAGCRAAAGGCAACATTCCCAACGACGTTTGCCGCTGGAATTCCCACCTCAAACTCGATTCATCACAGAAACAACAAGCCCCTCTTCTTAGATCCTCATCGTCCACAACCAGCAGCGAGATGGGGGAGCGTTTGRAACCTGCCGGTGGGGCTGGAGAAATCCCTTCCCATCCCGGTGTGCTCCCGGAGGAGCAGTTGATGCCTTTCCTTTCTGCTTCCCTGAGCTGTTTCCCCCTCTGGCATCACCTGGGTCATGAATTCCCAGCAGGGTTTGGAGGGGTGAGGAGCTTCCCACCCCAGCAGGAGCTCTCTGGAGGAGTTCCCACCAGCCAGAACCCCCGAGGGGATGCTGGGCCTGCTTCTCACCCAGAGGAGCACAAACAAGCTGCTGACATCCGTGGAGTTTGGTCTTTGTCTTGTTATTCCTCCTTGGCTCTGGGGTTACATGTTTTCTCTCCCAGTGAACTTTGTTTTTCCACTGGTTTTTAGCACAGGTTTTGGGAAGAGGGGGGTGTGAGCTGGAGAAAACTGCAGAGCAACTGAAACTGAAACTGAACCCAAGCTCCCTAATCCTGATTTGGTTCCCCAGGGAATGGGCACGGCCCCAAGGCTGCCAGAGCTCCAGGAGCGTTTGGACAATGCTCCCAGGGAAGCACARGGTGGGATTGTTGGGGTGTCTGTGCAGGGCCAGGGGTTGGACTGGATGATCCTGGTGGGTCCCTCCAACTCAGGATATTCTGGGATTCTGTTCAGCCTGCCCAGTGTCCGTGGGTGCTCCCACCCCAGGAGCTTTTCTGATGTCAAATCTGAGAACACGGAGCCTGTTTTGTTCCATGGCTCCACAGGCACCAGGATGTGCCAGCCCTGAGCAGCAGGAGGTGTGGGAGAACTCATTCCTCTCTCAAACCGAGCTGCCCAAGAAGGGCCCGAGTTCCCCTTTGGGCAGAAATCAGAGAGAAACTCCATGATCTACAAGTTTACCTGAGCCAGAGAGAAACCTCTGCTCCAAGRGGATCTCTGGCTTGGGAAAAGTTCCCAATGCCCTCCCTTCAGATGACTCACAGCCCTTCCTGTTCCAATCATCACAACCCCTTCTCCCCCCTGCTCCAGCAAAGATTCCGAATTTACAGGCTCTGAGTTCAAAGCTCCCCAGGGGGCAGAGCTGCCTGAAGCAGGAGAAATGCCCTAATCCCAGCACATCCCACAGGCTGCACTCTCAGCCTTGGCAAAGGAAAAACATTCAGGTTTTCCCAAAAGTTCAAAGTTTGCAGCGAGGCAAAGCCACTTGTGTGGAAAGAACAGGGATTCCAGCTGAGAGACCTGTGGGAATCTGCTGGCATCAAAACAGTCCTCAAGCTGTTATTCCTGAGAAAGTCTTTTCCCAATGATACCTGTGCTTTGGGATCCACATCAGCAGGGCAGGGAAGGTTTTCCTAAAGAATTATCTTTTCCCTGTCCTGCTARTTTATTCCCCCAGGAAAAACCCAGCTGAACAGCAGCATCTGGCCCACAAAAATCAGCTTTTATTTCATGTCCCAACGTGCCTGCCTGGCAGAGGTGAAAATCCAGCTCCTGTTAGTGCCTGGAAGCACCTGTAACCCCTCACTGGTGCTAGAGGAACTTACGGATTGGTGGGGCTGAGGATGAACATGGAACTGTAAGGCAAGATTGGCTTGGGCCCATTTTTGGTCAGGTCATCGACATCCTTCTTCTCCTCTGCTTTGCTTTCGAACTCCACGTTGTTCACTGGAATGGGGAATTCAGGGAAAACACAAAAGGAGAGGGTTAAAAATGTCCCCGCTGCCTGGAACAGCTGGATATGCAAACAGTGCAGCTGGGAGAGCAAACAGCCTTTGGATGTGCTGATTAAATGGGATGAACAATCGCTGGATTATTATCACTCTGCGGTGATCCCGTTCTACCCCTCCACTGCTGATGAGCCTGGAGCAGGAACAGCCAGGAAATGAAGCTGCTCAGTGCAGACAAAGAAACCACGAGCTTATTTATCCAAGAGCTGCCAAACTGGGGCTGGAAAACCCATCCCAAAGAGCACAAATGATTAGGGAGAGAGATCAGCTAAGGATCCTTGGGAAGAAAAGAAAAAGGAAGTCTGACCAGCCTTGTAATTCTGTTTTCTCCCATAGGTCCATTGCACAATTGGCTTTGGAATACAGGGAAGAACAAATTCATTGATGAGCTTTAATAATTTGAGGGTTGACACTGCTGAAATTCCCAGAATTAGGAAAAGAGACCTGGAAAGGGCTTCTTGGACCTCCTCGAGCTGTGCCTCGAGCAGCTCAGTTTGGTCAGAGCTCCTCATGTGTAAAGGTGTGGAGCTCCACCCTGCAGCAGGTTTGGAGATCTCCTTCTATAAGGTTGTTCCAAACCTCACTGTCAAAGGTTGGAAATTCCCCAGTTTTCATCCTACCTTTACTTGCAGCGAGTTTATGGGATAATTTACTGAAGATAATTTCCCATCTATGAACTGGGCAACATTTTATGCTGCAAATTCCCTTCTTAGACACCCATAAATACTCTTCCATTAATTCCCAGGACCTGAAGTCCAAAAACCCCACCCCTTCGAATGTGCTCAGTGCAGGGCTTTTATTACTTTTTATTTTATTTTGCAAGAAAATGACATTTCATTGTGTTTGAGTGACATGTTCAATAAACTCCTTATTGTATCTCCAGTCAGATACAGAGGAAACGGCCAGGAAAGGGGAGAGGCTGATAAATTGTGATTGACAGGAGCTCAGCATTGCAATATAGGAAAATTACCATGTAAGAATAAAAAAAAAAAAGGAGAAAGAAGAAGGACAATAAGRAAAGACAGATTTTATGGCTGACAACACAGAGACCCTGCTGCATTTTGGCTGTGCCTCTTGGAAAGCAGAGTCCTGACAGCCGGAAATCTACTGTGGACCTCTTGGATTTCTCACTGAGATTCTCCTTGGCTCTCCAGACTCCTCCAGGCTGTTCCCATCCAGCCAGGSATCAGCCCCAAGCTGGTGGGAACAGGCTGGGGGGCTTAGGGGCACAAGGATCTTGGGATCTTGTGCTGATAGAGCCAAGGCAGAAAGCTCTGGAGAAGGACAGGGAGGGTGGGTCTGCTCAAACTGTGATGCAGAGGATTGGAACAAGCTCTGGAATGACACGGGAATGCAGCAGGATCACAAAGCCGCAGGATCACAAAGCCACAGGATCACACATGGATGTTGCTTCCTTGCTCCTCCACCTTTCCCTTACACACAGGATGTGCTCTGGGTGAGCCATCTCCAGGGAATCTCAGGGTTTTCCAGAGTCACCAGGCACCCAGGAACCCTTGCTGAGTTCCTGCAGTCTGTGTGAGAATTACAGATCCTGTACCTCGGRGATGGCAGCGCCCAGGAGAGCCCCYCCACCACTCCCTGGAAATTCGGCTTTCCCGGCAATTCCCCAGCAGGACAAGCAGGGAGACAGAGGCACTCACTCGGAATGACAGTGGTGTCCCCCGGGGGGGCAGTGATGGTGACAGGGATGTTCACAGTGGTGGTTTTGTCCAGGGGGGGCTGGATCATCCTCGTCACGTTCTTCTGGTTGTCGGCGTCCTCGGGCTGCTCGGGCACCTTCTGCAGGTAAGTGCTGGGCAGGGTGTGCACGGGCACGCTCACAGGGACACTCACACTGCCACTGGCCTCCAGCTCRCACTGGTTCTCCCTAGGAAAAAGCAGGGTTTGGTAAATATGGCCCGGGAAGGGTTCAGATCACCCTGGTGCTGCACCTCCTGCTGGGTTTCTGTTTTCTCCGTGGAAATCCTTCGCAGGGAAGTCCCAGGCTGCAGGGCAACCCCYTGAGAGCACCTTTCCCTCTGAGACCTCCCAAGCACAACATCAGGAGGGGCTTTGCCGCTGAACATCCCCTGATTCCCTTCGGGGAGGTTCCCAAGCCAGGACCGCGTGGCACTCCCGTGTAACAGCAGCAGGAGCCACCCAGCATCGGCTGCTGGATGAATTCCGACACTCTGCYTCCTCACGCTCTCCCGAGGCCTTATTTAAATGTGGTGATTCTCTTTYCCAGCTCGAAACCACCCTGTAACGGGGCTGTCAGCAGCTAAATGGCTCCTGCTCTCCTCCGCTCCAGTGAGGAGCAAAGGGAGCCCGGGCACACGAGCACGCKGAACAGCAGGCAGAGTGTTTGGAAATTCAGCTGAAAGGAAGATAATTTAGACAGGAAAATTATTATCTCAGTGCCACTCACAGCTCTCCACGGTGACATGAACTCTGTTCTAAAGAATCCCAGTGCAATTTCTTTTCCATCAGACTAATAAAGCTGAAAAGGCAATCTATCCTTCTTTATTAACTACTCCAAATGCTGCACGAGGGCTGTTTTTCTCACTTGACTTACATAAGAATTAAAGCAAATGGGGGACATCGTTGTTGTTAATGGAAGAGGCCACGTGCTGGAACAACTGGTGGTGCAGCTCAAGGCTCCCCATTAAAAACSAAAATCAAAGGGCTGGGTGAAATTTAAAAAGATGTCCCTCAAGAGGTTCCCTCAGAAGCTGAGAAATTCTCTGCTCCACTCGACGTCCTCGAGGGGTCCGTTGGTATTTACAGCGTGGATATTAAACCTGAGTTATTCTACGGGACCAAAATCACCTCCGGGAGCCTCTGCCATCGCCGATCCCGGCAAAACAGCACCGCAGGTTGCGCTGGGAGCCGGCGTGGGAACAGCGACGGCAGGGAACGCCACGGGGAGAGGGGGATAAGGATTTTCCTGACACACCTCGGGGGTCTCCCCACCCTGGCCCCGAGCCGGGCCGGCTCCGGCCGCGCTCACTCACTTGGGCTGGTGGTTGCGGTGCTCCTTCTCGCCGGGCTCGCCCTCCTTCTCGCCGCTCTCCTTCTCGGCGGCCTCGTAGGCGGACAGCGCCCTGTTCCTGAGGCGGTGCCGGCGGTGGGGCTCGTCGCCGCCGTCGCCCCTGTTGGCGGGCTCGGGGTCCCTGCTGCCGGCGCGGGCGGCCCCGCGGTGCCGCGCCCGCCGCTCGCCGCGCGCGCCGTTGGCGGGCCCGTTGCCGTCCCTGGCGGGCCTGTCGGCCGAGTGCCGGTGGCCGCGGTGCCTGCGGTGCTCCTTCTCGGCGCCCTCCTCCACCGAGCCGCGCCGGTGGTGCCTCTTCCCCCCGTCCTGGCCCCTGCCGCGGTCGCCCTTCCCTTCCTTGCTCGGCCCTTCCGCCTCCTTGCCGCGGCCGCGGTGCTGCCGGTGCCGCTCGTCCTTGCTGCCGGCGCCGGGCTCGCCGTTCTCCTCCTTGCCCGCGTCGCCCTTCTCCTGCTCGCCCGCTCTGTCCTTCTCTCGGTGCCGGTGGTGCTTGCGCGGCGCGTCCGCCCCGTCCGCGGGGGCGGCCTTGGGGTGCTCCGCGGCCTCCTGCGCGTCGCCGGGGCTCAGCTTGCTGAGGTTGTTCCTGCCCTCGGCGCGGGGCTCCACCACGAGCGGCCGGTCCAGGTGGGTCTTCATGTCGGGTCGGATGTGCAGGGTGGTGGCGTAGCGGACCCGCTCCTCGGGGTCCAGCTCGTTGTACAGCGCCTCGCAGCTCGCTCGGAAGTTGTGCATCCGGATCTGGCTGGTCCTCTGCTCCCAGACCGACTTGGATTTGGAGGAGTTCTGCTGCTTGCTAAAGGGCGGGAAGAAGGTGAGAAGTTACTACCTGAGTTCTCGCCAATTCCCCAAAGAACAGCCAAAAAAGAAAAAAAAAAAAAAAGGAGGAAATTTTCAGCCGAGATGGGGAATTAGAGGGTCGAACCGGAGGAATAAGAGGGATGGAGGGAATGGCTGGCGGAGAACACGAGCAGGGGAAGCCAGCAGGATCACCGGTGTTAGTTTGCCCGCGCACGCGTAAGGCTCTATGGGATCAGCACCCTGGAAAGGAGTTATTCTGCACTTCTAAAACGTGGAAGCCTCAGGAATAGCCTGAARGATTAAAACATCAGCACGCGAAAGTCGCACGCCCCAGCCAGAGCTCTGAAACAGCCCACAAAGCTTCCCGAAATGAGCAGCGCCTTCCTCCCCGCCTGGAAACGCCTGGATGAGGAAACCAGCGCTGAGCAAGGGAAGTTGGATCGGCAGGAGGAGAAGGGAAAATGAAACCTGTCCCTGAGGATCCGAGCCTGCCACCAGCCCCTTGCCCTTACAGCCAGCCCGAGGGGTTGTTTTCCAGCTGTGCTGCCCTGTGGGCTCATGGAGCCACTGCTCGGAATCCACGGATCCTTCCAGGTGAGCATGGACCAGCCAGCCCACACATCCCTGCAGTCTGGAAAAGTACGAGTAAGAGAGGAAAACTGTCCTGTGCACCAGAGAGCGGRAGAGTCACACACAGATCCATCAAATATCCTGAGCTGGAAGGGATCCACCAGGATCATCCAGTCCAGCTCCTGGCCCTGGACAGACAGCCCAACAATCCCACCCTGTGCATCCCTGGSAGCGTTGGCCAAACGCTCCTGGAGCTCTGGCAGCCTTGGGGCCAGGACCATTCCCTGGGGAGCCTGTTCAGTGCCCACCACCCTCTGGGGACAGAAGAACCTTTCCCTGCTCTCCAGCCTGACCCTGCCCTGGCCCAGCTCCAGCCGTTCCCTGGCTCCTGTCCCTGTCCCAGGGAGCAGAGATCGGAGCTGCCCCTCGGGAGGAGCTGCAGCCCCGCTGAGCTCTGCCCTCAGCCTGCTCTGCTCCAGCTCAACAATCCCAGAGCCCTCAGCTGCTCCTCCATGGCCCCTCCASACCCTTCCCCATCCCCACAGCCAAAGACAGAGATGAGATGGGAACACCTGAAGTCACCTGCTGGTCTCTGTCACCTTTTATGACAAGGACACCTTTGGCATTCCCTGAATGCTTTGGTTTTTCAGCACAGCTCTTGGTTTCCAACCCCCACGTGCCCAGTGGCCACCTACCCAACCAGGCCAGGAAGGGAAGACATTTTCTTTTCCTCCTAAAGATTGCAAGTCAAATTCTGCTTTTCACTGGCTCTCTGGGTGGAATTCTGGATTTAGCCTGGTGGAGGCTCAGCACCCAATTTTTTCCTAATGAAACTTCTCCTAGCAAAGCCAGGAAGGCATTTTCCTTCCCCCAGCCTGCTCCATCTCCTTTTGCCACCACACCTCAGCCTGAGCCCTGCAGCCGGAGGGGCCACGTGGGGCTCAGTGACCTCAGAGCCCCCACGGGAGGAACCCACACCCTCCTTATTCCCTTTCTGGGCTCCCCTGGCAGTAGAAAAAAGCAGCTTTTGCGTGTTTGGGTGCTGATTGGGACTGTCTGGGTCTGTCACCGTGCGCAGGCCCCGGGGAGGTGACGTGCAGCCACACTCATGGAGCACAGCGGGAGCTGTCGGAAAGGTTTTGTGTCTCTGGGCTCTGCCCGGGAATYGCTTCTCTCCCGGGGTTGCTGCTGCCTGGTGCAGTTAAAGAGGCAAAAATTCACTTAAACCCCCATGAGGGAATCGGGACAGATGCGAAGGAATCTCATCTCATCCCAAAATCAGAGCTGATCACCAAAATTAAATATCTACACCCTGTTCCCAAGTTCTGGACTATTTTTCCAGGAGCCGAGTCCCCCATTTGCACCACAGCAGAGGAACAAGTGACAAGAATCACAGTTCTAAATGTAAATAATACCAGAACATCCCGGGGACACGGCTTAGAGCCCTGCTCACCAAAACTCCCACATCCAAGGGAGAGCCTCCTCCAGGCTGTCCCAGTGACCTCTGGCACAAGGATGAAGAGCCTCATCCCAGTGGGCAGTAACTTCCCGATTTTTTTGGTTTGAAATGATGGAAGATTAAAATGTTCTCACTGGCTGATCCTCATGCCAGCTCTGACACGAGACGTGTCACTGCAGGAGGGGCTTTTCACTGGTGTCTCAGTTCCACCAAGGCCATAAATCAGCCTTTAAATGATCTCGGAGCTGCTCCCGCCTCCCATCGCTCAGGGCTGAGTGAACGGCGCTGCCGGGGAATCACACCCCGGAGAGCCTCAGAAAGCAGGCACTGCACACATTAACCCAGCCTGCTCTGCCCGAACYCCTTTGGAAAAGCACTGCCATCCCAGCCTCGGATTTCCCAGCAGCCGGGAATGAGCTGCATCCTTAACGCTGACACAAGTCACGGAGGAGAGTGCCAAGAATTCCGGCTCTAAGCCACCCTCTGGGTACCCACAGCTCCCGAGCACGAGGAGCAGCCTCTTCCCACAGGGAAAAACACCCCAAAAACGATCCAGAAAAGACAAATCAGAAAAACCCAACGAGGAAAATGCGGCACCTGCAAGCTCCTCTCCAACCAAACCAGGGAGGAGCAGCAGGAGCTGCTGCCAGGGCACAGGGGCTGCTTGGGAATGGGAGCGAAGCATCCGAGCTGGCTGCTCCCTGTGGGAACAGCGTGASGCTTCCAGAGCCCAGGGAGCAGCCCCCGGAGGGGCAGTGTCATCTGCTGGTCCCACTGAACTGATCCRACTCCGGCTCCCTCCGGGTTCCCACAGCAGCTGAGTGCAGGAATGGGACAGCTCCTCCTCTCCTGGTGCTCCAGGGGCACAGCTTGGGAGCCGATTTATGGCACCAGGGAACGGCCCCTCAGAACAAAGCACGGTTCATTCCAGCTGCCAGCCTGGGGGGAGATGCAGCAGCACAGGAGGGAATTCAGAGGAGATGGGAAAACATCAACAGGGCAAAAAATCCTTTCCTGTGCTCCCTGCCTCGTTTGGTGCAGGGAATTCTGCACTGATCAGGGCAGGCACAACCCAGCTACAGCACAGGCAGGGCAGGACTTGTCTGAGCTGACAAAAAAGAGCCTTTGTGAGAATAAATATTTATTCCACAAAAAAAACCACAAACAACCCTATGTATTCCTGAAGCCACCTCCTTATCCAGAACCCTGCTCGCTGTTTGCTGCTCAAAATCCTCCTGAAGCCATGAAGGAAATTGCCCTGTAAATCAGCCCTGGCTCGCAGACACTGCACAAACATTGCTGTTCATCCACTTGCTTTACTCCCCATCCCTATTTTCCCTATTTTGAACTCTTTRAAGGCTCTCTGCTCCGTTCCCAGCTCCTCCAGGCTGGGAATGTTGGAGCAGATGCTACTGCTGGTACCAGCTCCRCTGGTTTTGCTTGGATGAAGACACCAACAAGCAACTCCTGCCTGTGGCTACGAAGAAAACCACGCAATGCACGCAGAATCAAATAAAATTCATATTAATGAATCAGTGACTAATATTGGTATAAATAAAAAATGCAGCCAGTCACTGGGTGGTTTGCTGAAGAGAGGGAAGTGTATTTTTAGCCATATTCTAATCTTAGGGTACTCCTTAATGACTGAAGATTTTGTTACCGTAACCTTCGAAGCCRTTGCTTCGCTTAACGGAAATCCTTCAAATTTTGCTCCAGTAAATAATGAATGAAAGCTGATACGGAGAGCACAATCATCTGACGTTAAAARTAACCACCCGCCACACGGCGGGCATGAAATGCTCTGTGCTGAGTGCTCGTGAAAGGGAAATTTCTGTCGAAACGCAACAGAACCTTTCCACTCAAATCACGTTTCCTGTTCATAAACTCGGCCTTCCCAAACTCTCCCCGTGTCCGTTTTCCACTCGGAGAACACCATGGAAAATTTCAGTTTGGGGCTGGCGTGCACCAAGCTGAACGTTTGCTCTCCCTGTGACTTGGTAAAGCGATTTTCTCTTGGCTGAACTCAGCCCTGGTGTTGCAATGTGCTTTGCCAGTGACCCTGCAGTTGCTGCTCGGATGCTTCAGCACCTTTTCCTCCTCCCGAGCTCCATCTCCCTCCCCAGCTCCCTTGGGAGATGCTCTGAGCATTCCCATGGAGCACCCCAGGCACCAGAACCAAGGTGCAGGAAACACTTCCCAGTCCCTCCCAATATTACTCTTGAATTTGATTTTGCTTTTATAAATTATAATTTATATATGATAAAGCTCATCCAAGCCAAAGCTCCTGGTAATGCAGCCAAAGTTTTCCTGCTTTCTGCTGGAGTTTTTCCTACCAGAAGGATTTCACTCAGCCCCAACTCAGCACCCTCCACGCTGCTCCTTATTTCTCCAATAAGAAGAATTTTCTAATTGTTTTCAGCACACCCCGTCCTAATCCCAGCAACATAAAATATGAGGGGTTGCTTTATATCCTCAGAAAATGCCAGGAAATATTTCCTCTGTCTCGAGTGACATTGCTGTGCTTATTCACCACATCCCTCTGCAGAGCCCAAGCTTTGTTTGGTATTTCAGCCACGAATTGTGATCAGATAATTGCATGCTCAGTAATGAGTTACGGGGTGAGGGAGCTAAAAGCAAACTCGAAATAATGGAAGTGAAAAGTCACATTCCTGTGGCTTGATTGGACAAAAAACACACTGGGGCGAAACGTGTGGCACCATTAAATGCTCATAAACCACGCTCAATTTATGTTTGCTTTAAATTATTTCTTTCCTCTGATGTGCTGGAGTCCCAGACCAAAATCCCACCATGAACTCCAAACTTTTGATAAAAACCAAGACTAAAAATCAGGGAATGAAGGCCCAGCCCCTTTTTTGCACGCTGAGGATGGAGATAAAGCAATGGCCCAGACGGTGAATACACAGATCAAGAGATAAAGATCGAGAATAATTCAGGTTCTGGGATGGCAAATGACAGATTCATCCTGGGAGAAGATATTGGAGTTTCTCATTTCCCTCCGTGCTCTGTTAGCCTGTCTAGGGCTGGGTGTGTGCTGGGATGGGGGATGGGAATGAGGGAATTGGGCTGGGAAACGGAGTTTTCTTCTGGAAAAACAAAATCAGGTGCAGGAGTTCAGCACTTTTGGAAGAAAACCTCTGTTTTATGGAACTGTTTTTCCCCTTATTTATGAGTCTAGAATTTGCCCTAAGAACATGGAATTGTCATGTCCAAGGGCTGACACCTCTGAATCCTATTAGAAATAAATAACAGCAATACAAAGAAAACCTCAAGTTTGGGTTTCACCACCCTTTGCAATAAAGGATTCCCATGAAAATTCAACTCCCCACAACTCCTAAATACACACCCTTGGAAAAATCCAGCACAATTATTCCCTTGGCTGGGTGTCATCACCTATGAACGTAGGAATTAGCTGCCAAATTCAGAGTGTGTTTTAGATAAATCTACTTAAAGAAATAGAGCAGAGCTGTATTTAATTCCCTCTCAGTGAATAAAAATGTATTTTGTCCATTGCTTGTGTAACAAATTTGTTACAGCACCAAAGGCTGGAATTGGCACAAGAAAATGACTCACCTGGATTTTATTTTAATTTCTTTTTAAGAAACCATCTCCTGTATTTTGCCTGTAACGTCTTACTCATTTAAAAATTCAGAAATTTTTTTATTTAGACTTTTTTTTTAAATAATCAAAGGGCACGGGGCAAACCCAACCCTCTGGATCTCAAAAGATTTTGGAATAAGTTTTGCTCTTTCAGCACAGACGACCATGGCTGGATCCTGGTTTTTACTGATATTAAAGGCACTGTTGGAGCAGGGAAGGGAGTTAAAGGCACAGGGATTTTTGCACCTTTTGAAAGCTCTTCTTGATTAGCAAATTACTGTTCAACTTCCATCTGTGCTCAGAAATGAAACCATTTATCTGCTCAGAGTAATCACAGCAAAGCACTCACAGTGGGCAGACACGGAGTCACAGAGGCATCCTGAGCTTATCCCAATATTCCCCAGGGAATGGGAACCCACAGCACCCGCCTGGCCCTGAGCTGTTCCAGTTTCTTGATTTGAATTTAAAATAAAATAAAAAACAACAGCACATTTCTGCCCATGACATTTAAACGGAGTAAATAAAACCTTCAGATGCCTCCACACTCCCTGATGCTCTGGGATGGTTGGACTTTTATACATTTCATGTTTTTATGGGGTTCACTCACTTATTTCATCAAAACAAGGGGGTTTGCTGGGGAAATGCTCTTAAATACTCACTGAGGAAAAAATAATGCACATTCAGCTCATCCCTCAAGGATAGGAAATGACAAACCCAGGCCCAAACAGGGCATTGAGATGTTAAAGAGGATGAGAAAGCTCAGTGACAGCTTTGGGCAGCAGAACTGACTGCTCAGAGCAGCAGGAGCAGCCTCTCTGCAGGGTCTGTGCTGCTGTGGGGAGTTCCCAACAGATCCCATGGCAAAAAAAAAACTTGGAATGGGGGTAAATCCTCCTTCCAGTGGGTTTTGGTACCTGCAGTTGGATTCCATCCTTTTGTAAAAGGCAGCTCTGTCTCTGGACGTTTGGAAAAGGGGGAAAATTCTGTGTTCTTTCAAGGCTTTGTTCCTAAGTGGGAAAACAGTTCTTTGGGGCAGTTTGGGATAAATTCTGCTGGGGGAAATCGGAGAGTTGGGGAGAAGGCAGCTCCCAGCACCTCCCTTTATCCATCCTCTCCCTCCTGTCGGGGTGGGAGGCGCCCAAAGGGCAGCTGACCCCTCTGTGCACCTTTCTGCCCGTCAAGATTCCCAGCAGCCAGGAAATCTCTTGGAAGAAATGAGCTAAAAGATGACTTAATCTAATTTATTCCTCTAATTTTCACTGTGAGACATCAGAGCTCAGCTCAGACAGGTCACACCCACTTTTACCACTCACAAAAGCTCAGCTTTGGCCAAACTCACAACCCATTTTTAACACCAACTTGTCTAAGACCCACCAGGGCACAAGGACACCCGACACACCCAGGGAGAAGGGAAAATGTCAGGAAGCCGATGGAAACCCTTCACTGTACCTTGGTCCCTGCTGAGGGGCAGGGACAGACCCCCGGSTGGGAATTGCACTTACTTGTGGCTCCAAAAGCATTAAAGAACAAAGACAACGTCACGCAGGGAAGGGATAACCCAAACCGAGGCGCTCCCGGGCGTGGGTGCGGAACTGGGGGGGAGTTTGGCTGGGTTAGTCAGCAGCAAGAATGGGGTTTTTACCAACCTGCCTCGCTGTCAAAGCACACCCTGACTGCCAGCACAGCCAGCACGGTTGGGTTGGGAGGAAGCACGTGGAGCGAGTGGAAGTCTCCCACTGTGTTTGCTCCACTCCCGGTCCAGAGGAGTTGCCAAGCGCCTGAATTTTTACAAAATGTGTGGCTTTAAGCTCCAGCTCGAGAAGGTCAGAGAGCAAAGACATCACCGGGTTTTCAAGTTTTCCAATTTAGCCTTGCTTGGACCCCGTTTCCGGAATTCTTTGGAAGTCCTCCTCCCTCCGAGAGGGCTCTCCTGGCTCTCCTGCTGAACCCGGAGTGCAAACACCGGTGGGACATCAAAGCCAACAGCCCAGCACAGGATAAACACAGGGAACAGAAACACGAGTGGGAACAGGACAAACCATCCAAAGGGGGGAGATGGGGGGAGAGGGGAGAATAGCTCAGGAAGGAATGGTGGAAAGGAAGTACAGGGGAAAAATGAAGGAAGGAAATGGAGGAAAGTCACAGTCAATGGATGAAACACAACAGAGTTGCTCACGAATCACAAGCATCGAATGGCAATGGCAGACACCTTCCAGTCCTTCCCTGGATGTTGGTCTGGAGGCTTTCCACAACGATGGGAATGAATTTTGGAAGGAAACAAGGGAGGGGGGGGGGAGTGAAGGCTCCAGGAGAAGGGGAACGAGGGAGGTTTATAGAAGCTCTACATGAGAAATCCATGTACTGAATATCGTAACAGAGAGCAACTCACGGTGAATTTACGCTGGAGACTGACGAGCTGCGAGATACAGTACCTCGAGTTTGCTTTACAAAACTGCACATGCAAAAAAACAAAACAAACAAAGAAAACAAAAAGTGAGAAAAGAAAAAAGAAACAAACAAACAAAAAAAAAAAAACAAACCGAAAGAGCAGAGAAACCATAAAAGACATCGAGAGGAGGCTCGGACTGTGTTCTATCGGATGCAGACCAGGAGAGCTCCGGGAAGTGTGGAAGCCATAGGCACACCCCCCTCTGGTCAACGGGGACACAGCCAAAGAGTCGAAAATGGAACCAAAAGGGGGACAAAATGAAAAGGTGAACCAAAAGCCACGCGGTGGTGTCAGGCTTTACACCTCCCAAAGCCGTACTCACACCGGGAACGTCCTCCGGAGTCACCTCTGGCACCTCAGGGGAGGGCGTGGGAGACCCACGTGCTGATTGTGCTGCAAAGCATTTTTCCGAGTGGGAGCAGGATGCTCATTCCTGCTCTGGTCCCATGCACGAGGAGGAAGCTTTAGCACGGGGAAGAGTGAGAGCCGGAGGGAGGACCTTGGGCTACGGCCAGAGCTCCAAAATCCACCTGAGCTCCAGCAGCTGGAGCCAGGCAGCTTCTCCAGGCAGCTTCTCCTCGTCCCTGCCTCGGATTTCCTCTTCAGAGGCACCTACCTCTCTCCTGGGACAGGGGTTGGGATGTGCCTGGCTCAGACTGTCCAAAAACGGGTCACTAAAAACCTAAAAGTGCCTAAAAACCTCAGCGCTGCTGCAGCTGCAGCAGGGCAGGGCCCAGAGCTGAAAGGAGCTTCATGCAGCTCAAGGAATTTTGTAGATTCTCCTCCATCCAGTGTTTGTATAAACACCATTTGTGTGGGGGTTTTGAAATATGGAAATCACTGGATTACACGGAAAAGGGCAGGGAATCTACAGAAAACCAGGATGCTAAATATCTTCATAAATCTTGGCTTGAAGCATTAATTCTTTTCATTGTTTGTATCAATCTACATCGTTCAAAGAGCCCTCCCCAAGACTGAAAATAAAATCCCTTCGCCTCCTGAATTTGCCTTTTCAATTGCAGCATTTTTTCTCCTGCTTTCATGGGAGCTTTAATCTGTTAACAATCAATTCTAGCAGACCAGAAGGCCCAGTTAAAATCTAATGTTCTTTGGGGATCATATAAGTCGACTTTTAAATATACACTTATTAAAATTAATGGATCATTCTAAACAGAAACGTTGGCTCAGATAATACATCTAACAGAAAATCCAGAGGCTCAGAAGCCTGGAATGAATATAAAAGAAATTACGAAAAGCGGCATAAAAGTTTTGCTCGAAGCAAATCATCTGCTGGGCAGCCAGGTGAAGCATTTTACCTAAACCTCAGGATTTCTGCGTTTGTCTGGTGCCAAATGAAGCAGGAGCAGGAGTCCCAGTGGGACTGGCAACCAGTGGGGTTGGCAGGCCCTGCTTGCTGGCCAAGGAATTATTCCAGGCTGCTCAAGCCGGGGATCTTTTTCCTCCTTGGCTGGATGCTGAACCCCTGGGATGGCGGCGAAAACCTGCAGAGAACAAGCCCCTGGCTGCACGAATTCCTCAGGCATAACCAAGAAATTCCTTTGGCAAAACAGGTGGAAAACTTGTGCTGGAGGAGAATGCACCGAGCTGCCCTAATTTACTGAGTGCACCAACCCCGTGCGATAGCTGCGGAGATTTTGGGTTTAATTGCTGCAAGAAGATTCCACATCCCCCRGTGGGAGCTGGAATGAGCCTTTGTGTGTGTTCCTGCCTGGTTTGGCGCAGAGCRGGACAGAGGCCACGCTCTGGCCCTGCCATGTCCTTGTCACCCAGCCAGGGAGTGTCACACGCATCCTGCAGCRCTCCACGTTCACTGCTCTGCCTTCTGGAAACCACAAATCTGCCTGGATCGGCTCTGGAGCCACAGGGTGTGGAACCCTAGAGCCAAGGCAGGGCAAAAGGACAGGACGAGTGGATTTTCACGGGATGCTACTTACCAGGAGTGAGGGACAGAGCACAGGGAGTGCCTTGGGGTGYGGCTGAGTCCCTGTGACAGCGACAGCGAGGACAGGGAGGAGAGGAARACCAGCGGGGGGGAATCACAGAACCTCACACACTGACACGCTCCAGGGCAAGGAAGAGAGGGAAGAAACCACAACCAGCAAGAGAAAAAGAACGAACACCCCTTCTAATCTACACCCCCCAGCACGGCACAGCACAGCCCACGGGCCGGGGGTCCAGGCAGCTTCTTGCTGGCTCCTGTTGGGCACCCACAGCCCAACAGAGACGTGGGAACGGACCACGGTGTTCCCGAGACAACAGGGAAACATGGAACCTCCGAGATGGAAAATACCCTGGAGAAACAGAGCAGTTCCCCCCCTCCCCTGCATCCCCAGACCTGTACAAAAGGGACAGAGAAGTTGGGGTGAAGTGGTTGAGGTGCCACCTCTGGGTCTTTTCCGCCTTGCTCACACTGCCAGGCACTGCCCACCCGTGGGCTGCAGGGAAACAAAAACGGCTTTGAACAGCCCTGGGTGGGAGCAGCAGGATCCAGTCAGAGCCTGGAGACAGGAAGAGCTCTTTGGAGGCCGGAAGGTTGCCCTGGGAAGCACAAATCACTTTGGGAAAGAGCAGTGGGCAATTGGACTGGGCTTAGGTGTGGTGCCCACGTCCAGGAGCTGTCTCTGGCACTGTCCACGAGGTTTCACCCACCACGTCTGGGAAGTTCTCCTCCCACCCCAAACTCAACCCCATGCCTGTGATTAAACAATTTCCTTGGATCTGGCTTCGACTGTAACCCATTACCTCATGGAATGGACAAAAACCCCAAACCTCGTCAGTCACAGAGTGCAAAAAGTTTCCCTGAGTGTGGCTGACTGCCTAAGCAGGCTCCTACAAATTTAGGATCGCTGAAAAACTGCTGTTTTAAGGCTTTTCCCAAGGTGAGGAGAGGGCCCTGGGAAGTGCRGGTGCCAGGTGAGCCCCAGCTCATGTCCCTGTGTGCTCTGGGCAGCCCCTTTTGTACGTGCCATTGGTGCATCTCTGGCTCCATGGAAAAGGCAGAGGAGGAGCCCAAACACAGGGAATTCAGGCATCAGGGCAGGCAAAACCAGGAAAAAAACCCCGTGTTTGCTTTGGGGTCTTTGTGTGACCCGCAGGAAGGAGCCTGGTGGCTCTTCCTTCCCCAGGCACCTTTGGGGTGGCATCACAAGGTGCTCTGCACATCCARTGCCTTGGAATTGTCCCCTTTTCCCCCTCTCCTCCCTCCTGGCTGCCGAGGAAGCTGCACCAATGGTTTGCTGTGAGGACCCCTCGCTCTGTCGAGTCSCCCAGCTCCGGGGGCTGAGCGGTGGGAACGTCGTGGGACACGGAGGGGCTGTGGGATAACCGGACAAACCCGGGAACTCACCTCCAGAAACAACAAAGCAAGGAAAATGCTAAACAGAAAACAAACAAAAATAAAAATCACACAAMGAAGAATGGAGCAAAGGGCTCGAATCAAACACACACACAAATCCTGTTTTGGGCCAGACGTTGCGAACAGCGGCAGAACCGCCCTCGCTTCTCGTCCTGAGGAGCCACGAAATTAAAAAAGGCCCCTTCGGGATAGAGTTCACCAGGTGAAAAACAAACTGTGGCCACACAGATCTGCTCAGGTGAATCCCCCTGGGGAGCAGAGAAATGCTGGGAGCTGGAGCTCCAAACCAGGATAAACCATCCCTCGGCAGCACTGCAAYRATGAGCTTGTTATTAAAGAGATCCCAGYGTCCATCCATCCATCCATCAGAAACCAATCCCCGGCTCCCACAGCAGCCAATTCCAGGTGGRAAGGTGAAGGTGCCTCTTGAGAGCCTCGAGCAGGCTGGCAGGCTGGAAAACAGCCGGTTCCTGGTGCTTAGGGAAGGATGTTTGGCAAACAACTCACAAGAAATGGAAYGTCTTTTGGAGCTCGGTTGGGAAGGAGAACCGGTGCAGGGGAACTGGAAGCATGGGAGCAGGGAAGGAGCTCACACCGTGCTGGATGTGGAGGATACAACACCATGGAAAGGTCTGGAAGGAGGTTTGGGGGGGAAACACTCAGCCCTTGAGGCTGGGCTGACAAGGGGGAGGAATAAAAGAGGGAGCACAGCACCTCAGCCCTGAAACACCACAGCAACCAACGGGACTGTTCACCAGGCTCAGTGGGAGGTGGACAAACACTGGGAATGTGAACACCGAGACTAAGGTGTGCTCTAAGCCCTGTTTTCACTGGTGCAGGTAGAGAAAATGTCGATATTTTCAGAACATGGATCCACGCAATCGATGCCTGGTGTTGTTATAGAAATCCATTTTCATACATTGGGAAATAAAATTAAACTATGAAACTAAAAGAGTATTTCTTAGGGGAAAATTAAAATATAAAGTTGATTGGGTAGAGCCACCTTTGCAGCTCGATCCCAGTTTTCCCAGGCCTTGCYCACCACCCACTTAATCCTACAGGTCTTGGATACTACATTCTTTGTACCCAAGTTCTAGAGGGCTTTGGTTGGTGGTGATATTTCCATAAGCCCAAAATCCCATTTTGAAGAAGGCCCAGCACTTTTCCCTCCTGGAATGTCCAGCTGTGGATCTGACGTGACAGGACCTGCCATTGTCACGGCTTCTGCTCCACCTTCAGAGCACCATGGAGAGTAAGAGCAGGAAAAATGAAGTATTGGGGTAAATTTGGGTGCCAAAAGGTCCTTACATCATCCCTACTGCACGGGATAGAGATATCCAAGGGATAGGGGCTGCTGAGCCCCTTGGAGTTCCCTATGGATGTACATTCAATCCCTGCATGGGTTGTTCACTTCAGAGTTGGATTTGATCCTCGTGGGTCCCTCCCAGCTCGGAATATGCTGGGATTTATGTCTAAAACAAACTGCCTTGACATGGATTCCTTAAACACCTCATGGATCATGAGCCACCATCCATCCAGACCCTTCTTCCCACCTCCCAAAACCCCAGACTTCTCCCTCGCCTTTTCCTCTCTGCCATCATCCATTGGGGCATCAACTTTTTGACCTAAATGCTGCTTTTTTTCCCCAAACCAAAGCCCTGTGAGCTTTGGGAGTGGCCCTGAGAGGCTCAGCCTGGCCCAGCAGCGGGGACAAGGAGATGTCCCACAAGTTGTTGGGTGATAGGGTCAGGAGATGCGGGAGCCATGGACTTCCCACTGTGCCCATGGGAATTTCGACATAAACGGGGCAGGTGGGAGCTGGGCAGGTTCAGTTTGAGGCAAAATGAGCAGAAATCCACCATTTTGTACTCACTTTGTGTTGTTATCCCTGTGCTTTTGAAAGCCCAGTGAAAAATCATGGGAAAAGGGGATTTTAAGCAATTTAAACCTCAGCTCCGTTAAAGTGGGTTGGTTTTTTTTCTTTCTGCTGATTTCTAAGAAATCTTCACATGCAAAACGCTTTGATTAAAACAGAAGCGAAGAAGCACCATCATCATCTTGCATTTTAAACGAACAGAACCCAGAAATTCAGCAAAGAACAAGAGCAATTATCCTCATTCCACTTCTTTTCAAGGCTGGGCAGAAAACAACAGTAAGGGAAAAAAATGATGTTTAAAACCATCCAACAGACAGAGCGTAAATAGGAACTGATTAAAGCAGGGATGACAACATAAAATGGTCAGAAGAATAAAATAGTGCAATTAATGATATTCTTTCCCTTCACATGTAACAAAGTGGCTCCACTCGGCCTTTTGTCTTTGGAAAGTGGATTAAACTCCCAGGAACATGAGATTTACACCCAAGGAACAAGCAGGGATCTGGCTGCACTTCAGGCATTTCCCAATAAAACTGAGCAGGAAATTTCTTTTTTTTTATGCCTGAGCTCCTCCAGCCCTTGGAGGTCTCCCCTGTAAAAAGGGTCTGGAAAACATCAACAGCTCTCTGTAAAATTCATAACCAAACTTTTTGGTGCTGATGCTGGAATTCCAGAGGAGTTCAATGAACCTTTAAGGAGAATTTCAGCACATCCATGCAAGGTAACACAGGATAGAATCGTGGAATGGTTTGGGTTGGAAGGGGCCTTAAATCCCATCCCATTCCAAGCCCTCTGCCACGGGGAGGGACACCTTCCACTATCCCAGGTTGCTCCAAGTCCATCCAACACTTGGACACCTCCAGGGGTGTCTCAAACACAGGCACTTGGACAAACATTCCCATCCACACATCCTTTTTGCGCCTCCAGGATGTAGGAAAAGCTGGGCCCCAAGGCAACGCTTTCCAAGGATTTTGGTATCCCAGAGCCTGTGCTTGTCCTCATTCAGACATCTGAAAACTCCCATTGATTTTTCTACCTACAGACCAGTTCACATCCATTGATTTCATCCAACCCAGCTCTTTCAAACAGCAAGGAAAGGGAATCCAAGGATATTTTCCAGCTATTTAAGAGGATGCCTTTACACCTGGTTAAAGAATAGTTAATTCTGTGCACGCGTCAGTAAAAATCAATAAAAATCAGTAAAAAGTGGGATGTTAACACTTCACCTGGTGAAATCTATCCCGGGACAGCTTAAAAAAAGATCCTCCTAAAATCCAGTTTCTTCCAAGATGAGGCATTACAAAGAAAACCAAACGGAAATAAATCATCAAACTCAGGGTTCGATGCTCAGCACTGAAATATTTGGCCACCCTAAAGCCCTGCGAGTGACAGGGACGGCGCGAAAGGGCTCCGAGAGTGCCGTGGGATGCTCCAGCTGGACAGACACACAGTGACACCGGAAAACAGGAACCAAAGGATCCCAAAGGATAAAGCGGAGCTTACGCAGCGATGGAAATGTTGGCTGCAGACATGGGGCTCACTTCGGCCACTTCCTTGGCCTTCTGCAAGGCCAGCTTCTGGTTCGTGGCTTCCTCCATCTCCTCCTCGTCCTGGGGCAGGAAAGAGGAGAGAAATCAGGGAATGCATCCTTAACAACAACACCCAGAGCCCCYCAGGCCTGAATATTCCTACAGGGCAGATTTTCCTGCGAGGAGCCCCAGGTTTGGTGCCAGTTGAGGTGAGAAATGCAAGGTTTGGTCAGCTGGGGTTTCACCCTCACAAAGCTTTCGTACCTCTCTGGGTGTCCCCTCACCACGGAACACTGGGGAGGGAGGCTCTGACGGAGCAGGGAGAGATCCGAGCAGGAATATGACAATTCCAGGGTGCAGTGACCCCCATCGGGGTCAGACCCGTGGGTGTGACAACCCCTAAAGCCAATGTCCTACAGAAATGCACAGCCAGACTCCTAAGTCCCTCCTGCCTTCCTGCCAGTGGGACTTTTCTGGAACAATAAATCTGATAAGCAGCGATGGATTTGGGGCTGGTCCTGCTCCCATCAGTTTTACCCCGGATATTCCCACCCACCTCAGATCCCTGAGGAGGGTGTAAGGAAAAAGGGAGTTTGCAGAGCAAGAGAAGGTTATGTCCCTGCTTCCTGCATATCCCTGGATCACGAGGATTTTTCACCTCTGTTGGCACAGAGGAGCCTGAAGATTGTAACGGATTTATTTCTTCCTACCCAACCTGAAAAGCAGCACTAAAATTCAAACTACAGCATTGGCATGAGGGCAAAACCCAAAAAACCAGCCTGGTTCACCTTCAGTGGGCATCAAGGACAAACTTCCCTGAAACTTTCTGAGCAAAATTAAGCAAAATCGTCGTCAGAGTAAGCACAGGAGCTCCGACAGCAATGCCAGCATCGCACAAATCCAGGGAAAACCACACTGGGAGCAGCCCCAGCCTCCTGTGTCACGCTTTATGGAATGCCACTGCTCTCCCAGGGCAATGCTGGAAGGAGTCATGATTCAAATCCCGAGAGCAGACAGATCTCTGCGTTTGAAAGAGGAAATTATAGAGATTTATCCACCCCGAATGCCATCTGCATAAACAGCTCCTCGCTCCGACTTCGGTGTTATTTGCTTTAACCGAGCTCATTTGGAAACTGTTTTCCTTTTCTCCTTCAGAAGGAGAAAAAAAAAAAATTGGAAATTGATTTTAAAAAATCGTTACTGTAAAAGTTTCTTCTTTTTTTTTTTTTTTTTTTTTGTCCCTTTGCAAATATTAGCAAGTCTATAACCAGGCACGAATAAAAGACCTGCTGAGCAATTGTACAAAGTCAATATTTCTCGGCTGCCAAATTCCAGCAGATTTGTCAAAGGTTTGGAAGATTATTGCAAATGTGTTCCCAAATCCTCGTGCCCCCAAATCCTCGTGCCCCAAATCCTTGTGTCCCCAAATCCTTGTGCCCCTAAATCCTTGTGGCCCCAAATCCTCGTGCCCCCAATTCCTTGTACCCCAATCCTTGTGTCCCCAGATCCTTGTGCTCCCAAATCCTCGTGTCCCCCAAATCCTTGTATCTCCAAATCCTTGTGTCCCCGATCCTTGTGCCCCCAAATCCTTGTGCTCCCAAATCCTTGTGCCCCCAATCTTTGTGTCCCCAATCCTTGTGCCCCCAAATCTTTGTGTCCCCAAATCCTTGTGTCCCCAATCCTTGTGCCCCCCAATCCTTGTGTCCCCAATCTTCGTGTCCCTAAATCCTTTTGCCCCCAAATCCTTGTGTCCCCAAACCTCGTGTCCCCAAATCCTTGTGCCCCAAATCYTTGTGTCCCCAAATCCTTGTGCCCCCAAATCCTTGTGCCCCCAAATCCTTGTGCCCCCAATCCTTGTGCTCCCAATCCATGTGTCCCCAGATCCTTGTGCCCCCCCAGCTTTCCCCCCTGGGCTCTCTGAAGTTGCTGCTCAGCAATAACCAAACATCCCCGAGTGGTTTCAGCACAAATCCCTGTTTTCCACACAAATCCAAGCCAGCCCCACACCAGCTCCTGTGGAGAAAATTCACTGTTCCCGTCCCAATCCAGCACCAGGATTATCCTCAGAAYACAAATCTTTAAAGGAATAAGACCCCAATAAGAACAAAGCTTTTAAGGTYTTCCTTTCATCCCCAGGTATATCCAAGTTCTTTCTTCCTCTGAGGAATCTCCAGCAGCCTTCCAATCAAAGGCTCCTGATTTTTCTTTCCCTGCACCTCAAGCACCATGCAAATCTCTCTCACATTTGTGGCTTYTGCCCCGTTCTCCCTGGAATTCTGCTGGATTTAACATCTCGAAGCAGCAGCAAAGTGAAGCCATTCCTAACTCGGAACGAGCTCAGTCTCCAGCAGGTGTTTGCTTTTTTTGCAGATCACTGCAAAAATKAATTAATGTTTTGCCTCATCCTTCAACTTCCAGGTCTCACTGGAGCCCTGAACAGCTCCAACTCTCACCCTCATTGCCTGTTACAGCTCTTGCCTGAAAGGACATCCCTGGTTTTTATTTCTTTTCTGGGTTTTRGAGCTCTAAATCTTCCTTTCAAACCAGTTTATCACGCGGTGAAACCCACTGTAGGTGCCACCCATCCCGATGGGCATCGTTAACACTGAGTGTCCTTAAGAGATTCACCCAATTAAAGCTTTTTCCATAGAGGAGCAGGAGGATTCAAGGATGTTCATCTCTTGGTTTGGCCACTCCCTTCAATCCATAATTTCTGGGCATTCCTTGATAGTTTGATCCCTATTTATATAAAATTCACACGTCCCTCCTACCCTCCTGTGCGTGTTTTTATCCTGCTTTCTCAGGCAGTGGACAGAGATCACAAAACACTTTGTGCTTAAAGATATTTGGGAARATAAAGCCTCACTTGTGGTGGTTTCACGCTCCAGGTTAAGGAGGATGAAGAAGAAGCTGCTTGGAAAGAAAAGCTATTTAGGAATATTTAGGAAATRAAGATATTTGGGAAAATAAAGCCTCAYTTGTGGTGGTTTCACRCTCCAGTTTAAGGAGGAGGAAGAAGGAGCTGCTTGGTGTCCCCAGAGACGTGGGGGGATGGTCAGGGGAGAGATTTCAAAAGCAAAGTTCGGGGGCAATTGGAGATTCCACTTGGAATAAGTGAACAGGAAAAAAAATAGAGGGTAGGGAATCCAAAGGGATTCGGGAGAATTCTCAGAAATCCCGAGAAATGAGCTTGGCAGGGTTTGAGTCAGCGGAAGGCCAGAGCAGCAAGAGCAGGACAGGGACCTGGGGAGGCAGAGGCTGGAGAGCAGATTTTTGATAGATTGAAAGCAAAAAAGGTGATTCTTTTTATTTTTTCCCAAAAAAATGAGTCATTCCTAAGCGCTGGTGAGTTCTGTAAGGGAGCTGGGATGATCAAGCTGCAGTTAAATATAGACACAACTCTGATAACTTCTGCTGCAGGTCACAGAGCCCAGCTCAGGCAGCGAGAAATGGTCAAAATGCCACGGTAAAGAAACCCAAATTATCCTCCAGGAGCGGAAAAGTTGAAGTGGAAAGATTTTTGTCTTCCCTAAACAGGGGAATTTGCAGTTGTTTGTGGTTTTCCCACATTTTATCCAGCACTGATCTCTGGTTTTACAGCATAAATGTCAAGGAAGTCTCCCGGGATCAAGTGACTCCCGAGTAAMTTGGTTGTATCTCTGGGCCATTTCTGGGTGTGCATGATCGTATTTACTCAGCAGCAAATCCCTCGTTCTCCAGGTATGTCTCTAATTGAATTAGTTTTATTTTTTTCCTCTCCTTTTGAAAGCCCCAGCGATTTTCTGGSGGTCATAAATAAAATTAAAACAAAATTTAAAAAAAAAAAAAGAGTTTCTTTAGCAGCTTTATCATTTGGCAACGCTGCTGAATCCATCAATATTTAATTGTGCTTTATAAACATCTCCAAAGGAGATTTCTAACCCTCCCTGTCAGCTGCTGAAATATTCACCAGAAAGCACTTAAAGGATTAAGAAAGGAGCGGGATGAGCTTCATTATCCAAGAATTGTGCTGGGCCTGATCCCCCCTCTCAGCACACTCAAGGGATGCTCGTAAATCTGGGAGGAGCTTTGCCCCCGGGCTGGAGATTTCTGTGAGCTTCAGGAAGCACAGAAACATCCGAGCTGCTCAAAGGGAAAAAATTCCCGTTAAAAAAAAAAAACAGGAAAAACCCCCAAACAACAGAGAGCCATTAAATACAGCCCTGAGCAGCACTAAAAGGGAGGAAGGAGGCAGAAGGTGGTCCTGGAATGTTTATTTTCCACCTGAGAGCCAGCAGGGTGGATGGTGGCTGTCGGGAAACACGGCTCCAGCAAAGCTGGAAGCGGGAGCCAGTCCTGGAGGAAAGGAGGAAAGGGGGGATGGCAAACACAAGCTCAGCTACGCCTGGGATGTGGATTTGGACTGGGAGGGTTTGGCTGCTTCGGTCTTCAGCAGCTGGAGGAGAGTGGGAAACCTGGAGAAATCTCTSCGTCCCTCAAGTGGAGTTGCAGGGGGTATCCATGGAACCAGAAATCTTGGAAAAGATCAAGCTCAGCGCTGCCAGGTCCATCACTGAACCTCAGCACTGACCCTGAGCTCCACATCCACACGGTTTTTGAACAATTCCATAGAATTGGGTTGGAAGGGACCTTAAAAACCATGGGCAGGGACACCTTCCGCTATCCCAAGGTGCTCCAAGCCCCGTCCAGCCTGGCCTTGGATACTCCCAGGGATGGGACATGAGCTGCTGCACCTTTCTCTAGGAAGAGAAACCATCCCTTGCCCACTGCTGGTGGTCAGTGACCTGTGCCACTGGAAGGAGTAAAGGAATTCAAGGTGTAAACCACAACCCCTGAGGTGGAGATGGTGCTTTTGCCACCAGCAGGTCCCGGCGGCAGCAGCACGGAAGTGAGGGGATGATTTTATCACTCGGTGAGAACAAGAAATGTGCACCTAAAAAAACCCCTAATTCTGCTCATAAATCCATCTGGGTGTGCTAAGAAATCAAAATTATGTCATAATCCAAACCCCAAGTGCATCACTTGCAATCCTCCCTGCACAAACCTGAGGCTCCGAGTTTCTCCCCACAGGGAATTCTCCAGATATTCTCCGGAGGGGATACTCCAGCATAAATCTGTGTGCACACCCAGCTCTGTGCACMCAGCGAAATTACAGCCGTGTCATTCCCATCCCCTGCCAGGCCCTGCCTTTCTGCCTGTGCCTGGGCTGGTGCCTGTGATTCCTCTTACACCCGGGGAGAGGCAGGAATATCCCAACACCTTCCCTGAGCGCTCGCAGCAGCCTCTGCGAATCGTTTTCCCTGGAGCTGACTGGGAAATTTCCATTTTTTCATGCATCACAAAGCTCAGCAAYGCCACACCTACCTTGGTCAGCTCCTGGGCGTTGGCCAGGTTGTCCACAGCGATGGCCAAGAAGACGTTCAGGAGGGTATCTTTGGGAGCAGCTAAGGAAAAGCTCTTCACAAAGCAATGCAGCAACTGTTCCCCTTCTCCTGACCTTCTTTCCTGCCTTGCAGGCATCGGAGTTTCACGGATTGACCCCCTGCATCCGTGCTCTGCCACCATTCCCAACCCACCCACCCCTGCCCGGAGCTGGACACTCATTTGTCCTCCCTTCTGGTGAGGGGACAGGACCAGATGAGCTTCCCAACTCCAGAGGTGCCGTGTGGGACCACCTGGTGGTCCTAGAGACACCACAATCCCTGGTTTTCCATGCTGGAAAACCCACACCTCCGCTCCTGCCYGGGGTTTCACCTTCATTTTTCCCTGCTGCTCACGAGGACAGGCAGGAGCTGCAGGAAYTTGGGCATTTTAAAGGCAACATTTGCATGTTTGTGCACACAGAGCTGTACAAAGGCATGGAGAGCGTGGAAAAACGAGGCTCAGGTCACTGCTGCTGGGAGGAAACRATCCTGATTTATCCTGCTGGAGTCAGGATGACAATCAGGCCATCCTGAGCCCCACAGAGCTCAGCAACACCACAGCAGCACCCCCAGCCCCATCCCGATGAGCCGTGCTGGGAATCAGCCCCTGAGCCCAGACAACAGCATTGGCCTGGAATTATTTATTCCTATTTCACTTTCATTTTTCCACGCAATGATTCCGGCTGTGGGTGGTGGTGGTGGTGTTATTCCAGCCCCAGGGCTGCAGAACGGCCCCAAACAGCCATAAATCAGCTCCCTGTGCACAGCAAACGAGGGCAAGCAAGGGAATGTCTGCTCCTCCAAATGGGAATGGGCAGGACAAWGGTCCATAAACCCAGTAAAGGACTGCAGGGGTTTTAGGAAACTAATCCAGGTATTTGTAGGGAGCTCCAGGAGAGATGGAGAGGGACTTTGGGACAAGGGATGGAGGGACAGGATGAGGAGGGATGGCTTCCTGCTGGAAAAGTGGAGATTAAGATGGCATTTTGGGAAGGAATTGTTCCCTGTGAGGGTGGGTAGGCCCTGGCACAGGTTGCCCAGAGAAGCTGTGGCTGCCCCTGGATCCCTGGAAGTGTCCAAGGCCAGGTTGGATGGGGCTTGGAGCAACCTGGGATGGTGGAAGGTGTCCCTGCCCATGGCAGGGGTGGGATGGGAGGCCACTCTCCAGAGGCAGTGGAAGTGGAGCCTTCCCAAGGCACACAGGGACCAGAGCTGGCCCAAACAGCCACTCAGAGCCTCCCTGCTTTCCCTCTCCAGAGCTTTCACCCAACATAATTCAGCCCAGGCTTCAGGACCAGACATTCCCAGCTCTAATTCCCATCGAGTGAGTGTCTCCAGAGCCTGGGTGCTTATCAAATCTTGTGCTTGTGGCAGCAGGAAGCAGGAGCTGGATTAATCCCTTTGGATGTTCCTGCATCCTCACCGATGCCAAACCCTGCAGGGGATGGGGTGCACAGCCCTGGGCTTTGTCCAGCCAGGATCCAGGATTTCTCCATGTCATGTACCACAGGAGGGAGGTTTTCACCACTGGAAGGTGATTCCTCTGGGACAGAGAGGGGTTTGGAATGTGGTGCCCATCACCTGCTCCTTCCTCCATTCCAGCAGGACAATCCCAGTGAGCCCAGAGGATAAGGAACAAGAGGAAGATGATGCTGGAATGATCACCCCCTCCCACCCAGAGCCAGAGCTCAGGCAYCTTTTCCTTCACGAAGACATCAAATCCCTCCTTTCCCTTGGGCTGAGGTTGGTTTGAGGGTTGGGGGGGCTGAGGCACCACTGGGCTCCTGCTCCGTGCTGGCTGTTTGGGTTTCCTCCTCTGGGGTGCTTCCAACAYGCTGGAAACACTTCCAAACCTCCTACTCTGGGAATAAAGCAATAAAACTGTCTCCCTACCCCTGCCTCCCACACACACCCTCTGGAAGTGGCTCCTGTAACACGAGCAACCACTGGAAATATCATTAATTTTTTTATCAGATCAGGCTGTTTGCATCCATTCCCAAGCAGACACAGTCTGGCAGACTCAGGTCTTTCTGCCCCAAAAAGGGTCCCTCAGTCCTTTCTGTGGAGTTTAGGGATTCCCAGATTTCCCCCAAAAATCTCCCAGAGCCATGGGCAAGGCAGTGCCTGGAGCCAGGAATCACCTCCTGCCTGGCACTGAAGGGCCAGGGGAAGGGCAGCATCCTCCAGGCAGGTCCTGCTTTTCTTTCCAGGCTCCTCTGCAGTTTTTCATGGAGTTTTTTTCCCTTTTTTTAATTTGTCTCAACAGATGCCTCAATTTATCAATTAAGTGGATACCAACGAACGCAGGCACGGTGTCATTTCCTAGAAAATGGGCCAAATCCTGTTGTTACTGGAATCATCAAACTTTCATTAAAGCATTTCTGGTTCCACACAGACCCTCTGGAACATGAGACACTTCCGACTCACAGAAACTTTTCCTTGCAACGATCCCTTGAAAAAGCAAACGGATCCAAAGGAAGAGCCGAGTGCAGTGAGAAGCAGCAGAATCCAGCACGGACCCACCTTTGTTCCTCAGGAAAAGGAATAATCGCAATGAAATAAAAAATCAGCAATGCCAGTTCTCCAATGAGGTTTGATCCCAGGGTCCCCAAATCCTTAAAAGTGGCCTCACCACATGGCAGAGTTCACAGAGTGAAAATAAAACTCTCTCCCAGCAGAGGAACCCGAGTGCTGCTCAGCTTCCCAAAGGGCTCAGGCCGATTCCAGCAGTTGGGAGAGGAGAAAATAAAATGAGTGAGAAAATAAAAYGAGTAAGAAGATAAAAGCAAAAAGTGGCACTTAGGAAGTTAAATCCCAGCACATCTGTGTGGGGAGGGATGGCCGAGCCACACCTGACAAGTGAAAAAAACCAAACCATTGCAAGGAAAAAAAATAAGATTTTTGAAGCTTTTTGGAGGGATTTCTGTAGGGTACGTCCTATAWATTTCTATGTATTTCAATATACTGCTATAACTTTAAGAAGTCCCAAGTTATAGCAGTGAAGTCACATTAATCTAATCMTGAATTTAATGTGAATTAATCATGTTTTATGACCCTCCCAGCTCAGGATATCCTATGATCCTGTGTTTCTAATCGCTATTAAGTTAATAAACCCCKCACAGTGCTCCCTGTGGGGTGTCCCTGTGGTGTTTTCCTGGGAAGGTGATCCCAAGGCTCACACAGGTACCTCACCCTCTGCTCCCCTGTCCTTAACCCTGCAGCACCACAGACATCAATAATTATTTTACCAGCTCTTTTCTGGCAAACTCAACTTGATTTTCAGATGCTCCTGGTTACGTTTTGACAGCTCCTGATGACTGAATTCCCGGATAAATCACCCAGCCCCCCGCAGGGATAAATCCCTGCCTGCTGCTTGCTCCCAGCGTCCAAAACTGAGCTGGGGAACAGCCCTGACCTTACAGAAAGGCTGCCTGGAATATCAGCACAGGCAGGAGGGGCTTCCTGCTGCAATTCCCACGGAAAACAGACACGGGAGGGGTTGAAGCCCTCACCCTTCCCCACGCACCCAGCCCCAGTTCCCCCTCCCGTGTTTAAAGGGCCACAGGTCTGTGGGTGCTGCAGGAAGGTTCTTAAAGCTCCCTGGGAAAGGGCTGGTGCTCCCAGACTGAATTCCTACAGAGATCGCCCAGGCCAGGCCTCRAATTCTCCAACAGGGATGTGAATCTCCATGGAATTCATAGACTTGTCTAACTCTGATCRCTTGAAGTGTTGCAAAATCCCAGAATGGTTTGGAAGGACCTTAAAGCTCACCCAGTGCCACCCCTGCCATGGGCAGGGACACCTTCCATTAGCCCAGGTTGCTCCAAGCCCTGTCCAACCTGGCCTGGGACACTTCCAGGGATCYAGGGGCAGCCACAGGTTCTCTTTAGAAAAGTCGGAAAACTTTAGCAGCTGAGGAAAGAAACCTTCCAGGAATTACAAAAGGATTTCTGGGTGTTGTCACTCTTTGTCAGCCAATTCTTCCCTCTCTCTGCTCACTAAAACCTGCAGCAGACTCATCCCTACCTGGAGGATTCATGGAGAGTTAAAGAATCCCACCTGGCACATCCTTGTTCCTTGAATGCCCCAGCGATGCCCCMAGGAGCTCAGGCTGTGGGCAAAGGGGATGGAAGAGGCACTGGAGATGTCCAAGGGAGGAATTCAGGCAAGACAACCCCTGGATCACCTCAGCAGCAGGACAGAAGGGAAAACAGGATGGCTGCACTGTGCCAGGATGGGATTTAGGGAGAACGTGGATGAAGTTTCCTCCCCTCTGCCAGGGCACAGGCAAATACCAAATCCATGGCAGGGGCAGCAGGTGATCCAGGGCCTTATTCCCTCCTCTTGAACATYCCCTGCTCTTTCCCTTCTAATGAAAACCAAAGGACAAGGGAGAAGCCCCCACTYGATTACAGGTGAGGAAGGGAATTAATTCCCTGTTCCTCAAAACCGCTGGATCGCAGCCGCTYGGAGGTGAAAAGTCCTTCCCTGAGCTGCGCTGTCAAGCCTGATTACAGCTTAATCTCATTTCCAAATGCCAAGCCCRGAGGATCCAGGGCTCTCCCTCCCTCCCTGCTCTCCACTGACCCAGTTTTCCAAAGCCTGGTGTTTCTGGAAGGGGCCGTGCTGGCTGCTCTGAGACGTCTGAGCGTCTGAGTGCCCGGGAATGGGATAAATCCCGTGGAGACACTCGTGTGACAGGCACAGCTCACGCTGGCTGCTCCGCTCTTCCCTGTCTGCTCCGCTCTTCCCTGTCTGCTCCACTCTTCCCTGTCTGCTCCACTCTTCCCTGGCTCTGCTCCTCCTGCTGAAGGAGAGATTTCCAGAATAAAAGGGCTGGAGTGGGGCAGTGCCATCCATGGGTGCTGATGTCCCACATTTTGTCACCTCCATTCCAGCTGGAGCTGCCCATTTCTTCAGGAACTCTGTAGCCCCAATATTGCCCCCCGTACACCCCTCCCTTTCCCCCACCCAAACAAGACTCCCAGGAAAAGAGAAACGCTGGGACTGTCCCTAGGAGAAGGTTGGGAAATCCTCCCGGGAGCTCCCAAATTATCCTGCTTTGCCGAACAGACCAACCAGCCCGGGCTGCCTCGTCCCTGCCACAGTTCCCGGGTTTCCGTTTTTAGGGATGGAGGCTCCGTTTTTAGGGATTTAGCTCCGTCTGGCTGCGCACAGGGACACGGACAGGGACAAGGACAGGGACAGGGACAGAGCCACCACATCCCCGCTGCTCACCAGGCTCTCCTCACCACCCCCAACTGCTCCAACAGGGAATTGCTTTGCTGTCTGTGTATAAAACACACCCTCCCTTCCCAAATCCCAGCTCCTTGTCACTGTCCCTGCCTCCCTGGGCCCTTGGGACACGCCACCCCTTCCCCAGCAGACACCCTGGGATGTTTGGGGGATGCAAACTCCCAGTTGTTACCCTCAGGAGATTTCCATCTCTAGGAACAAAACAGACACTTCATGTGCCAACTCTTGGAATACTGAACAATCCCAGAGCCTGAAACTTAAGATCTGGAATTCAATTTTAAGCATCATGTGGAGATGAGACAATTTGGAGCATTTGGGACAGCAGAGCTGGTTAAGCTGCCACAGACAAAGAGGATGGAGCCTCATCTACACCAACATCCACTCCCCTACACCAAACCCATCTCAATTCCCCCTCCCTCATCGAGCACAAACTGTGAAGAAATTCAAGGCACAGAGGCCCTGCTCCRCCCTGACTGCAATTATTTCTCCCACAACATAAATGAACTCTTTATAGAACATTTTCAAGGTAAACCACAACAATTACAATGAAATTTCATTAAACTGAATTAAAACTTCTCACGTTGTCACAAGAACAGCGACACCAAYGCGGGGAACTGACCCTCAGCTCTCACCCCGAGCGCTGCAGGGAGCAAAGCCACGGCGATGATTTGGTTTTAAAAATATAAGGCTGTGAGAATTTAGGGGAAAACTGGGTATTTCGACCAGCCTGGGAATGGTGCAGTGCCCAGCCAGGACATCCACGGAAGGATACAGTTACCAAACAGGGTGAGCACGATGAAGTAGATGGAGGAGAACATTCCCGAGCGGACGCCGCCCTGCGACTCGATCCCGTGGTACATCACGGCATTCCAGTCCTCCCCCGTCAGGATCTGCACGGCCAGAGCAGGAGGAAAGAGAGAGGGTCAGTCCAAGGGAAGACAGAGTGGGAACAGTCTAGGGGAGATAGGAGTGTGCCTGGGGGAATGGAGGAGCACAAGGGGCGGCACCGGGCCCAGCATGGCCGGCCAGGCCGGGGATGGGATTGTCCCGCTCTGCTCTGGGCTGGAGCGGCCTCACCGCCAGTGTTGGGGTGGTTTTGGGATGCCACAGGATAAGAAAGATCTAAAGCTGTTGGAGAGTGTCCAAAGGAGGGACACGAGGATGGGGAAGGGTGTGGAGGGGCCATGGAGGAGCAGCTGAGGGCTCTGGGATTGTTGAGCTGGAGCAGAGCAGGCTGAGGGCAGAGCTCCGCGGGGCTGCAGCTCCTCCCGAGGGGCAGCTCCGATCTCTGCTCCCTGGGACAGGGACAGGAGCCAGGGAACGGCTGGAGCTGGGCCAGGGCAGGGTCAGGCTGGAGAGCAGGGAAAGGTTCTTCTGTCCCCAGAGGGTGGTGGGCACTGAACAGGCTCCCCAGGGAATGGTCACAGCCCCAAGGCTGCCAGAGCTCCAGGAGCGTTTGGACAATGCTCCCAGGGATGCACAGGGTGGGATTGTTGGGGTGTCTGTGCAGGGCCAGGGATTGGGCTGGATGATCCTGCCCCTCTGGGTCACCTTGGCCACAGGCTCTCACGCAGGCAGAGGAAGCAAAAACCACATTCCAACACTTCACTCCCAGCGAAATTTCTCTCCCCCACTCTATTTTTAAGTCAGAGATCCCAGGCTTCAGCAGTGCCATGCAGGGCATTCCCCACAGCCCCAGGAAAACCCTGAGCTCCGAGTGCAGTGCCCTGGCGGGGATCTCTGCCAGCTCCAGCTCCTCCCCTGCCCTTCCTGCAGCTGGAATATGCACGGACATCCCTCCGGCTGCCACTGGCCACCACAACCAGGGTTTGTCAAGGGCTGCACACCACAGGTTCCTCTCCAGTTTCCCCAGTTTGACCCAGATGGGGTCTGTGTGTGAGTGGGGGCAGCGAGGGGACAGCTCGAAGGGCACTCTGATCCTCCCTGTGCTCGTGCAGGGTGAGCACAGAGCTGCACCTCTCAGTATTGACCTGTGGCTAATCAGCAAATAATAAGWGGAAAACTAATCAGTGGATAAGACTCAAACAAGCCTAAATGCTCATTTTGCACCAGTCTGAGTTGCCTGGCATTCCTTTCCTCTCCAAAGTCTGCAACAGATCAGCACATCCTCTGCCTGCCACCGACAACAGCCACTGTTGGTGCAYTGGAACACTGGGATGTGGAGAGCCCATTCCTAAATGGGAAGTTGTGTTTGGTAGGTAAAAAACGAAAAAAAAGGAAAATCACCAGCCCAAAGCCTGGTGCGTGCTGTAGTAATGGGGTCCCAAGTGCACGCAGCGTGCTTGGAATGACTGCAAATCCCAGCCTGCAAATCCCAGCCTGCAAATCCCAGCCTGCAAATCCCAGCCTGCAAATCCCAGCCTGCAAATTCCAGCCTGGTCCTCAGCTGGCTGAGAGAGAGGAAATTTCTGGCTGCTGATGACAGCACCAGGCTAAGGGCGAGTGCACAAGGACACACAGAGCAGACACCAACTCCTCTCCTAAACACAGAATGGAGGCTCAAATAATTCAGAAATCAGAGCCCAACACCGTTGGAGCTGCTCTGGATTTACACCACAGAACACGAAACAGGGCTTTGGGCTTCCAAACTGTGCACAATATTGTCCACAAAGCTGCATYCACAGAATTTCCACGAATTCACACTGCTCCTCTTTTCCGGGAATAACCATAAAGGGATTTCTGATCACACAAACATTCATGGAAAGGGAGACCAGTGGGAACATCCCCATGCCCAAGCAGAAGACCAGGATTTGCAGGTAACACAAATCACAAGTCCAGCAGGGTGGGGTCTGGGTTCAAAATCCAACTTTTGGATTATTTTGGAGCGGAACAAAAACTTATAGGGAAGAAAAGAAACATTTTATGGGACTTTTGGAGAGAGATGAACAGTCTTGTTTTTTTTCCCCTGGGCTCCAAACTGCCCCGAATGAACCTTTTGAGTGCAAGTATTTAATAGGTGATGGAATAAAACAGCTCTCAGGAGCTGCTGTGGAACGTTGATGGAATAAAGAGCACGTTAAGGGTGGGAGAGGAACAGGAACAGAACAGGACTGTGCYGCTTCCAAGGGCTGGAATGAAAGGAGGATGCCTGAAGAAAGGCTCAATCCCATCAGCTCCATGAAATATCCCACAGACATCAGCCCAAAGCCAGTGCTGCTCTCAGACATGGGCAGGGCTGAGCTCTGCTCCCATCCTTCCACCACCACTCCTTATCCTCAGCTCTGCCCCCCGGCATCCCAGGAGGATTTCCAGAGGAAATCAGGGAGCAGGGCACGTGTAGCTAACACAGAACTCCGCTTTGCAGGGTCTCCATGCTCGTGGGTGTTGTTTGAGTGTGTTCTGCACACACACACAGCTTGGGCTGGAGTTTGCAGCGGGATGAACCAAGAGCAGAGGGTATCGAAAACCTCTGGGAGGTCACAGCTAACCCAGGGCTGAGGGGTTTTCCTGAGTTTAATTCCTACCCCTGACATTCCAGACAAATGTCTTAAACCCGAGTGTTTTCCTTCATCCCGCCACCCCGCATTGCAGGGTATTCATCTCAGGACTAAAAGGAAATATTCCAGCTGAGTATTCCAGAGACAGCTCCAACCCCAAAGCAAAACGCCACCAACATTCCCAGCTGCTCACATCCGGAGCCTGCTCGGGTTCAGGTCTGGCTCGGGGCAATCCCTCGAGGGCCTCTAAGCCTTTTCTTTGATGAGCACTAAAATGTGATGCAAATCCAAATCCCCCACGACTGGCAATATCCTGTGAGGTCACATCTGGGGTCCCCACGTGAGGCTGCTCCTGCAGGGCTCACAGGACACGTTTTCTGTGAGATTCCTCTTCTGTCTCAACCCAGAAATTGTCATCACTCCCCTCCCTTCCTTTCCGTCTCCTTTCCGGGCCACGGCACTGAAACGCATCGGCCAAACCTTGCCGAGATCCCTGGGAATTCGGATCTGGGCTCAAGCCTCAGCTCCAGCCTGCAGGACAAGGCTGGGAATGCTGGGAAGGCTCCCATGGATCTGCGGGGGTCACCTGCGCGTGGAGCGGGTGCAGCAGCCCCGCTCTCTGCTCAAACACCTCGAATAATTGCTTTTACAAAAGACAAGTAGAAAACAGCTGCAAAATTCAGCTTTCAATCCAAGCATTGCATCTTCCAGAGCTCCAGCTCCAAGGGCAGCCCCAGGCAGGRGCTGGAGAAGACAAAGGGCATGCACAGATTTTCATTTAGCACAGAAATAGCTGCTTTATCAGTATTTTTGTCCCTAGCAATAAATCTTTGGTTCTAGTTGCCCTTAACTCTACAGCACTGATTTTTAATTTGAATTTTAATGATGCATGGATTGGTCAGTGAAGCAAAACACGTGAGAMGGAAGGACTTCCCCTTCCCTAAATTCCACAGGTATTTGGGGATTTCTTTGCCCCTCCATAAGCAGGAAGAGATGGCCAGGAATTTCAATTCTAACATTCCCCCAAGGACAAGGTATGGCTTTACCTGGAACACTGTGAGGATGGCGGCAGGGAAGGTATCGAAATTCGTGGTCGGAGTTTCATCCTGGAAATTGAACCTGGAGAGAAGGGAGGAATAAAAACCGGAGTGGGGAGGGACAAGCAGCTCCCAGGCAGGCTCAGAACACCCCATAAACCCCATAAACCGAGTCGGGGAGCAACACTTGTTCCACCTGGCAACAACACCCCAGGCAAGCCCAGTGGGGAACATTCCAGAAGGTGCTCGACAGAACCATCAGCACAAAATTTCATTCCCAGAGAAAATTCCCAAGCTTTGAAATTCATTTGCACCCCCCAAATTAAAATGAGCAATCGAAACCTCAAATGATTTTGCAGAACGAACCATTCCAAGAAGTTTTCATCCTCAAGTGTGTGAAAGTCCAAATTGAAATTACCCTCTTAGTAGATAATTTCTTTTTAATGTTTTAAAGATAAAATAGAGATTGACTGGGGGAAAAAAAAAAAGACCAAACAAAGCCATTTCATTATTGCATTTCAGAACTGATGCTGGAGTTGGAGTGATAACACTCTGATATTTCCTGTGCAAAATTCATCATAACTGGCATTTCAGATCCAACAAAACTGTGTTTTGCAGCAGGAAAACATTCCAAGTGGATAAATATAATGGCACCGTGGTTATCAGGGAAAAACTTTCCCTTTTCCCTCACAGTACAAAAAGTGTTCCTTCCCCAGTCCTCTTCCAGCTCTGGRTGTGCTGGGGGCTGTGGGATGACATGGGAGCTTTGAATCAGGCTCATCCTTCCTTGGGAAAGAATTCAGCTCCAGGGAAAACACCAGAACAGGAATTATTTCCCTATAAACTGGAGACCACTTCATCCAGCCCTGAAAGAAGGGAAGTGAACCCTTCCAGGTGGGATGAAGATTCCTCAGACTTACTGTCCCCCRAAGAGCTGCATCCCCAGCAGGGCGAACACCACGATGAACAGGAACAGCAGGAACAGCAAACTGATGATGGATTTCATGGAGTTCAGCAAGGAGACCACCAGATTCCTCAGGGAATTCCAGTACCTGCGTTGGAGAGCAGAGCAGCCAAGGCAGAACATGAGTGGGGAGGAATTAATGTGAATTTATCTCCCACGGGACAGGACAAGAGGAAACAGCCTCGAGTTGTGCCAGAGGAGGTTGAGGTTGGATGTTATTCATGGAAAGGGTGGTCAGGCCCTGGGATGGGCTGCCCAGGGCAGTGGGGGAGTCACCATCCCTGCAGGGATTCCAAAATGTGGCACCTGGGGACACGGTGGCCTTGGGAATGGTTGGACTCGAAGATCCTGAAGGTTTTTTCCAACCTCACTCACTCCACAATTCCATTATTTCTTAATTTTTTTTAAAAAAGAGAAGGAATGACAAGGAGTATCAGCATCTTTAAACTCCCTTCCCCTGTTGGAAAATCCAGCTCAGGGAGTGGCAAAATCTCTTGGAGCATCCCRAGGGCAGAGAGGGTCTCTTGTGTCTGAACCACGTGCAGGGAATGCTTGGATTGGTTCCTCAGGAACCCTTTTCCTGGGATTTTTCAACCTTTTGGCATCTTCTCATCCAGCCCAGCAGCCAGGAGAGGTGTCAAAAGCACGGGAACAGTGAGCCCCAGCCCCCATTAGACACAGAGCAGGAATAAACACCTCATTCCCACCGGGATATCTCTGCAGTGTGTCCTTCCAACCCTTTCCCTGCAAGTACCCACCAGTGGATTTAAATCCCCMCATTTTAAACATTCCTTTGGGAATCTCACACACATCCAGGCACCCAGGACCCAGCAACCACCTCGGGGCATGGAAACAACTCCAGGATGTTGATTCCAGCACGGCAAGAGGGAATGGCTCAGCCCAATCCTGACTGACCCATCCCAGCCACACCCGGCCAGGAGCTGAAGTTGGTTTGGTTTTATCCCCACATTCCCTGGGACAGCTCCTGGCACACTCCAAGTGMCTGGGATCAGCTCTTTCCCGATCTTGCCCTGCTGGGAACAGGCAGGGAATGTTTATATGAGGAAAACCAATGAATCAGAAAATGCAGGAAGAGCCATGAAGCTTTGAGCAGCTCCTTTTGGACACCCAGGAGTGTGGAACACCAGGGCTGGAGCAAGCAGGAGGAAAGGAGGGATTTAGAACCATTTCACTGCTGGAAGTTGGGAAGCTGAGGCCATGGGGGGCGGGGGCGGAATTTTTCACTCCTTTTCTCCAGTGGCTTCTCTGTTCCCACCTCCTGACGCTGGGAGCTGCCATCCAGAGCCGATTCCCTGCGGCAGCAAATGCTCCATCCTGCCCTGAGTGTCCTCTGGGGACAGATTCCCACACTGAGCTCCTTCCCACAGTGGGTATCCAGCAGCAGGAAGCCCATGGATTTGTGTGAGAAGTGTCATCCTTTCCTTTTGTCTTTGTCTTCCTCCTCCCTTCCCCCAGGAGTAGCTGGGAGCACTGAACCACCCCAAGTTTCTCTGACCCAGGCGGGTCCATCCCAGGAGCAGCAGGATCTCGCATTCCTGCTGCACTCATTCCAAGAAAAATTACATCCCTAACACAGTGGCAGAGGCTTCARGGGAAACTTTTGTCCCTTGGCAGAATATCTTCAATTTTGAGTAAGCTGCAGCCAAGCCTACTCGGGGATAATTCCTAAAAGAGGCTGAGCTGCTCTCCATGGAGAAGGGGGAAGGATTTGCTGCTCCCAAGCCTTTTCCCTGTTTGACACAAGAGCTCCAGGCCAACCCTGCCACTCACAAGGGGCTCACACCTCAAAATATCTGTGAGGGGAGGCTCTGCCTGCCTTGGAATAGCTCAGCTCCAACCCCCCTGGCCCAGAGCACCAGGATACAAGGAGGAGATGATTTCTGCAGTAGCCAGACCCCATCCAGCTCTGCCAGGACAATGAGGAAAACGTGGGAAGTTGTTTTGTCCTTGCCCTCCTCACTGATTTTAGCCCCTCTTTGGCTGTGTCCCCTCATTCTGCTGTCACCTTTTAACCACTTCAYTCTGCTGTCCATGGCCACACTGAGCTGGGATATGGGAATCAAAAATAATCCCAGTCCATCATAATCCCATTGATTAGTCAAAGCAGGAGCATTGTATTTGTCTCCTGCTAAACACAGAGGGAAAGGGAGCTTCAGACAAAAATTCCTAGGAAAGAGATGGAAAAAGAAGAAAACTAYGGAGGGTCAGGATGTTTTTCCAGCAGAGACTGGAGTGAGAGGGGGTGGGCAGCAACCTGTGCCTGCTGCCAGCACTCGGGCAGCTCTCCCGAGTCACGCCGGGGCTGGGCTGTGCGTTCAGGCACCRGGATAATGGGATAATGCAGGATCCCCCCGTGGGAGCTGCAGGGACCTGGCTCTGCTCACGCAATTCTGTCGTGAAAAATCCACTTTATCAGGTCAGGGGAATTCAGCAKCAGCGGCTGGAGAATGTCACTTGTCCTGAGAAGGGGCAGAACCCTGGGCTCGGTGTGTGAAATTAAATCCCACGGAACGAGCAATAACAAGAGGAAACAGCCTCAAATCGTGACAGGGGAGGTTTAAGTTGGGTATTGGGAAGAAATTCTTCACTGAAAGGGTTGTCAAGGCCTGCCCATGGAGTGGTGGAGTCACAATCCCTGCCGGGATTTGAAAGAGCTGCGGATGTGGCACTTGGGGACACGGGTGAGTGGTGGCCTTGGCAACGCTGGGGGAACGGTTGGGCTCGATGGTCTTGAAGGTCTTTTCCAACCTAAACAGCTCCGTGATTCATCCCTGTATCGTGCTGACTACAACGAAAGGTCAAAGCTCACAAAAATAACATTTTAACTTGCAGAAATGTCCAACGTTTTACAAAGCACAACACAATCAGCGACWGCAAATCTCAGTAGCTCTGGGTAAAATTAACTGCTGATAATTGCTCTGAATTTGCTGCAAAACCACGAGTTTTCCAAACATAAAATCAGTGCAAAAGTAAAACAGCGACATTTTTGGTGCAGGTATCCAGCAATTTTGCTGGACATTTACACAATTTAATGTTCCCACCGTGTTTGTCCCACAGGACCACAAATGACACAGGACCACACACAAACCTGGGATCTAATTAGTAATTAGCAGGTACAAATCAGCCGATCCCACAGCAAGACCTGATTACTTCAAATGCCTGTTTGCCTCAAATGTGCCTCATCTATTTAAGGTGCTTGGGGGATTTCTGCTCCTCCTCCTCTTACTTCCAGCTAAGAAGAATTCAGGGAGCGACAGCACGAAGGGAGAGCTGAGGAGGGAATGGTGTAAAAAACAAGGTGGAAAACAACAGCAGGAGCACCTAAATAGGTCCTCAATTCCCACAGCACGGCTTGGAAATCCAGCAAAAAGGCTGGAGATGGATTTCCCAATGGCACGGGAGCTGTTTGCCGATGCCAGCACACATTAACTCAAGGCATGAGCACGGAAACAACTGCAAAGCYGTGGCAGCCTGAGTGAAAATTCCACCCCAAAGGCTCCACATTGAAAAGCTCTGGCATTCCCAGCCCAGGCAGCGGGAACRCATTCCATATTTGTGTCAACACAGGGGCTCAGCGCCGGGATTAGCACCCAGCAATCCCCAGGGAAGCTGCTTTTCCRGAGCCTGAACGCTTAAAGGAATTGTCATCGGATCAGTGGGGAGCGGATGGGGCTTGGAAAGTAAATAAGAAACGTGTGGGGTTTAGCACGTAATGAGATTTTTGTTTTAAGCAAGGTTCAAAGCAAAGCAGAGGACGTTCCCCTGCACTGAGGAACCAAGGGCAAACAAACCTGGATGTGAGGCTGGGCAAAGTCCTTGTGGATGCTCAGGAATTCCCAAAATTTCCAACCGCCCAGCCAAGGAAAGGGCAATTCTGCACCTGCACTTTCCTTCTGCTCCCGTCCCCCGGCGCAGACCTCGGAGGTCGGGGGACAGAGGGCTTTTGTGCCAGGGGGTTGGGACATTGTTTTTTTGGGATTTTTTTAAACCTTTTATCAATTTAATCATTAATTTCTGACGGATAAATGTGCAGAGCACTCCTCGTGGCCGTGGGGGTGCTGTGGGTGCCAGGGGAGCTGCACTCACTTTGTCACCTTGAAGATCCTCAGCAGCCGCAGGGCCCGCAGGACGCTGATGCCGAAGGAGGTTCCCGGCTTCACCGCAGCCCAGATCACCTCGAAAATGCTGCCCACGATCACCTGCAAGGAGAGGCCACGTCACAGAGGGCAGAACTTCTGCTGCGGTGCTTCCAGAGAGGCCGAGGAAAGCTCAGGAAATCGGAGCTCGGGCTGTTTCTTGTAAAAACTTCAGGAAAATCGTAAATTAGCCACGAGCGCTGGAAAACCTCGTTGCAACTTTCTCCATCCCAGTCTGGCAACACCCAGGAGGAGAGAACACTGTGATTTTTACACAGAGAGGAACTTGTTGCTTTCTTCTCTAGCATCAAACTACCATAAGATGCATTTTTTTGGAAGGACATTGTAATTTTTAATTAAGTTTTTTAACACCGGCTCAACTGCAAATGCCAACACTTCCTTTTCCCACTCCACACAACCCACAGAGGTGCAGGGGGAGCACTGCCCCATCCTTTCCTTCCCGTCAGAAGGACTGAAAATCTTCATCTGCAGCAGAACAGCAGCTCTGGGTGAGATCTACCAGAAACTTCTGGCAACTGAGAGTCTTTAGGAGAGCTATTAAAGCAATAATCATGATGAGATGCTGCAAAGCCTTTGGCACACACATCCAGTGATGTGCCCAGCCCTCAGCCTCGGGGGGCTGATAAAAATGCCCCAAATCCAGGCAGGTTTTGGAGTTTTGTCTTGCCTGGTCGGTTTAAGGACGGCAGAGAATGAACCTCAAGCAATGGAAAAAAACCTCCTCAGAAATCCTTTATCAGGAAAAGGACAGAACAGTGATGGGCTAAAGGCAGTTGGGAAGGAGAGTTAAAGCCACACAGGTTTGTGGAGAGTTAATGGGATAAAGCAGGCATTTCCCTGCCATTCCTCACAGGAACCTGGCGTTTCTGAGCTCCCACTGGGCACAGCACAGCACAAACACCAGTTTGGAACTGGGCATCACCAGAGCCCAGCTGGTGTTTGCTGGCAAGGCTGGAAACCCCTTCCATGGACAGAAATTTGGATGTCTGGGAAAACTCCAGCACTGCTTCCTGCTGCCCTTTCACACGCTGTGCCCTGAGCTTCCAGAAAATACACCGGGAAAGGGAAATACACGACAGTTGCTCATCCACCATCTCCCATCTGAAGGAGAAGGAACTAAAACTTCTCTCTGCCCGTTGGGAATCCCGGGTGAATCAGCAAAACCCTTTCCTTAGCCCTTCCTCCACCTGGTAATTAATTTTCCTGGCGCCTCAGCCTGGCCCCCTGGGACCTGTTCCACAGGATATCCCTCTGGATTGGGACTCCCAGGGCTGCTGTCGCCCTGATTTGTTGTGTCACTCTTGGAATTTGAGCGGCTTCCTCTCAAAGCTTTGTCAGACTAAACTGGGGGCACAGATCCCTGTGATGTTCCAGCGGGGGTGAAGCTGCTCAATTAATTCTGGGGGCTGGAAGGTGGGTGAGGGGAGGGATAAACACAGAGAGAAGTAGGATCCCTATGGATTCTCCGAAGGAGGAAGGATTAGAAACAGATCAACAGCTTTTCCTCCTGGGAAACCCTCGGCAAAGCTGCACACGCCACAGAGCACGGAGACCTCGGAGGCTCATCTTTGGAAATCACCTCTCCCTGACGAAATCCTGTTGTGGAAGGAGTATTTGGGATGCAGGGATCCAAGGAAACCCGCAGCCAGCGTGGGGGGCAGCTCAGAGCCCACCTAAGGCAAGACATCACCCCTGTGTTGGTGACAAGTCAATGACAGCCCCAAAGGCCAATTTGTGCTCTGCTTTCCTCTGAGCACCGTGTGGGTCTGGGCATTGTCCCCCGGGCTGGGCAGGGGACATCCCAACCCTCTGGGCCACCACAGCTGCCAGGACACCCCGGAGAGGAGAGTCCCACGCTTGGGACAGCCTCGGGCTGCTGGACAGGGGTGAGTGGTTGAACCTCCAAGTCTGGCTACTCTGAGCTTTGCTGCTGTCACAAAAAGAGAATAAACTGCCTCTACTCATGGCCTTGGGTCTCTCATTGAAGGTGACAGTGCCTCCTCCTCCTCCCTCGTGGGAGCAGAGGAATTTTGCTCCATGAGGGGAAAGGATCAGTCCCAGATTTTGGCAGATAAAAGGGTAGAAACCACAGCCTGACTCTCGGAGCAGGGCTGGGTGATGAACGCCACGACCCGACCCACTGTCCCTTCGCCCGTGGCTCTATCCAAAGCTCCCTATCTGCTTTGTCCCAGAAACCTCGCAGCCCGAGCCTGCTCAGCCCACGCCGGAGATAAGAGGAGCCGGGTTCTGCTCTGCGAGGGCAGATTACAGCCTAATTGCCSTTAATGAATAAATTACCATCCACACGCGGTGCTCTTTGTCAGACAGAGCCAAACCCGGCCCCTACATTCACACCAGAGCCGCGGGGTGAGCACCGAGGGGGAGCCTGGACCTCGGCACCGGAAAAATTGGAATTATCGCCCTCCTGTCCCCTCATGGGGTGTTTGCTCTTCGCTCCTGGGCGCCGCTGGCTGAAAAGCTTTGCCTGTGTGTCTCCAGGGGAAGGCTGGGACAGGGGAGATGAGCAGGGAGATGTGAGGGTGGTTTTTTTTGGTCTCTCAGTCTCCTCATGGAAATGCGAGAGGGAGAATCTCCCGGCAGTCGGAACCCTCCACAGTGCTGGTGCTGCGAACAGCCCAGGGCGGAGGGAATGCAATCCTGGCTGTCACATTCCTTCCAAAAGGAGGATAAGCAGGGAAGCTTAATGCCTTTCACTGCAGCTGATTTATAGCGCTCCCCACGGGAGACACTCCCAGCACCACTKCCCGTGGATTCCCACGCTCATCCTTAAGTGCCCAGCACCTGGATAACAGGAGAGGCACCTGCTTTTCATAGGGAGTTTTTTCGAGGACATGGAGTAACAGGACAACTGGGAATGGCTTCCCACTGCCAGAGGACAGGGTTAGATGGGATATTGGGGCTGAATTCCTCCCTGGGAGGGTGCTGAGGCCCCGGCACAGGTTGCCCAGAGAAGCCCCTGGATCCCTGGCAGTGTCCAAGGCCAGGCTGGAAGGGGCTTGGAGCACCCTGGGATAGTGGAAGGTGTCCCTGCCCATCCCTACCCATGGCAGGGGATTGGAATTAGATGATTTTAAAGTCCCTTCCACCCTGAACCATTCCATGATTTATCCACCCAGCCGAATCTCACTCACCCCGAAGTCAAAGCAGTTGAACGAGGAGTGGAAGTAATTCCTTGGCCCCAGTCCGTACATCTTCAGAGACATCTCCGTAAGGAACAGGCCCAGGAAAACAAACTCCGCGAAGTCTAGAAACAGGAAAAGAGATTCAATCAATCCAGGAGCCCTTGGCGGGCAGAGCTCTTCGTGTGGGGAACAAGGGCATTTTTTCACAGCACCTGGCAGAAGAAAATCCCTCTGGAAAGGTAAACAGGAGCCAGTACACAATTATGACACAATTATTCCAGTTATTACACAATTATTCCAGTTATTACACAATTATTCCAGTTATTACACAATTATTCCAGTTATTACACAATTATTCCAGTTATTACACAATTATTCCTGTGTGTCCACGAGCTGTGTGCAGCCCCAAGAGCTGTGCAGGCAATGTCCACGTGCCCTGCTGGATGGGGGCACGAGCATTCAATAACATCCTCGTCGTTCCTACAAAGGAATTGCAAAGGAAAGCTCTGGATCTATTCTAAAGGTCTAATTTAATTGCAAAGACGTTTTGTAATAGTGTTTGGGACTTCTGTACTCGCAAGAGAGGGACACTTTGGGGTGTGGGGTGTGAGTTTCTGGAACATCCTCTGGTGATAAAAATACCTTTCCACCCAACGGAAGCGCTGACTCCGAGGGCTCATTTTCAGAGGTGTTGTGTCTACTGTTACCACATTTATTTTTATTATGCCTTTATAGCCCTGTAATTACGGAAGAGCCAGTTCTGCTTCCTTTCCCTTCGCATATCCCAGGCTGTGAAGCTTCGGATGGGAAAATTTATCACCTCTGATGAAACAAAGGGCAGGGAAGAACAGAGCTGGAGGCTTCAAATTCCACGTCAAGTTTTTGGGACTTGAAGCCGCAGCAAACGCTGCCTTTGGCATTTTGAGCTGGGATCTGGAGGCCAATAAGCAACAGCAAGAGTGAAATGTTGGAAACAAAAAGAAAAAGCTAAAGCCACCTACACTACCGAGAAAAAGCAAATAGCAGAAGGCAAACCTCGCTCTCCACAGAGAAGATGAGGAAAAGAATCAAAGCTCAAAGGGTGGGGATTAATCACCTTGTTTAGTGCAGAACAGGAGGTTCCCAGAGGCTGTAGCAGCACAGATGCTACAAGAAAGTCTCCAGTAAYTTCAGTTTTACGATTCCAGGAATGACAAAGAGAAGATGGGGCCAAACTTTGCTCAAAGGTGCACAGGGACAGGCAAGGGGCAACAGATACAAGGAAAGTTTCAGCTGGATAATCCTGAATTCTGGGTGCTTTACACACTGGGGCAGCTCCGATCTCTGCTYCTTGGGACAAGGACAGGAGCCAGGGAACGGCTGGAGCTGGGCCAGGGCAGGGTCAGGCTGGAGAGCAGGGAAAGGTTCTTCTGTCCCCAGAGGGTGGTGGGCACTGAACAGGCTCCCCAGGGAATGGTCCCGGCCCCAAGGCTGCCAGAGCTCCAGGAGCGTTTGGCCAACGCTGCCAGGGATGCACAGGCTGGGATTGTTGGGGTGTCTGTGCAGGGCCAGGAGCTGGACTGGATGATCCCTGTGGGTCCTTCCAGCTCAAGATATTCCATGATTCCATCATTCCATGACCTCCTGCAATCTGCAACTTCAGCTGAGCGTGGGGAGAGACAGAGCAGGGAATGAGGGTCCYTCCCCACTGCCTGGATTCCCCTCCATTCCCAGCCTCGCCCGTTCCTTTGGAGTGAGCACAGCTGGCCCAGGTCCATCCCGCACTGCTGTGGGTGTCTTTGGAAAGGGCTTGAAAAACGCAGATTCGATTACCCAAAAAAAAAAAAAAAGGGGGTTTTAAATTTGAAATGAAAGACAGCCATGGAATACCATGGGCACAAAGTTAACTGAAATGCAGGAAGCAATAATGGGATGAGGAAGGTTTTATTAACACCTTAGTGAGGAGCCTGCAAGGACACTCCTGCCAGCATTGGCAAAAGGGGAGGAAATTTCAGGAGAGTGTTAATTATCCCAGGGAACCTTGAAAACGGGAGCAATATCGTTACAGGAGATGCTCAAGGGCAACATGTTCCCATTTGAGGAGTGAGATGACAAAGCCTGACATCCACAGGCTTTTTCCTAGCACGAGGCAGGCTCCATCCTCTGGATCCCAGTGCTCAGGGAAGGAATGGTCACATTCAATGGAGGAGGAGCATAACTCATCTCACCTTGAGCTTGGAATCTGTGAGGAGAAACCCATTCACGCCTGCCCGTGCTGCAGCTTCTCCCTCCTTCCCAACGTCAGCTGCAAGGACTCGGTGAGGAAACCTCTGCTTCCAGCCCCGAGGATCCCAGAGTAGGGAGTTATCCATAGTTCTGTTGGAAATCCAGCCGACCTCCCATCCCCCTGCTCAGGTGAGGCCCCACCTGCAGAGCTGCCCCAGCCCTGGGGACCAGCACAGGGAGGACATGGAGCTGCTGGAGCAGATCCAGAGGAGACCACGGAGCTGCTCCGAGGGCTGGAGCCCCTCTGGAGCCAGGCTGGGAGAGCTGGGGGTGTTCACCTGGAGAAGAGAAGCTCCAGGGAGACCTCAGAGCTCCTTCCAGTCCCCAAAAGGGCTCCAGGAGAGCTGGAGAAGGATTTGGTTTCACACTCACCAGGTGGTGCTGATTGGAATGACTTCATGGGTGAAGTCATTGGTGAAACCTCCCTATCCCAAGGATTGATATCCAAGGATTGATCTTTGAAGCCTTGTTTAATCAGCTGACAAAACTTCGCATCGCAGGCAGAGGCTGTGGATCCCACAGAAGGCAATGCACAGCCCTGCCTGTGTCTTATCTCAGCCTGGCAGGGAGATCCTTATCCTCTTATCTGTGCCCCGGGCTCAGCTGTCAGTCACACCTCAGGTACGCCCCAGATTCTCCCACACAACACCAAAAATCCTCAGGAGTTTCTTTTTTAACTGCAATTTTCACCGACAGATCTCAGGACACTTCGCCAAGACAATTATCATCATTCCGAAAGAGGAAAAAAGAGGAGGAAGGAACCAAGGATGGATGGTCAGGCACCCGGCCAGCAGGAGGCTGGGCAAAGCCCAGGGATCACAAGGGCAAGGTTTTGCCACTGGACTGACACCTCCTGCAAACAAAAACCAGGATATCACGGGAGAAAAAAGCTGGAAACAGCTCCTCTAAGCAAAACAGAGTCAGGGAAGATTTGGTTATATTGAAAGAAAAAAGTAATGAAAGCCAGGAAGTGTTTAAAACTCAGAGCATCTAAAAACCAACTTGTAAAAAGCAACTTCCTCCTGCTGCTCCTGAAAGTGCTGCCCTGGTCCTTTCCCAGCTGCTGAATCCCAGCCCAGAGCCCGGCCCTGGCAGCAGGAGCCGTGTCACAGCAGCATCCAGAGGCTGCAAGTGCCAGCCCAGGGAGGCTGGGAGGGAGGAGAAACCCAGACCCCGAAGTCCTCGGGCAGCAGGAACAGGCTCCACGAGGTGGCTGCTGCGGCAGAAGGATCCGACACGGGAATTCTGCCGAGAAGGCCCTGCCCCTGTAATTGGAAATGCAATTTTGCTGTTTGGACCTCCTGGTATTCAGGCCCCACGTGTAATTTAATTGGCCTTAATCAAAAGCGTTCTGTGATGTGATTTAAGGAGGGGAAGTTTGATACAAATACTCTTATTTGATTTCCGAGTTGTGCCGTTGGCAAAGGCCGTGCAGGCCCTTCACCCCACACCTTGGAATTCGGCTCCTAATTAGAGTTAGCAGCTCTTTTTTGTCAATCTGGCGTGGATTAATCCCATTTCTGCTCATCTCCAAGTCCAATGCCATTACAGGCAGGTGCTGAGCCTGACATTTGGTTCCCTCTCCTCATCTTCGTCCTCCTCTCACATTAAACCAAGCAGGAGAAGCTCAGCAGGGCGCAACTCCCCCCTTTCTGACCAAGCAGCCGTGAAATGCTCAGCAGACGTAAATAAATGTGCTCCAGAAAGCCTTTTCCTTGGAAATGCTGCATAGTGACATCCAGAGGGAGCTGGGTCTTGACTTCAAAGGCATCAACAGCATCCAAAAAGGCCTAATTGCCCCAGAGGTCCAGCACTGGGCAGGGAAGAGGCTCTCAGGCCATAATGGCTCAAATGCTGTGTTCAAATAGTGTATTTATCAGAAAAGAGGCATTTTGGGCTTGGACATGCATAAATGAAGGGGCCAGTGAGGATCCCTGCAGGGTTAGTTGGAGAAAGAAGGAGAGAGCTTTGGGAAGGGCAGCCCCCGAGGGAAACCTGTGATCTCATCCTGAAACCTCCTCCCCACGGTCCCTAAAACCCATCCCACAGATCCAGGGAGCTCTGGTTCCAACTTCCTCCCATGGCTTCAGCCAGAGGAAGAGGAGACCACCCCCAGCCCCATCCCTATCCCTATCCCTGCTGTTCTCCTGCACTGCTCCAGAGCCTCCAGCTGCTTCCACACCGGGAACTGCTGCACCTCTCCAAAAGGGCAAAAAGCCCCTTCACTCTGCACCCCCACTGTGCCCCCACGGTGGCTTTTGAAGAGCCCTCAGGTGGAAATATTCCTCTTTGCTGCTGCCAGACCCCAGTGATGCCACTCTAGGCTGGGTTAGAGTTGGGTTCTGACAGAAACCTCTGCTTAGAATATTTACAATAGTGGAAACGGACACAAACAGATGAAAATAATGGGGGGCTGCATGAAATCTTGGTTTTTTTGAATAGGAAACTGCAGCTTGTTTAACCAAAGGTCTGTGCTCCAGTGAGCAGTGTCCATATACAGCATGAGAGAAATCCTATTTGGCCCTGGAGCCCTTTCCATACAGAGAAGGAAAACCTCTGATCGGATCCGAGGATAATTACAGGGGCACGAAGTGTGGCCTGTCATTAATCATACCACAAGAATTCAAAGTATTCCTCATCAGCTCTTTCCATAAGACTAAAGGAAATCCCAGGCCTCTCTCTAAAGCTCCCACAGTCCTTTTTCCRAAGCAGTTGTAGAGATAGGGAGCATCAAGCAGAGAAAGCTAATCAGAACAATTCCAAACAGAAAACTTAAAAGAAGAGACCAAGGGAAAAATAAATCAATGCAGACCCGTAGGCTTTTACCAACTGTTCTTTAAGTAAAATTAATTTGTAATGTAATTAAACTTCTCCCCAGAGGGACAGGTATAATTGAATTAGAGGTGCCTGGGTAGAGTTGCAGGGTTTAGCAGATCCTCTCCTGCTAAAATCCTCCTCAGCTCGTTCCTGAGCACCTTCCCCGCAACAACATCGTTGGAATTCTTGATTTCTCTCTTGTTCTGCATCAGCCCAGCCAGGTCCTGCTCCTCTGCAGCGAGGTTCCCTCATCGTGGATTAACTTTAAAGCCATTTTTCAACTCTGTCACTCTCAAAGGGAAAGGATTTTGCCAAGTGTTTCCAGGAGCTGATAAAATCCCTCGGTTTTGTGCTCATCTTGTTCTGCCTCTATCAAACGGATTTGTGCCCAAATCYTGGGCAGAACGGGGCTTTCCAGGAGCGCTCCTGGAGGGGTGAATTCCAGCAGGGCTGCTTCCCAGATGTTTGTGCTGCAGGGTTATCCAGGCTGGCTGGGGCAGGAGGGAGGGGACACATCCAGAGCAACCATCACTGCAACACCAGAACAACCAGCAAAGTCCTGAAGGTGTCAAATAGTCCCTGCATCCAATATGAAATTTGGGATTAGTAGAAGAGGTGATGCTGTGAAAACTCTGCCAGTGCATAGACAGGTATGAATGCAGCCCCACAGCTCCTCAGCCTGGAATTTGGGAGGGTTTGGAGGTATGGGATACTTGGAATTTAAGAGGTTGAACTTGTGGGCCTCCTCAGTGGACAATTCTCAAAAGTTCTTTGTTCTAAAATTACACTAAAATAGGATTCTTGCCAGAGCTTCCAYTGCAATATTCCATGAGACCAGAGATAACCATCCCCAGAGTGAACCCACAGAGCCTCTGCTTCTGGTCTTGGAGAAAACCATCCTAAAAACCAAACCCAGACCCAAAACAAACAAACCAAAACCCAAACGAAAAAAACACACGACAAACGAAAATGATCTGGTGTATATCAGAATTTCCAYGATGACCATTCATGGAGAGATTTAGATGGGATACTGGGAAGGAATTCTTCCCTGGGAGGGTGGGGAGGCCCTGGCACAGGTTGCCCAGAGAAGCTGTGGCTGCCCCTGGATCCCTGGAAGTGTCCAAGGCCAGGCTGGACAGGGCTTGGAGCAACCTGGGCTAGTGGAAGGTGTCCCTGCTCATGGCGGGGGTTGGAATGGGATGATCTTTAAGGTCCCCTCCAAATCAAACCATTCCATGACCTCTGACTTTTCTCCTCTTTGTCAMAGTGACCGATCTTGTACCACCCTGTCTAAAAACCCAGTGCTTGAACCTATCAGAGAACATCCACAAAACCTTTTCCTATTTTTGGATAGCCTGYTCTTGTCTGTGCCCCTCTCCAATCACAGAGGTGTTTCCAGCAGTGTTGAATATCCAGGAAACACTCGGAGCTCCGGGATGAAGGGTGACAGGGATGATGAGGTGACAGGAGCATCTCTCTTACGAGGACAAGGCTGAGAGAATTGAGCTTGTTCAGCCTCAAAAAGAGATGATTTGGAGGAATTTTATCCAAGTGTCTGCAGGGAGGGGGCAGAGCATGGACCAGGCTCTGCTCCGTGGGGCCTGGAAATGGGACAAGGGGAACAGGCAGGATCCACCTCAATCCCTCACTCCAGCCACAATTTCAACCTTCCCTATTTTTCGGAAGCCTAATTTGTGGCCTCTGTCCCAGAAAAATTTCCCACCTGGAGGTGAACCTTTAATTCCAAGAGACAGAAGCAGCCCTTCCAGCTCTCCCAGGGATGTTAAGGAGAACTTGCTGGCTCATGGATTTTATATGTTCCCTGGGAAAAGTCACTGCATAAGGTCCTCCCAAAACTGAGTTTTGTAAATCTTTGAGTTTCCTGGACATTTAGTCCTAATTCCAGAGGAAATCCTAATCCTCAACCTTGTAATTACTCTGCCAATCTAGCTTATTATTTCCTCTGTTAAATTCAGGTAATGAATAAGCAAGAGTGACTTCTCTGTAAAGTCTCTCTTTTTTCACTCTAAATCTTGCCAAAAAAAAAAAAAGCCAAACCCAGACTTGAAAGAATTTTCTGTCCTTATTATGCATCTCTCATTAGAGCTCCCTGACCTGGTGGCATTAAATATTTCAACAAATATTATGAATAAGGAGTTTTTTGATGTCAGAGCAGTCAGTATTCCCGACCTTTTGGGTCTATTAAAAAAAAAAACACTTCAAAAGTTTGCTTTCTTTCTGATAAGGTAAGACCTGAGGATCTGAGGCAAGAAATGTTTAAGTATTTAATTTAGAGAGAAATCAAGGCAAATTAGGGAGATAAGTATCTTTAAAGATCTGAGCCAACATTGTTAGACTGCTTGAAATATTTGGATTTTTTTCCTCATCTTCTGTTTGCTTTTTCCAGAAGTTTTACTTAAATTTTGATCTGGTCAAGTGCTGAGCAACAGCTTTGTCCCTGGCCACTTTTTCAGGCCATGGCTCTGTCTTCCAGGAATAACCCTCATCCCATTCCTTCGAAAGGAAAAATTTGGAGTATCCCACTTGCAGTATCACCATATCCTTACCCCAGGAATTTCTAGGAGTTTCCCAGCTCTAGGAGTCACAGCCTAGAAAGTTCATTAAAATAAACAAAAAAGCTCTGCCCCTCACCTTCCACATTTTTTAAAAACCAAGCTTTGGGAGCAAATCCGTGACCTCAGGGAGGCACCATTTCTTATTCATCAGAAGACAAAGCAATGAGGATTTAAAAAAAACCCAAAAATCGTATTTCAAAAGCACTCCAGACTATGTGAACTAAACTGACAGCTGACCACACCAACCCAGATAAATAAATTTTCCCAAATATAGGATAATCTTCTCTCTGGGATTATTTCCATCCCATATTTCCGCAGAAGGGCACCGTGACACCCATCCCGTGTAACCACACCCCATCAGCGAGGAGGGCACGGAACCAAAAAGGAGCTGTAAATCTACACCCTTTTAAAGATTCTGACAGTAATCACAGCTCCTGGTTGGAATTAGTGCCTCATTCCATAAGCACTGACGGGATTCTTATCCCACAGGTACCACCGGCCATTCCACGTGCTGCTATCCCGGGAATGTCAGAGCCGGCAGAGCAGTGAGTGTGTCCCCAGCAGGAATCACCCATGGGTGCAGACCAGCTGCAGAGTGGCAGGAATTTGCAGTTCTCTGGACACAGGTTGGACAGAGAATCCTGCCTTTTCCCAGGCATCATTCCCATCCTTCTGTGCATCCTGCTACGGGRCAAACCCTCCTGCCCTGTTCCAGGAGTTACACCTGGTTGGATCCCAAGTTTGAAGTCACCTTTAGGACAACATTCCTAACTCAAACTAATTCCCTGTGCTGGTGGATTTTTCCTGAATTGTGTGACTCAATGACTCGAAATATGATTTGAAAGAGAATTGGGATTGAAAGAGATTGGAGAAAGGAAGCTTCGGGGTGACCTAATTGTGGACTATCAGTGCCTGAAGGAGCTACAGGACAGATGATGGAGAGAGACAATTTACAAGGGATGGAGTGACAGGACACAGGGAATGGCTTCAAACTGACAGAAGGCAGAGTTAGATGGGATATTGGGCAGGAATTCTTGGCTGTGAGGATGGGAAGGCCCTGGCACAGGTTGCCCAGAGCAGCTGTGGCTGCCCCATCCCTGGAAGTGTCCAAGGCCAGGTTGGACGGGATCTAATGGAAGATGTCCCTGCACAGGGGGTGGAACTGGACGATCTTTACCATCCCTTCCCACCCAAACCCAAACCACTCCATAACTCTCGCGAGCCACCAGAACCCATCTTTGCGGGACGCCCAACCCCGGGATGCCGGAGCAGCTCCGAGGGCTCCGAAACGCGGGCGCCGGTGGGAGGTGGGACGGGGATCCCGCTACTCACAGAGAGCCGTGGTGAGCTTCTCGGGCTGGTCGTAGTGCACCATGGCCACGCACAGGGTGTTGAGGGCCACCACGCAGAGCACCACCCAGTAGAAGCTCTGAGCCTTCACCATGCGGCGGATGAAGAAGCGGAACATCTTCTCCTTCCTCCGGAAGTAGGACGAGCTCTCGTTCTTGCCGCTCTTCAGGCTGGCGCGGGCGAAAGGAGACCCTGGGACGGAGAGAGGAGTCAGCGCCCCACGGCCCCGGCACGGGGACAGGCTGGAGGGCGTCCCCGGGCACGCGGAGCCTGTCCGAGCACCGGGAGCGGCTCGGCGCAAAGCTGGGAATGTTGGGATGGGCTGAGCAAGGGCAGCTCGCTTGTAATGAGGGATGAAGGATGGGGTTCTGAAACTTCAGGGATCGATGCCCGGCTCCACCATCTAAACTGGGCTTCCGAAGCTTTGCAGCAATCCTGGTTGTCCCAGTTAAACTCGTCACTGTTTCCTGGTTGGCTGGGGCAGAAAGCACCGGGCACAGGGGTATTCCTGCTCCTGTGGAGCACATCCTCATGGAGCTGGGTAGCTGGCAACAGGGAACTGGTCACTATTTTCCCTGCTCCAAGGACCAATTGCTACTGGATAGAATGAAGGCTCCTTATTTTCTTCTCCAGCTTTAGGGATTCCCTCAGCAGAGGGCTCAATCYGCCCCCGTGCATCAGATTTGGGGTGCAGCCACTCATTTGTCTCAGCTCTGCCTCCATCAGCTCCATTCCCACTCTGGGCTGAAACCCTGGGAAGGAGTCAAATGCTTTAACAACAGGGAGCTGATGCAAGAAATTATTTCTGCTGTCAGCCCTCCCCCTGTGGGACAGGCACTGCTCAGATGAACGGGCAATCTCCAGCTGGTGCTGAGGCAGGAGAAATCAGGAATAAGGGAATAAAYGCACAAATTCCTTGGGGTTCCTCTGCAGCAGCCACGGATGCTGCTGCGAGCAGGGAGAATGGTGATGGTGCCAGGCTGTCCATGCCTRTGCCAGTGGTTTGTGGCAGGATAACACATCATTGCCCTTCCCATCCTGGGATGGAGCATCCCAACAGGTCAGGCTGGGCAGGACACGCCTTGTCCTGCCTTGGAACAAGCCCTGGGAGAGGAGRGGACTGCCATGGGCGTTGGAAGTGGCTGAGTGACACAAACAAAGTGTTCTGGCTGCAGCAGCCGAATTCTGGAGTGTGATCACCTCCGTGTCAACACTTGGAAAGGGTGGGAATCTCACCCAGCTTCATCCTGCAATAACATCGACCACGGCGCCCATGGAAAGGGTGAGGCATCCAGATGCGACAGCAGTGGGATGTTCCCCCTGGGAAAGTGAGCTCTCGGCTCCATGTCACATTTCTGGCCATCCCCCAGCACTCCAAAAGCAGAGCTGGCCTGGGCCAGGCTCTAAACAAACTCCCTGCAGAAAAGCTCCATGTGTTCTTCTGTTAGTTTGATAATCCTGCCTCTGGCAGTGTGGAAAAGAAGAAACCACAGCGCTCCTCCTTTGCTTTAAGACAACAAAAAGAGCTGCAGGTTGGGATTCAGGCTGCTCCATGTTCRGCAGGTACAGAGCTCTCAGATAGCCCAGCCGCTCTGTACCCCCAGGCTGGCAAAGGAACAGTGCTGCCCTTTCATTCCTCTCTGCTGATCCCCCAGAAAAGCAAAAGAGTGATGTTTAAATCGATCTAACATGGAAAACATCCATTCTTCCAGGTTTCAAGGCAGTGCCCTGTGTCTGGTACAGCACAGAGAGTGGGAAGCTGAGAGAGGCTGCACACCTCACGTGGAAAGAAAAGCATCAACGCTAAGAACAACTGCAGAGAACACCCTGGGAAGTGTTTCCCACTACAGAGCTTTGTAATGCAATTATAAAGCTCATCAAGGTGCTTGTGTGTGAATTAAAGTGCTGCACATCCAGGCAATGCCCAGTGAGAGACCTGGCAAAGCCCCCCCACCCCGAGCTGCACCTTCGCTCCGTGGTTATTTTTTAGTTCTTCCACGTTCTTTATGCTCCCATCTGAAAGACATTCCAGAAAACCATCCAAAAACCCCTTTCCTCTAAAACAGACTCCTCGTGCTTGATTGCCCACGTGCCCTGCCTGTTTATATTCTGCATTTCAGCCTCTCCACGAGCCGGCAGAAGTGGCTGCTTAATCCATTCCTTCTTTTCTGCCTGGTCCCGTGAATCAACATCAAAAACCGCTTTTCCCAAGTGGGTGAAGCACTGGCAGAAGGTGGAAAGCGCTGCTGTTATTTTCCCTGCCATCTGCTCCCGAGACAGTTCCCGGCTCTGCCTCGCGTTATTCCCGAGCCCAGATGCTCCGTCATCCGTTGCCACCTGAAACGCTGAACTCCAAGCTCTGTTTGCCGTGGCATTGGCTGCCCAGAGCCTGGAGGGACTTGGATTTGAAGGCAAAGATCTCATAATTGTTGCACCCGTGAACAAATGCTGCCAAAAAAATGACCGTTCCTCGTTATCCATGCAGGGGATCCGAGAAAAAAACGGCAACAAACCAAACCAAAAATGCACACGGGCTGCTGCATTTTTGCCCKTTTTCAGCACCAAACCTCTCCTGGAAGTGTCAGCAGTTCCACCACAAACCTGCAGCCCAGGGGGGACCGTGGCAGTTCAGTGCTGGTGACAGGAACATGCCAAGCAATGCTCATTTCCCGCAACCAGGCCTGGGTTTAAAGGGGAAAAAAACCATCCCAGCAGCAGCTGTGATCCCTTAAAACCTTAATGCCAACTTTCCAAAGGGCARTCGAGGCACTCATGCTTTGCAAGCAGCTACGGACACAGATTCTCAAATGTGCTGTTTGTGCTGCTCCTCCCGCGCATCCAGGATTTGCTGCTTCGTGGGAACCGGGCTGCCAAGATATTTCTTTGGAAGATAATGAGAACATCTGCTGCTTCAGCAGCAAAACAGGCTCCGACAACGGGCACGGGGATGAGCAAAACACCCGACTGCACAGCAGTCAGGAGGTGTCTCTGCCATGGCTCAGAGGGTTTTGGCTCCAACAGCTCCCTGGGATGGGTGCTGGGTGCCCAGAGCCCCCCCTGGCAGCCCCAGAGCTGCCTCTGCCTCTCCACCTGCCCCTGTCTCAGGAAGGAATCAGCTCTGGGAGCTGCAGAACTCCACAGCATTCCTAAAGTGTCCTGCTCTCCAGAGCCACGGATCCCAAATTCACCCCATCAATGGGGTGATGGATGCCCCACTCTGCACTGGATCTCCATATCTGGCTCTAAAATTGCTTTAAGATCTTCTTTGAGGCAAGAATGAGAGAAYTAAGGCCACTGCCCAGCCCTTCCCAGTGACCACTCCCACGGCAAAGGCTGCGACCCCTCATGCTGGGCATTAGTGGACAGTGGGACTGCGGCCACTTCCTGTCCTCCCTCCGCTAAGGAGCCTGAGCAGTGTCCTTCGACAGATCTGGGGTTCAYTGGCACGACTGAGCACGTTCCCAGCAGAATCCCGGGATGGCCACCGCAGCAGGGATTCTCCCAAGGCTTTGGCAGGGCTCCCTAAAGGGTGCAGCATGCAGGAGCTGAGCCAGGCAGCGCAGGGCCGGGGTGAAGCCGCGGAGCCGTTCGCTTTGGGAAGTCGAGTGCTGCTGCAGGAGCAGTGGGAATTCGCTCTCCTCCTGGAAACAGCTTCTGGAGCACAGGCGGCGCTCGGAGGAAACGGGACACGGACAGGTTTAGGTGGAGACCGGAACCTCGGGGGGGGATGCCAAGCCAGTACTCACCAACGGAGCAAATGTCTGTGAAATGGTCCTCACCTTCTTCTGCATGAATCAGGTCGTTTTTGCTCTTCTTTATGGCGGCTCTTTTCAACACTGCGTGCAAATTAAAGAGAGAAAGCCCCGTGAGGACGCAGAGCGGGTTCCCTCTCCCCCTCCCCTTCGCTCTCCGGGGCCAGCATTTCCTTCCCGATGCCAGCTTCAAGCTCTCCCACAAGGCTACCCTGGAGCAAACCAGACAAGCTACAACCCTGCAGGGGCTCTGCGCGCTTCGGTGCCAGGGTGCTTCGTTTCTTTGACCTTGCGGCTCCTGAAGGTTTGCCAGGCCCGGCTCTGCACGTTTGCGCTTCAGGCAGCAGATGCAGGAGGCGGGGGCGAGTCCCTGCGGCTCCTGGAGCTTTTAGCCCGGCAGGAAGGCTGGGCAGGGTCACTGGATCTTTGTGAGCCCCAGAGGGTCGGGAGAGGAGTGTTCCCATCCTTTACACCCATGAATGCTGTTTGCAGCGAGCACCTTTACCAAGTCAGCGCTCACAGGGCTCGGTTTGCCACCCAGCGACGCCCCAAGGGGCAGAAAAGCTGCCACAGATCAGTGAGCAGCCTCTGAACAGCACCCGGTGGACAATTCCTTCCCTCTGGGGATGTCGGAATTCTTTGAAAACGCCATTTTTTCCCAAAAGCGTCTTGTGTGGGGAGGGCAAACATCGCTACAGGGTTTACTCCACCAAGGGAAAGASAGCCCTGCGCCATCCACCCAGAGCACGGGGGGTGAGGCAGGAGCACTGAGGACGCTGCTCCTGCAGGACCACCTACCTGCAGAACCGTGAGAACTGGCAGGAAAAAAAAAAAAACCACGTAGGTACAGTTTGGTGACAGCTTCGAGACATACAGTCACTAAGCACCACTTTCTATCAGCAGTAAGACACCCCACGGTGTGGTGATACAGACTGGTCCGTGGGCACACACAGCAAAGCCACTCACGCTGCAGAGACCGCCCCGGGGAGGCTCCTCCACAACACCCCCTCGCCCTGCGCGGGATTCCTGCCCTGACACACACGTGGATGCGCTTCTTCCTCCGTGCCTAAGGCAAGGTGAGGGCTTTTGTCACCTCAAGGGAACCCCCGGAGCGTCACCCAGGTTCGGAGAGGCTCGAAGAGGAGAGGATGCTCTGAATCCTGGGATCTGGATCCGTTATTTTGCAAATAGACCCTTCGTGCTCCTTGCTGCCCCACCCAGCTCTAGGCTGAATCCTCGGTCCCAGCAATACTTTGTGTCCCTCAGGCTGCCTCTGTCCCAGCACACTCCAGCATGCCCAGGGCCATCCTCAGCGCTGGAACACGACCAGCACCGGGATTCAAATTTTACAGCACTCCCTGGCATGAATCGAGCAGCTTTTTGTCTTCTCCCCCAGAAAACTCCTCCGTGTGTTTGGCAGTGAGGCTGTGCCATCCCTGCAGGCACCCTGGATGCAGCGTCCCTCTGGTTCGAGGGCTGGAATTCKCCAGCACACACGTGGGCTGCTCCGCACCGGTTGCTCCGAGGCTGGGAACGCTSTCAGGCTCCTTTAGCTTTAGGACAGAAGGAGCCTTTGCATCCCTGGGGTCTTTACTCCGAGCCAAGTGTCTCGCACCCCTCGCTACTCTTCCAGACACAAACTCCACCTGCAGACCGCCAGCCCTGGCTGCACAAGCACACGCACACGCAGACGCGCACACACACACGAGGACCGGCCAGGCACACCTCGGCCCTGAGCTGCTCGGCCCCAGCTSTCGCAGCCCCGGATCCTCCCCGGCGCAGGTCACCGGGCACCGGGCACCCCACGCTCCGGCCGGGGAGCCGCGGGGCTCGGAGCGAGGCGCAAAACCACCTGCGGGACCCCACCGGTGACCTGGGCGCGGGGGGGAAGCTGCCCCTCGGTGCCGCCTAAGCCCCTGGTGATTTGCAATCCACTCACTGTTGTAGCTGCTGCCGCTGCCAGTCTCTGCCGGCGCCGTGCCTTGAGGAATCGGCCCTTCCGAGGCGGCCCTCCCTGACAGTGAATGGGAGGAGAAAAAAAAACAGGAAGGGAGAGGGAGGGGAGGGGAAAGGAGGAGACATGGGAGGACGAAAGATGGTCAGAAAAGGGAGAGGGAAGAATCTTTAACTGAGCTTTGACTGGCGGGCGCATCCTAAGGCTGGCGGGCGCATCCTAAGAGCTGTCGGGGCTGGAGGCACAGGGAGAGCCGTCCCCGTGGCCTCGCTGCCGGCACCTCCAGCCGTCCTGCTCGCACGTCGGAAGGTAGGATCACCACACCCTGTTATGTCTTACTGCTCACAGCTAACGGGGGCCTTAGCCTCGGTCCAATGCGTTCGGCGAGCTCGGCTCGGAGCCCTGCCTCCTCTCGGTCACTGCGTTCTCTCTTCTGGCATCCTCCTGGCAGCCTCTCCCCCCACACGCAGCCAGCCAGCCCGGGCAGGGCGCGGGCACCGACCCCGGGGGCACATCCCCATCCCAGGGCGGTGCGTCCCATCACCGCGGCCTCCGGGAGCCCCGGGAGCGTGGCCGGGGTCGTGCCCGGTGCATGCGGGAGGATCCTTCAGGTCAGCCTCTCCCGTGCCGCGGCAGGGAAACGCCCAGCAAAGGCACCTACCGTCCAGAGGGGACTTCTCCTCCGCGTTCTTGTCCTCCTCGGCCAGCATGACCTCCTCTGGAAAAGGAAAACCAGCGCGGTTCAGCCTCGCGTCGCTCACAGCCCTGCCCTAACACCGGCTCGTGGGTGCCACCCCACTGCGTCACCCCCTTACGGGGCGTGCAGAGGAATTCACGGCTCAGGGATGTGTTTCCAGCCCCGTGTCCCTCTTGCACGGGGAGAGGATTCCAAACAAAGCGCTGGATTCCATGATATCCCTCTTCCCAACCAGCCACCCACTCCAGTTTCCATCATCCCCAGGGCACTTCTGGAGACCAAGGACCTTCCTCCAGACCGAGCAGGGCCACAAGTCCCCACAAAGCCCCAGGAAGGTCCCTCATGCCCAGGCACACCGGAGAGAGTTTGGGAAAGATGGAAGGAAAGTTTGGGAAAGATGCTCCACGCCCATCCCTGCACTTCTGCCTCCAACAAGACCAGGATTCATCCACGGGGAACAGAGCTCTGCTGGTGGCACAGAGGGGTCAGCAGTGCCGCAGGGCAGGACCCTCAGTGTCACCACTGAGCCATCGCAGCAAATCTTTATCCAAATAAAATCCACAACGAGTTTTCCATGGGGGATTGTGCCTGGCACGGCGCAGGTTGTGCAACACCGCCCTGGTGTTCCGTTCCTGCAACTCCAAAACACAACTTTACACCTTCCTAAAGTAAAAAAAAAATCAGGAAACGCTAAAAACCAGCCTCCCCGAATGGAATCATTTCTCTCTGTGTGAAGGACAACCCAATTTCCTGAGGTGTCCCAGTGCAAATGCCACCCCCCAGGTCGCTCTGCAGTGCACCCCACGCTGTGCCAACACTTGGGACCGCGCTCAGAACCACGGAGTCTGAGTTTGCTGCTGGAAAAGGATGTGGGCATTTGCTAAAGGGCAAACTCAAGCAAACACAATATTGAGTTGGCAGCTGGTAAACTCCACACTTCCCTCTATTCTTATAAATGGCAAATTCACACGCCTGCCAGAGATGTAATTTGGGCTCTCACTAAAACATCTGACACTGTGTTCCCACCAAATTCTGCTTTAAAGTCCGTTTAAGCCAGTCTAGATGGGAGAGTAACTTAAGAAAAATAAATACAAACAAACCACAGGCCAAACATCAAAGGGTGTAGCTGAGAGCTGTCTGGGAGAGTACCAGAGGGATCAGTTTTATATAAGCCTAGATAAGCCACTCGAGCCTTATATAATCTCTTTATTAATCATCGGAGAGAGAGGGAAGGATACATTGATAAGACAGCAAATTGAGAAGGCTGAAAAATAATACCGAGGACTGAGGGAGGCTGGAAACCCAAGCAGGGGAGAAGGAAATGAGAAAGTGCAAATTAGTGCACCAGGGATGTGAAGGAAAGGAGAGTTGAGAGGGTTAAAAAAAGCCAGGTGAGCTAAAAACTGRAGTTTAAAATGTACAAAATCCTTCCAAAACTCCACCAGCCGTGCCTGCAATTGTCRCCTACAATTCAGGTGGTTTTCAAGGCTTCTTAACACAGGTCAGARGAGCGAAATGGGCTTTTTKAGACACTTCGAGGGATTKCTTTTTCAAACCAGCACCTCAAACMAAAAGGTTCTTCTGAAGCCTTGCCTAGGGAAAGCTGCCCTGATGTTTGGGGGCTAAAACCGTGGGAGGAATTAAATGGCAATTCCCAGTGTGACTGCCCTAAAACACCAGGAAGGGATGGGTTAGACAGGAGACCCTTCCCGAAGGCTGCTGGTGTCAATGTATCCTCCCCTACAAAATGCACCCTCTTAGGGGACAACTCTGCAAAGCTTGGCCCCAAATTCAGGGTCCCGAGTTGGTGCCCAAACAAATCCCCATCCACAAACACACCTCAGCAGGGATCAGTTCTGCTGTTCCCTTAAACAACCCCAGGTTTGCCCTCTGAAATTCCCTGGAGCCCGATTCTCCTCCCRCAGTGTTCCCAGGTTCATCATCCCTCCTGTCTGCCTCGTATCCTCTGGGAATTCGGGGGACCGTGTCTACCCCAGAAGGGTTTTCCACGGTTTTTAAGGCTAAAAAGGCAGCTCAGCAGGTTCTCAGCGCTGCTGGGAAGGGTTTTTAACCACCCAGCATCCTCAGCAGAGGGTCAGGAGCTGCTTTGCCTTTGGTGATCGTTAACACAGAGCCTGGGAGGGATAATGAGGGCATCTGAAAAACCTCCATAAAACAGTGCCTCTGCGTTAGAAGGAATGTTGAACARAGGGATGGGATCAGATCAGCACCTTCGAGCCTCCAAACGAAGGCACAGGGGCTTTGCCAGGGTGTCAGAGCCAGGGGTGCCAAGATGGATTTTTGGTTATTAAGTCCTGGCTGTGACAGAGCTGGAAATAAAGGCAAAGCAGCAGMGAAATGTGGATTCCCTTCTCCTTCTCTTTGGCACGGGGAGAGAGGATATTGGGGGCTCAAAAGGGCAGCAGATTACTGGAAATAACTCATATTCAGCAGGCAACAGAGGTTAGGAATAATGAAGAATAAATGAATTTAACTTCTTACTTGGTAAACAGAAAAATTTAATAAAAATGCAGCCCTTAGGAGTGGCTGTCACACTCTCCCAGGGAGCTCTGATTTGTCTTTGTGGCAGTTATCCTCCCTGGCCATCTCTCACATTGATGGGGCTATCAGGGGGCTCGTGGCTCTGTTCTTCTAAAGAAAGCTGAAACCTGAAGTTCACAAAGCTCTGTCCTGTCAAGGTGCAGCTCTGCAGTTGGAGCAGGCTGGGAGAGACAGGTTAAGCCATTCCCAAAGCCTGCTGCTCCAGGAGAACAGGAGCACTCCGGTTCTGCGTGAAAGGGATGGACTTGGAAAGAATTAAAATGCAAAAGACGTGAAACTTGATTAGCCCCGAACGGGAAGACATGGAGTCTGTGAGCAAAGTGTTTTCCAAACGCTGCATGTCCTTGCAAGATAAGAGAAACCTCTTCAAAAGAATATTTGTGGGCTTCTAAGCTCTTTGCTCTGTGTGCAGGACTCGGAGTTCCCTGTTCTCCAGAAATTCCTTGTRGTTCCTGTAGTTCTGAGGGGTTTAATGGAGAGAGCACTCACAGTCCCCTTGCTCCTAAAACAGCCYTTGAGGTAAAAACTTGAGCACTACAAAGGTCAAGGGAACCTCCTGTCAGAACATGTCAAAAATTGTCAAAAMCAATCTTAAGGATCAAGACATCGTTTGATGAATCGCCGGAATGCAGCTTTCCACTCTTCCTGCCTCGCATCAGAAATAAATGAGGAAAAAAAACCCGAACAAACAAAATTCTCCAGGAGGATATCGGAAATATTGGAAACCTGGTGAGGCTTCCAGGGGAGGAGAGGGGATTGGGCTGATTGGTTCTGCGTGCTCTAGAGCAGGGAAAGATAGGAGGAAAGGAGGTAGAGGGAGATTAGAGGAAGAAAAGTAATTAAAAGGGCTCCAAAGTGAMCTGCTGAGTTCTCCCTCTCACTGCACAAAGGCACTGGATTTCAGCTGAGGGCAGGACACAGCCTGGGAGGCTTGGTTTGTTTTTTAAAGTCAAAACAACTGTTAACACGTGGAACTCTTTGCTCCAAGAGTCAACGAGGTCAAGGATGGCAGAAGAGTCTAAAAACAATTGGATATTCACAGGAATAGTAACCAAATGCTCCAGAGTTCCATTAAGAGGAGAATCCCAGGAGCTTTTGCTCTTTCCTTTGTGCAAACAGCTCACTCCATGTCCCTGCCTGGGGCTGCTGCAAGGGATTTCTGTCCGGCTCTGTCTGGGACTGCCCTCCCTGGCTCTCTCCCCACTCCAAGTGCTGGACAAGGAATTCCAGATCATTTCAGAGCTGAAATCCCCCAAACAGAACTGGGAAATCCCCGTCGACGGCACGGTCCCAATTTCCAGTGCCTGAATCCTAAAGCCTGGATGGTTTGCCCTGCTTTGCCTTCACGCTGCATTTTGTATTCAAAGATTTTATTAACACTGCTAAGCTGATTTTAATTACTGTTATTATTCAGCTCTACTAGGAAGCTCTTTTATATTCCTATTGTATTCTCCACAATGCCTTTACAGAGTATTTTTAACATTCCCTGATTCAGCTCTTTTTGCGTGCACTTCCCCGTTCTACAAAACCTCCCAAATCTTGTGTTATTAGGCTAAAAAATGTGCATTTTACAGCAGTTTCACTYTGGGTTGGTGTGGCATTTATTCAGCCCTGGCAACAAAGAAATAGAAGAGCCAGGAATTCCCACAGGGAGGCAAAGTTGGAGCAGAGGTTGACTGTACATTTTATAACTTCTCCATCCCAACTTTCTCTCAAGTTCAGCTGGTGATTGGCAGAGCAGSCCCCAAAGTGACACAAAGAGACCCTCAACCCTGCACAGGAATTCTCATCTCTGTTTTACTCATGGCACATCAGGATTCAGAGCCCAAAAATCACCAAGAGCCTTAGAAGCAAGATGGGACTCGAAAGGGAAAACCACAGAGCACTGCGCTCCAACCACTGGAAAAACYGTGAATTAATCTGATTTTGAGGTTGCACAAAAGCTGTAAACGAGCAAGAAGGCAAATTATAAATGGGAAGGAACGGGAATGATTCTTTTCCTGATTCCTCCAGAATCCCAGAATGGAGGGGAGCTGCCTGAATTGCTGTTGAGCAGTCACAGTGAATAAAAGCCTGACAATGCAAGTGGCCCTCAATTGTCACCCTGTGCAAGAAATAAAAGCTTSGAGCCACCACACAAACTGCTGCTATTTCTCCCTGTTTTCCATTTCAGTTTCCCCAGCTGGAAAGAGCAAGGATGAGGCTCATCTGTCTRAAAAGGCACCCAGGAACCTCTTTGAGACAGCACCACTCCTTCTCCTCCCCATCGTTGTTTTAAAAGCCGGCGTTTCAGCTTCCCAGAAAAGCAAGCGAGGAGGAAATGACCTCCAAGGTTTTCTTGGTGCTCCGTGAAGGAATTGCACTGTGCTTATGTCAATTTATAAATGTGAGCTGCTCTAGGAGGCAGGGAGGTTACTGAGAATCGTTGCTGCCCGATCCAAAGGAGGAGCAGGGGATGCTGTTTGCTGTCAAACGAGCGCGGCTGGGTCCTGGCTCAAGCTGCTCACACCTTGCAACAGAGAGCAAAGTTCATTTCTAGCGGTTGTAAAGCAATGGTAATGTGGGCTGGGGGGAGTTCCAGGGAAAGGATCTTTGTGGCTCATAAAAACAGCACTCGGGAGTGTTTTACCACCACAGGAAAGGGCTGATAAAAGGGCCGGGACAGGGAGGGAATAAAATAGGAATGAGTCATGGAAGGGAACAGTTCCCCCTCTGTGGAGGTTTGGGCTCTGTAGCACTTTTTCCATTATCCTGTGTTAAGAGAGTTGCTTTGATCTCAGCAGTGCAGGGAGCTGGCTCAGCTCCTTTGGTTTTGCTTCACCGAAATGAGATCGTTTGCAATAACTTTGGTGCAAGTGCTTGGAAAGAATCCCGACAAAACCAGCGATCCCGGCAAAAAATCCCAGCAAAACCAACGATCCCAACGAAACCAGCCATCCCAACGAAACCAACAATCCCAACGAAACCAGCAATCCCAGCAAAACCAACGATCCCAGCAAAAAATCCCAACAAAACCAACGATCCTAACGAAACCAGCAATCCCAACAAAACCAGCGATCCCGACAAAACCAACAATCCCAACAAAAAATCCCAGCAAAACCAACGATCCCAACAAAACCAGTGATCCCAACAAAACCAACGATCCCGACAAAACCAACAATCCCAACAAAAAATCCCAACAAAACCAACGATCCCAACAAAACCAGCGATCCCAACAAAACCAACGATCTCAACAAAACCAACGATCCCAACAAAAAATCCCAACAAAACCAACGATCCCAACAAAACCAGCAATCCCAACAAACCCATCAATCCCAACAAACTCAACAATCCCAACAAAACCAACGATCCCAACAAAACCAACGATCCCAACAAAACCAGCGATCCCAACAAAAAATCCCAACAAAACCAACAGTCCCAACAAAAACAACAATCCCAACAAAACCAGCAAATGCTGGCTGGGCCCTCCCCAGCCTTGTTTTTCCTCCAAGGACTAATTCTGGAGCCCATCACCAGACCCCACGTGCCCCAAAACACWCCCCACCGTGCCCAGGAGGTCCCTCCTGACCTGCTTTGAAGATCCACTCCAGGTAGCCGTTGAGCTCCCTCTCGATCTGCTGCTGCCTGCGGAGCTTCAGGAACGCCCGGCGGTTCTCCACCCGCTCCCGCTCCTTGGCAAATTCCCTGTGGGAAGAGAAGAGAGGGAAAGCCCCTGTGACAGGCAGCCCTCCTTCAGCCTTCCAGAGGGTGCTCAGGGAGCCTGTGGGGTCGGCGGTGGGAGCAGGGAGTGGAAAGCACAGCGAGGGACCCATTGTTGTCCAAAAAATTATTCCTTTGTAGCTCCAGCTGCTKCTCTGCCTCACTCATCCTGAAAGGGACCTGGAAAATGCCACGTGCACGACTTCTGGTGGCCCAGGGTCACACCACAGCCACTCCTGCAACACGAATTACCACCCTCAGCGCTAAMACCCACCCTCCATCTCTCTCCAGGGCACAATCTCCTCTGGGAATCCTCCAGGATTCCTCGAGGTTAAGTCACAGACAGCATCACTCTTCTGAGGAGATCTGCTCTTCCATGCCAGCTTTTCCTCAAGTTTTCCCAGGCTTTGGAAGAGTGTGACAAGCAGAAGTCAAAGCAGAAGTGTGAGAGAGGATGGGTGCTCTGGGGTGGGGGTGAAATAGCCCAGATGTCCTGGGTTGAGGGGAAAAATGATCCTGTGTTTCCTAAAATCAYATGGAAAGCAAGGATCTGGATATCAGAGCATTAGAATAGGGGAGGCAGAAAGGACAGCTCATCCAAACATCACCAAAATCATGCCCAGGTACATCCTACTGTGCAGTTGGAAACGATGCTGAGGGGAAAAGTCTAAGACAACCACACTGGGGTTTCCCCAGGGTAATTCCTGTCATCTCTGGGAAGTTTCTGATGCCCCACATGGAGATGAAGGTGCCCATCTACCATTTCTGGAGCTCTGAACCAGCCTCTGCAACGCCCTGTTTTGGGGACACACTGGAGTGTCTCCCACAATGGCTTTAGATGGATAAATGTGGGATCACGAGGCTTCAGTCCCCCTGCACTTCACTCACTTCACACCTGAGCTCTGCTRTGTCCTTCATACTTCAGTTCACTGTTAATTAATCAGTTAATTAATGATTTTTACTGAAATCCCACCTAATCAATCCACATGTGCTCATCAAAAGCCAGCAAGGAGCAGGAACTGGGAGAAAGGCGGAAAAACGGGGGGAAAAAGGAGCTCCAAGTGCCAGGGGCAGCTTTGCCTTCACAGTCTGCACTTGGACCTTCAGAGGTGACAATTCTGCCTCATTTGGCAGGAATGTGACCCATGGAGCAGGGACTGAGAGAGGAGAAGGGATTGAGGCAGGACCTGGCTCAGCACCAGCCTTGCTGTGAGAGCTGAGCTGGAATCTTCATTTTGGCAGCACATCCCAGTGTCCTGACTCCCCTCTCCCGTCCCCCACCTGRCAGGACAGGCCCTGACCCCATCCTTGGAACAGAGGAACTCAAAACATGGCTCTGATCCRACAGCTCCTCCTTGGCGCTCAGCACATCCCTGCAGGGTGATCCAGGATCCTGTCAGCTGGATCAGCCCCCTTCCCTTTCAATGTCCTCGTTCCTTCTGGGCTCACGGACCTTCCCTGGGTTCGGATTCCCCTCTGGAGCAGGAGGAATGAGGTCAGACAGCACGASGTGACGACGTGCATTGCCACGTCCAGCATTGCAGGCTCACGTCAGCACAGGTTTCCCAGAGGAGGAGAAGTTTCCAGTGGGAAGGTTTCCTGGGAAACCAGTGGGAAGTTTCCTGAAGGAGCCCCGTGGGCAGCAAGGGCAGCAGATGAGCCGTGGCACTGCTCCCTCTCCCCTCAGGAGTGGGAAAGGGAGAGCTTTCCTCGCACAGCCTTTCATCTCCTGCCAGGTCCTGCCTGGCCTAAGGAAAGGAAAAGTTCCCCAGGACTTGTCCCTTTTATCCCAACTTTGTATTTCATAATAATCACAGAATACCCTGAGTTAGAAGGGACCCGCAAGGATCAGAGTCCAAAATCTGAAGTGGAAGATCTGTACTTTAAAAGTGCAAGAAAATGAGGGAGAAACTGGTGGAAGTTGCAAACCTTCAGCAGTTTCTGGACAGCCACACACAGATCTCCCCAGGCACCAGCAAGGGACATGCTGAGGTTAAAGCCTCCTGGGCCCTCCTGCTCCCTGGAACTGGCAGRTTTGGCAGCCACAGAATCCCAGAGTTGCTTGGCTTGGAAGGGACCTCAAAGCTCATCCCTGCCATGGGCAGGGACACCTTCCACTAGCCCAGGTTGCTCCAAGCCCTGTCCAACCTGGCCTTGGACACTTCCAGGGATGGGGCAGCCACAGCTGCTCTGGGCAACCTGTGCCAGGGCCTCCCCACCCTCACAGGGAAAAATTCCTTCCCAATATCCCACCTAACCCTGCCCTCTGGCAGTGGGAAGCCATTCTCTCTCATTCTGTCCCTCCAGGCCCYTGTAAASAGTCTCTCTCCATCTTTTCTGTCAGCTCCTTCAGGCACTGGAAGGCCACAATGAGGTCACCCCAAAGCTTCTCTTCTCCAGGCTGAACAATCCCAGCTCTCCCAGCCTTTCCTCCCAGCAGAGCTGCTCCATCCCTCTGCTCATCCTGGTGCCTCCTCTGGACTCTCTCCAGCAGCTCCAGGTCCTTCCCGTGCTGGGCCCAGGGCTGGGGCAGCTCTGCAGGTGGGGTCTCACCTGAGGGGGCAGAGGGGCAGAATCCCCCCTGCCCTGCTGCCCACGCTGGGGGCTCAGCCCAGGGCTCAGGGGGTTCAGGGCTGGGGCAGCTCCAGCTCTCACCCACCAGCACSCCCAGGCCCTTCTCCCAGGGCTGCTCCAGCTGCCCATCCCAGCCTGGATTGATCCYAGGGGTTACTCTGACCCAGGGGCAGCACCAGCACTTGGCYTTGTTGAACCTCATGAAGTTCCCATGGGCCACTGCTCGAGCTTGTCCAGGTCTTTGTCCAGGCATTTCTGTGGGAGGTGGGAATGTAACATCCAGGAGAAGGCAATTCCTGGGTTCTCTGCCCATTAAATTCCTTCTGAATGCTCCAGAGCTGCTGCAAAATCATTCARGTTCAAGACTGGAGGGTCTTGATGTAGAATCTTCCTGGTGAAAGGATGCACCACTTGTTCGAAAGAGATGTCAGCAGGAGATGGGACAGAGGATTGATGAGGCTAGAACTTGTTAAAAAGAGTGTTTTCTACATGAAATGAAATAATAAAATATGTGTGTCTCTTCCACTACATTCATCACCATTCAGGATCTGAAATATTCCCCGTTTGCTGCAACTGGAAAACTCCCAGAATTTCCCTTTGAGGGCTCTTCAACAAATTTCAGAACACATTCAAAGAAAGGAGGGAAAATGATATCAAAATGCCACATTTCAGCTAAAAATATTTCAACCGAAGTTTCCCTGCCAGCTCGAAATGAAAACACAGAAAGCCCCATGGGAAGATTTGGGAGCAGTAAATAAGTTTCCTCTTTTATTCAGCATAATTCCTCTTTATGCCATCRACTTGCAAAAATCTCCCAAATCGCCAGAAAGGTAACCTGAGCAGAAATGTGCTGGTTTTCCCCAGTGTTACCTCCAGGACTTTCTTCAGGGCTGGTTTTCCACCTTCTGGCCGGTTCTGGATTGTGTAATAATGTTCCCTGTGAGGGTGGGGAGGCCCTAGCACTGAATTCCCAGAGAAGCTGTGGCTGCCCCTGGATCCCTGGAAGTGTCCAAGGCCAGGCTGGACGGGGCTTGGAGCACCCTGGGATAGTGGAAGGTGTCCCTGCCCACGTTGTAACCGATTCCATGGAGCCAGCAGGAGCAACCAGGATCCAAAGGCAGTGCATTCATCATGGAAACCACAGCCAGTCAAGCTCCAAGTGTCACATTTTTCTTCCCGAGGGCGGCCGGTGCTTAACGTCACCGGGAAGATGGATGGTTGCTGCTTATCACCTCGGTGGGTGGCGGAGTGAGATAAATCTCGGTGTAAATACGTGCTGGAGCAGCCACTCCAGGGCGATTCCAGAGCCCCTCCAGCCACAGAGAGACAGAGTCGACTCCTGMAATTCCTACAAGTACCTCATCCACGCTGGCCTTAAATTAAGAATACTGCCCCAGCGGCCAAAGGGGAAAAAAATAAACCACAATGTTCATGCCCTGAGTGTGTGATCAGCTTCCCTGTGTGACAGCGGAGAGCTGGGATGGAGCATCCCGGTGCTGCTCCCGGTTTGGGTTCACGGCACACGCCCCTYGTGCCCGACTAATCCCACCCTAAAGCTCTGCGGTTCGGGTTTGCCGCTCAGGAACGAGCCAGAAACGCTTCCCACTCGCGGGGAAGAGGCAGGGAGATGACACAGCACGGCTGTCAGCGCCGCCGCTGATAGTGCCGCTCATTAGCCACGCTAATTACGACGCAGGTAATTAGCTCCTCGTTGAGAAGGATCCCACGTTCAGCGCGGTGCGTGTGATTCCAGGGAATCTCAGMGCTGGAACGCAGAGCGGCCCCCATCCCCCTGGAGCAGCAGATCTTGGAAGGGCTCTGCCAGCRGCTCCTGGAAAGCAGCTGAGAAGAACTTTCAGGATTTTAAGTCTTAAAATTAACATTAAAAAAATGCAGTGGGTTTTAGGATTGGTTTCATCTCCAGCCCAAGCACACCAAAGGGATGGATAAAGCTGGGCCTGGATGGTGGTGACATCTGAGGTGACATCTGGGGTGACATCTGGGGTGACATCTGGGGTGACATCTGGACACCAAGTCCTGCCTCGGCAGTGGAGAGGAGCCAGAGGAGGATCCAGATCCTCCAAGGGGGTGAGTGCTGGCAAAGAAGGGATCCGGGAGCTGTCAGCAGCCCGGGAAGCAGCCCACGTCCCCCGGGAGCAGGGAGGGACAGGCTGGAGGCAGGAGAGTCCCAGCAGCAGAACTGGCACCAAACCGTGGGGGATGCTCCTCGGGGCCTGCCCTGGGAAAAATTCCTCTCCTTTCACACTCAGAAGACACTCGGTGCCAGTTTTCCACTGAGCTCCCAGCAAGGTGGAATGTGCCTGAGAGGAAGCGCAGGGATCAGAAGATGCTCTCGTGGCACCCCAGGCATGGAAGGTGCAGCTGATAAGAGGTGAGATGGATGCAGTGCTATCTGTCATTGTCAGTAAATCCACAGCCCTCRGCAGGCTACAGCCACTGCTCAGGGGCTGCACATCCCTCGGGAGATCCTCCACAGCTCCCTGGGSGAACTGGCACTGCACACACCTCTGAAATTCCCGGTATCCTGAGAGCACCCACATGCCAGCACAAACAATTGCATTTTGAAGCTGGAATCCCATTTCCTTCCATTTGTTTTGGTTAATCAGCCATGAGAAGGAAATGGAGAGAGCCTTCAGGTAATTTTTTCTGTCCCACTCAGGTCTGTGTTTTTATGCTGGGATTTGCCACCTTGTCCTGATCCAACTGAATTCTGACTGCTCGGGTGAGGGAGCCACACAAAGCAGGCGGATTCCTGCTGAGCAAACCCTCCTCGTGCTCCTGCCATCCTCAAATACTTGTGGGATTGAGTTTCCTGCCTCAAACAAAACCCTGCAAAGCCTCTCCTGTCTCGCTTCCCCAGGATCCGACCCAGTTCCTATTCCCAACATTTCACCACCAACCACACCAGCACCCATGGGTTGGAGAAAAGCAGATCCTTGCTCCAGGTGAAGAATTTGTCCTGCAGGTGCAGAACTCCGTGTTTTGTCTTCCTGGAGAACGCTAACTCCTTCAAAAGGGGAAGCCTCTGCAGGATGCACCAAAAATCCCAACCCCTTTGTGGCTGGGACTGTTTGTGCAGCGAAGGACACAAAGCCCCAGTGGTGTTAAACATCAATTTCACCTCCTGCAAAGCTGTTCTTTGGAAGGCAGAGGCAGTGAGGGAGTTCCAGCAGAGGGGGAGAGCCCAAATCTGGATATATCCRGGAGTGAAGAGACAAGCAGTGCAATTCCAGCTGCCTGGACACGACCCAGAGCTGGGAAGATGCAAACCCCGGAGGACAAATCTCRGCTGTGGCCATGGCTGGCACCTTGCACCCACGAGGGCTGCAAGCARAATGAGAGGAGATCAGTAAAACCATGGATTTCTTCCCTGTGGCATCAGATCTTCACCACAGTAAGGAGCAGGAAGAGTYCAGGATGAGCTGAGGTTTGGTTATTCTCAGCCACAGACAAAATCGTCAGAAATCCGCGGGCAAAACTAAAAATAATTTGATGCTCTGGAAACATGAATRGACATGAATGGGGTGCATTGTTAAATCTCTGCGTTTAAATACCTCTAAAAATCAGGGCCAGGTCACCACTGAACACAGGGAAAGCATCTGGATTAGAAAGCCCATGTGGGACAAGAAGAAAACGCATGGAAATGCATTCGGGAAAAATGAAATCTGAGGGARGTGAAAGAAAGTGCATCCATGGGGCACGGGGAGAGCACGCTGAAAAGTGCTGGAATGGGAAACCGAACAACGGATTCACCCGGAAAGCCATAATTTTTTAGAATTCCTTTATGCTGGTGACATCTGGCACCTCTAAGATTTGTTTTCCTGCCCACAAAGGCAGTTTGCTGACAAGTCAGAGTTTATCAGAGAAGGAAAGCCCCGAGGACTGGGATGACAAAGCTCTGGAGCTACAGCCAGCCAAAATCCCACTGGACAAGGTCTGGGGAGGCACATCCAGACTGAGCCCAAAGAGCCGCTTGCCCCATCCCAATATCCATCAGGAATGAGGACTGGCTCCTTGTGCTCCCTCCTTGTTGCTCCAAAGAGGGGGAACACACAGCTCTCCTCAAGAGCTGATAAGGGGTGAAAGGATCTCAGAGAGATTGATCTCTGAGCACCCAGGCAGGCTTCAGGGGCACTTCAATCACTGCCACAGCAACAAGGTGCTTCAAATGCGAGCCAGACATGGGATATGTCCCMTATTTCTGGGAAGAGAAGAGGAACAGCACAGAGGAGAAGCCTCCAGTGCATCTTCCTCCCTCCTTTCCTTTGTCTTTACGTTCAGCTTGTGCCAATTGGACTTTGAGTCCCCCTGATCTGATTTAAAATGCTGCAAGTGCCAACCCTGGGCAAACCTGGCTCGGAGGAGGCACCGACAAAGAGAGGAAAAGGGGTTCAAAAGCCCCATTTGTCTCACAGCATCAGCCTGCTGCAATTGGTGGCTGAACCTCTGGTTCTGTTTGAGTTTCCACTCCCAGGACAAAGCAGAGGCCCCAGGAAATTCAAATTTAGGTCTGCTCTGTATCATTCCTCTATTCCAGGCTTTGATTTCCATTGTGGCTTGAGAGAAGGGCAAATGAAGGAAGTGCAGTTCCCCTGTACGAACCWAAACCAGCAAAGGACCCACATTCAGCAGGATCAGTCTTTGCTCTCTGCCCCCTCCTGCAAGAAACACACATTYCTCCCCCGTTTCGTGATGGCTTTGTTAAAAAGGGGGATGAGCAAAGAAAAAAGAAAAAAAAAATTTGGGCTTTTTTCCTTCTTGTTCYCCTCCCTTTTAAGCACGGCCTTGGAGCAGACTGAAAGCAAGGAGAAAGGCAGTGGAATCTCATCTCTTTCCATGATGCAGCTCTTCTGCTGCAAATAATTAACACCAGGCAAAGTCACATCCCAGCAGGTAACGGCGGGCCGGGAACAAATTTGCAGGGAAATGAATGATTGTGTCTGTAACGAGGGCAAGGAGGACACAAGAACACTTTGCCCCTGGGACGAATCAATCAGCAGCGTTCTCCTCCGGCCCCTGCACGTCTCGCAGGGTGAGGTTTGACGATCTCAGCCTGGCCAAAGCRCTCAGGGTGGGAAAACGGGGCGTGAAATTCAGCACAGGTTCGGGGAGGTCGGGATGGGGCTGAGCTCCAACCCCACRAAAACCTCGGAGACCCAGGGGCAGCACAGAGATCCCCCAGGGAGCCTGGAGCACACAGCAGGGAGAGTAATGGGATGAAGCATCCACACTGCTCAGAACAGGGCGAGAAGAGGAATTCAAGCCCTTTTTCCCTGTCCCTTGTCCCCTGCCAGGTGCCAGCACGGCCTGGAGCCGTGTCCCCTGCCCGGCTCCTGCTGTCACGAAGGTGCTGCATCCATTCCAAACGTCTCCCCGCAGTTCCTGCCCCAGGTGATCCCACAAAACACGAGGCAGGTGTGGCACATCCGGGACAGAGCAGTGTGGGCCGCGCTATGGGGAAAACACATCCCAGGCACTGCTGARCCTCTCCCATATCCCAGCCAGATGAGTAAACCTCGGGAACAACCATCTCTGCTCACTGGCTGGGCTCTGGAAACACCTCAGGCTGCCCCATCAATATTTGAGGACATGACAAGCGGCGTTTTTCACACTCCAGAGGCGCGGGCTCCCGGTATCCCGATGCATCATTCCCGGACCGTGGCCTCTCTGGCCAGAATTCCGGCTGTCTCGCCACCCTCGGCGCTCCCCCCTCRCCTGAGACGGTGCCAAAAAGCACTTAGCCTTGAAATGAGTTCAATCAGCGTCCTCCCAGCATCCCAGGATAACGTTTATCCTCTTTGCGTTGTGTAATCCGGAGCATCCAAACAGCCGCCCGTGTATTGTGGGGAATCATCCGGCTCATTACCGGGCGGAATTAATTCCCGAGCAGCGGGAAAGTCCGTAATCCCGGCAGCCTGTGGAAAAGAGCCGGGAGCTGGGAGGAGGGCTGGGAGGGGAACGGCAGCAGGGTGAGGAAAACCTCGTTGGAAGTCACTGCTGAGGGAGGCGACAGCAAAGCGGGGATGGGTGCCCAGGCCTTGGACAGAGGAGAAGGATCCGTTGGGAGAAAAATGGGACTGAATCAGGAAAAGGTTCTCAGCTCAGTGAGGATATTTTTCCCTCCTYGCTGCAAACCGCGGGCAGAGCTCAATAAAAAATGCATCAGGAGCATCCCAGGGCGTTCCGTGGCCGGGCCCGGAGCCGTGACATCCCGAGCAGCAAACGAGCCCGTGTTCCCGGGATGCGGGAGGGCAGCCGGGGTCAGCGCTGCCTGACACGGGCTGCAGGCACAGCAGCCCCGCSGTGCCACCGGAGGCAGCCAATCTTTTTTTTATGGAAAGGCTGTATTCCCTGTGATGGATGCCTTCATTGCTACCGAGATCATCAACAAAGGGGATCGAGTGATCGAATAAAAAATCACCTCCCGCTGCGGTCAGCACGGAAAGGTGTTCCAAGGGAAGTGCATTATGGATATAAATTCCTGAAAGYTTTTAGTTGTTCCAGTCTTACGAAATGCCACCTCAACTCCTGGGAACCAAGGTGCTTTCTGGAACAGGGATAACATCACCCAGAAGGGCTGGATGGATGGGTCAGCAAAACTTCAACAGTGTTGAATCTCCTAATTCCACCTAATTTTCAATTATTTCTTTGTATCATTTATCTTTTCCCTTTTTTTGCTTGTGTCTGTGATTGAGGAATCACCCCAACACACATGGACGGGCAGAGCACACCCGTGTTCTGAATTCCAGAATTCCACAGTTCACAAGCTGAACAAAATGAGCTCCTGGATGTAAATGGCATCAAAAGGGAGAGGAATTTCTCCTCCTGCTCCTGCTCTCCTGGCCCTGTGCAGTCCTGAGCTCCCAAATCAGCTGTGGCACTCAGCAAAAGCTCCTGCAGCAGAAAATAATCTGTGTTTTTCTGCTCTGTTGGTTTCTGCAGGGCTGCTGAGTTCTGTCAGTTCACGGAGGGATCAAGCACCAGGGAAGGCAAATGGAAAGGAGAGGGAATATAAACCGAGGAGCAGGGAGGAAAATCCCCCACAGGGGACACAAACCCACTGCTCCAGAGCAAATGGGATGCTGTGTCCTGCTGGAGAGCCCCGTGTATTCCATAAACCAACCAAGCTCCCTGGATTTCAGGAGCTGTTCCAATCACTGCTCACTCAGGCACCTCTGACTGCTGCACTTCTCCAGGAAAACTCTCAATCCCACTGGGAAACAACACAGGCTGGATTTTCCTGTGGTATCCAACCTGGCAAGTGGGGGCCGATCCCAATTTTCCCAGTCAGAGGCCCACCCTTGGCACTGGGATGAACAGGTCCAGCCCAGCATCCACCCATGGCAGAGCCCGACATCCCCATGGCCCCAGCAGGAATGAGGCATTTGCAGTGACCCCACACCCCAACTCCTTGGATAAAGGGGAAATCCGGACAGTCAGGAGCTGTGCTGGCTGATCCCCAGCCTGCAGCAGGGAGGGAACAGGAGCAGGAGGATGGAATTCCAAACAGAGGCCGGGAGCACTGGCAGGGCTTTGATCAGCACCACGAGGAGCACGCTCCRTGCAGAGCCCTTTMATGTGAATTYCAGAGCCCTTTCATGTGAATTCCAGAGCCAACAGGCCTTTCATTCCAGCTCCAGCAGGCGCTGAGGGGTTTGTCAGCTCAGCTGTGGCCTGAGATTGGGGCTCATTTTATATTGTGTTTTTACCAACACTTCCACATCTCCCTGTCACTTCCCTGCCTTTACTTCTATTGCAGAATCATRGAATCCTCAAGGTTGGAAGAGGCCTCCAAGATCAGCAAGTCCAACCATCAACTGTGCCCTCAAGTGCCACATCCACATGGGTTTTGAACACTTCCAGGAGTGCTGACTCCACCAGTTCCCTTGGCAGCCCATTCCAATGCTCTCCAAYCCTTTCCATRAATAATTTTTCCTMATATCCAACCTAAACCTGCCCTGGCACAACTTGAGGCCATTTCCTYTCGCCCTGTCCCATAATCCCAGAAGAATCAGCAGAGAGGGAGGGTCGTTTGCTCTTCATTCCAGAACAGGTTTCATCTCCTGTCGCACATTTGGGTGAGGTTGGGAATCCCAACGGGGTCAGCCTTTCCAGGATTTGCTCAAACAGGCAAAGCCAGGAGCCAAACCCACTCAGAGCAGGTATTTGCCCAGTATTGACATGGGCTCACAAAAAACTACAGAAAGGCAGGAAATTCCATGAAAATTTATGGCAAAATTCAGCACAATTTAGTGTCAGGAAGCAGCTCAATTATTCGTTGTCATTTCAGATTTAGGCCAGGTTGGACAGGGCTTGGAGCAACCTGGGAGAGTGGAAGGTGTCCCTACCCATGGAAGGGGTAGAATGGGATGAGCTTTAAGCTCCCTTCCAACCCAGTCCAGTCTGGGATTCTGGGATTAATTATTGCCATATTAATTATTGCAACTGCTCAYGCTGCTTCAGGAATTCACAGCTTCCTCTTTGCCCACAGAGGCACATGAATAGGTGAGAGAAAACAGCTCGAAACAAACAGCAATGGAAAATAGCCAGGTAAATCCTTCCTGTGGCATTCCTCCAGGATCCAGCAGGATCCCATTAAAGGCCACAAGGTGCACAGGTCATGGAAATTGGAAGCAGTTGAGCAATTGCTGAGTTAACCCTGCTCAGGGCCTATTTATAGAATCCCCAACCCTAAATCAACTTTGTTTTGTTGAAACAGGAACGTTTCAATAGGAATATTCAACAGGAATATTGCCAGGAGTCGCCATTGCAGGAGCTGCTGCCGTCCCTGGGATGTGATGGCTTCGTGTCCCGAAGCTGTATCCCATGGAAGTCAACTTCTCCATGCCTTTCTCCATGCAGAAAAGCAGGGAAAAGATAACCTCCACCAGAAATTCCTCTTTTTTTTGTTTTTCCCACAGTGCTGTGTGGGCTTTTGGCTGCAGAGCACATCGACAACAGCCTCTGCCTTCCAAGGGACTTTCCATCTCCCTGGGGTATTCTCATCTCCATCCATCCAGACAGAGAATCATGGAATGGTTTGGATTGGGAAGGACCTTTAAGATCACCCAGTCCCACCCCCTGCCATGGGCAGGGACACCTTCCACTAGCCCAGGCTGCTCCAAGCCCCGTCCAACCTGGCCTTGGATACTTCCAGGGATCCAAGGGCAGCCACAGCTTCTCTGGGCAACCTGTGCCAGGGCCTCTCCACCCTCAYAGGGAGGAATTTTTATATGTTTTATACCTTTTTCCTTCCCTGCTCAGCGCTCCAAGCCCCCCAGCCGCCCGCTGGGCCCTGTGCTCCACACCCTGTGCTGTGATGTTTCTTCCCTTTGCCTCTCCCCAGGAATTATTCCAGGATGAGAAATTAAAAGCTCCCCTCTGCGAGGAAGATTTTCTCATYCTCACCACGGACAAAGGGAAACCTGCTCAGAGCTGCATCTTTCAGAGGAGAGGCACATTTATATAATATTCATATTTTGCCCMGAGCAACAAGAGCCTCTAAGGAGACTCAGCCAGGGGTCTGCAGCTTTTGCTCCCCAAACCCCTTTGATTCCAGCACAAAGGAGCAGGAGGCKGCAGCATCCTGGTTTGGTTTTAAATCCCACGGATCATTTCAGCCTTGACCCTGCTGTGGAAGGAGGGAGATGAGGCACCTAAAGAGCCACACTCAGCCCTGCTRTGAAAATCAGAGACCAGACAAAGCCTCTGATAGAACAGGATGTCCTATAAGYGGCTTTGATCAGTTATTGATCAGTTATAAATGGCTTAGATCACTTATTGATCATGGCAATTATTCCTGCACTGAAGGAGGAGCAAAAAGCACGRCACAGCCTCACCCACAGCCCTCTCCCACCCTCACACACCACTGCACCGCTGCCTTCCTGCTTCTGTCCTTCCTTTGAGGAGGAAAATATCAAAATAATACTATTTAGCATTTTTATGTTCTTTGGAAAACACTTTTCTTTCTCCAATCGCTTGAAAAAGGAAGAGCAAAGGTGCAGCGTGAAGGGCTTTAACCACMCAGCAGCAACAACTCTTTTCTCTTTTCCTCCTGCCAAGAGGCAGGAAAAAAAATCCAGATTTTAAAACATTTGTATGACCTCGATCACCTGCATGATCTAAGAGGAAACTCAGTGCAAAATGAGGGGCCAAAGCCTAAGAGCTTTATAGCCCTGGAGTCTGTTAATTCCAGATGCTGGGGATGTTCCAGCTGCAGACTCGGCAGTTTGATCCCTGCAAGGATCCAATCCCAAAACTCAGCTGCAACCAAGACCGAATCCTGGGCTCAGCCCTGGGGTTTGATCATCAAGRGACCAGCGTGGCCCCAAAATCCAGACAGTGGCTGAAGCAGGYGGAGATCAAACACACAGAACAAGCAAGCAAAAAATTCAAACCCAAGGAAAAAAAGCCAACAAACGAAGAACCACCACCACAAAAAAATGCTAAAACAATAAAACAAAACCTGAGATCTTTTAACTGCACTGAGTTTGAGCTTCCCTTTCCCCAGTTACACCAAATGCATCATCAACAATTCCATGTCCCACTCCAGCATTTTACTGGCACCAGCAGGTTCCTGATGGGTTTTCAAKGCCACACAGGGTTGGCTGCACTGACCCAAATCATTATAATTCCAGCCAGTTCACTTAAATCCTGGGCCTGGATTCAGAATCGYCTCCATTTAGGGTTTTTCACCAGCCTGTCCCCATCCTTGGCCTCTACAGAAATGTCCCCCTGCAAGGAAAGGCCAGGGTGGGAGATGTGGGAAGGGGACACAGTGGGATGTGCCACCCACCTCTCTCACTCACATCCCCCCCAGCACTAAAATCAACTCCTCTTCCCTTCCCAGATCCAGGTGGGGACAAAAATCAGGAGTGCCTTACCCTGACAGGACGCCCAGCACCAAGTTGAGCATGAAGAAAGAGCCRATGATGATGAGAGGGATGAAGTAAAGCCAATTCCAGGTGTTTCCCGCAGCATCGTTTGTCTGGAAACAGAGGAAAAAGGGAGACACAAACACAGGTGTTATTCCACCTCAGAAAGAAAACACCACACAGACCCTGCAGGGCAGAGGGCAGGGGAGATTCCCCTTGGAATTCCATAGGAATATCCACCACTGATGTCCTGTTTAGCTCTGCTGTGTTCCCCAGTTRAAATTCCAGGAAAGAAACTGATTGTCCCACCATCCACTCCACAATTTGCCCCCAGCTCCAGGAAAAGCTCCATCTGACATCTCTGTCAATGACCTGAGGAGGGGATCGAGTGCACCCTCAGCGAATTCCCAGGAGACTCCAGGTTGGGTGGGATGTGGATCTGCTGGAGGGCAGGAGGCTCTGCAGAGGGATCTGCCCAGCCTGGATCCATGGGGAGCACACCAATGGGCTGAGGGTCACCCAGGGTCCTGCCCTTGGGTCACACCAAGCCCCTGCAGCTCCAGGCTGGGGCAGAGGGGCTGGAAAGCTGGGAAAGGCCCCGGGGGTGCTGGGGACAGGGGCTGGACATGACCCAGGGGTGCCCAGGTGGGCAAGAGGCCAATGGCCCCTGGGCTGACCCAGCCATTGTTGCCCCTGTGCTGGCACTGCTGAGGCCACACCTCAAATCCTGCGTCCAGTTCTGAGCCCCTCACAGCAAGAAGGACATGGAGGGGCTGGAGCGTGTCCAGGGAAGGGGCTGGAGCCCCAGGAGCGGCTGAGGGAGCTGGGAAAGGGGCTCAGCCTCGAGAAAAGTAGGCTCTGGGGGGACCTTCTGGCTCTGCACAACTCCTGACAGGAGGGGGCAGCCAGGGGGGATCGGGCTCTGCTCCCAGAGAACAGGGACAGGAGGAAAGGGAATGGCCTCAGGCTGTGCCAGGGGAGGGTCAGGTTGGATATTGGGAAAATTTCTTCACCTAAAGGGTTGTCCAGCCCTGGCACAGCTGCCCAGGGCAGTGGTGGGGTCCCCATCCCTGAGGGGATTTAAAAGCCATATGGATGTGGGGACAGGGGTCAGTTCTGGGGGAACAGTTGGACTCAATGACCTTAAAGGCTTTTTCCAACCTAAACAATTCCATGGTTCCGTGAGTTCCACAGCTCCAGGCTGACCCTGCTGCAGGACCAAAATACATCATTTAGGCATCCTCACTCTGCTCAGGCTTTGTACAGCAGCCTCCTCCTCCCCACCAGCTCTGCCTCCYGCATTCCCATCCCAACGGAGCCGCTCCGGGAGGGAGCCACAGCCTTCCCCAGAGCCGGGCTGAGATGAGGGCCGGGTGCGGCTCCGTGCCCAGAATCCCTGCTCACACGGACAAGGAGCCTGCGAGAATCCACGCATCTTCCAGGGATGGCAATTCCACATGTGCTGACTGAGCACTCCGCACTCTGCCAGCCAAACCCGGCCCAGGCTCCCCGAGGGGATGGAGGGGAGGGAAGGGAGGGAAGGGAGGGGTTTGGGCTCTGACAAAGTTTCTGCATTCATCGAGCACGAGGGAGCTCTTTGGGGAAGTGCTGAGGAGGAAAATGCCACATTGGCCATTGACAGAAACCCAGCGCTGGGGAAAATGCAAATTCCGCTCTTGTGAGGGAAGAATGCGGCAATTTGGGAATCTGATGGYGGGTGCAAGGGAAGGGAAATGCGGAGCAGAAAGGAAAGTAAAGACCTAAACACATTCTGCTCRTCCTTATCCCTCCTTCTGCAGAGGGTAAAGAAAACCAGGAGCACTGAGCTCCCCTCCCTGCCCAAAGGCAGAGCCCACAGAGCTCTCCAACACCAACTGGCAAAAACTGCATCAATTCTAATGGATATTGATGCCTTTTACTTATTATCTGTGATGCTTTTTGGTCACTGTTCCCGATCATATTTCCAAGAGTAATTTGGCTTGCAGGGTTCACAAAAGGAAGTGCTTTGAATGTGCTCTATTTCAGCCACGCACGTGCTTGGTGTCACCCCAAAAGCCTCTGTGTAAGAAATCACCCAAGGAACAGGCAGACCCCACAATGTCAGAGCATTTCTTACAGGTGATAACGTTTACAGCGCTGACACAAGGCAACTCCCGGTGGGATTTTTAATAGGGTGCATGCCCGCACAAATCCTTCCCAAGGAACAGGCTCTGGATCAGACACATGACAAGGATCTCTCCGAATAGCAAACACCTTCAGAAATATCCGTGTCAGCTGATCAGTGACTCAGGAGGAGTGGGGCCCGACCAGCCTCACCACAACCCCCCCTGCTGAAGGCAAAACCAGCACGGGAGGGACAAAGGGATCTGAGGAGAAACAGGCTGGGAAAACGGGAGCAGAAACGCAGGGAAAGCTCTGAGCAGCCCAATCTCCCATTGGGGTTTTGAATGCCCTTTGGAATATCTGTTATCCCACCCCAGCAGTCCCATTTCTTCATTCCCTGGTTGGTCTTTCCATCCCTCTCTCTCTTTGCTTTTAGGTCTTTCCCTCTTATCCTTCCCTGCATCTCTACAGATGGGCTTGGAGGGAACAAGGAAACTCATCCCGAGTGCTGCTTCCCCCACCACGAGGGAAGAACAAGCCAGTGGTGAGAGGGATGAAGCAAGGCCAATTCCAGGTGTTTCCCTGCAGCGCCATTTGTCTGGGAACAGAGAGAAAGGAGAAGTGGAGAGGTGCTTTGGACAGCCCCAGGAATCCCAGGATCACCAGACCAATCCCAGGGTTTTATGTTTAGGGGATGTTCTTCGATTCTCATCTTGTCAATCAAAAGTCTCTGGTTGSAGCAAAAGGATCCCACTCAGGGAGGACTCAAAGGGTCCCTCCCAGCCCAGGCTATTCCATGGCTCTGCAAGGCTGGGAATGCTGAGCCAGGCAAGGGGGGCTGGAGAGCCCRTGGGGAGGAGCTGGAGGAAGGAACAGATGGGAGAAGGGAAAACCACATAAACATGCAAAGGGAGTGCAGCAGGTTCMGTGCTGCCAAATGATCGTTTATCATTTATTTATCCATTGGAAGCCCAAACTTGGCGACAGATCCGCGATTCCACGCCACGATCAAAGCCCTTAAACATGAAATGTGTTGRAATACAACTCATTAACCACCCTTCCCCCAGCGTTTGCTAGGTCACCTTCTGCTCAGGGCAGGGCAGGGCCTCGCTCTGTTTGCTCTGCCTCGCTCACAGAGGACCCAGGGCAAACTCAGCTCTGGGTACAGTGACAAAAACCAGGCAGAAATGCTGCCAGAATCTTCTCCCAAGAAAACAGAGCCTTCGTGGCTGTGAGCTTGACCCCACAGTGTGCAGCACCGGCTCTGCCCCCGGGAGATGCTTTAACGACTCCAAGCTCTTTGCCACCAGGAAAACGAAACTCCTCTTCCCCAGGGAGAGCCCCCAGAGTCCCCCAGGCAGCTCTGTCTGCCCCGAGCCCTCTGCCCACGGAGCCACTGAGCTCCAGGCTCACTCGTTAAGCCAAGGCAGAGCCAAGAGATCAAATCAATTTTTATGTCCCGGCTACAACATTTCGCTGCTGGAACGCCAGCGCCGCCGGAGCCCAACGGGGAGGCAGGAGGAATGAAATACTCCAGAATTACATCCAGAAATTCGGGAAGGGCTCACGGGAGGGTCTCACACCGCTCCTGAGCCTTCTGGCTGGAAACAGCCCCAGGGCTCGCCACAAGCACCCCCCAAGCAGTGCCCAGGCCAGCTCCAGGAGCATCCCAGGCACTGGCGTGGGAACATCCACATCCCCGAAATTCGACAGCACGAGGCTCCCACAGCAAGGGGCTGCACAGAGGGACACTGAGCAATCCAAGGGACACTGAGCAATCCAAGGGACACTGAGCAATCCAAGGGACACTTCCAGGGCCACACTGGAGACCCAGAGATCTGTCCCTCAAGCATCTAAAGCCCATACAAACTCTCCAGCCCCTGGAATTGTCTCCCTGAAGAGCTCTGCTCAGCTGCTCCCACGCCTGACCTGGCACTTGTATCAGGATGCCCCCAGCATGCTCGAAGCCTATCCTAAATCCCAGCAGCCTGTCCCAGGGGACTGTGCTCCATCAGCCACCCTGATCCTGCTGTCCCTGCTCAGGGTCATGGCTGGATGTCCAGGACAGCCTTTCCCTGCTCACCCCACGTTGGCTTTCAGCCCCCAAGGGCTCTCTCCTCCATCCATGCAGTGCTGGCGTTCCCAAGCAGGGACAGCACAGCCGTCCCTCGAGGCTCAGGGGTCTGGGGCTGGATATTGTCACCTGTAGCAGATCCAGAAGCCAAAACTGCTYTGTCCTGCAGGGAGAGGGATGCCCTGAGCTCGGGGTGCTGTCCAGCACAGCACAGGKTACCTCTCACCACCAAGCATTTTGTGGCTTGTCCAAGAGCACAGCAAGGCCAGGATTGATCCTCACTTTGTCCCTCAGGCACCCAGAGCTCTTCAGGCCCTGCTCCCTGTGTGAACACCGTGGCAGCTGGGGCTGCTTGTTCATTCGTTTCAAGATGTGCTTTGAAACAATCCACTTGAAAGCAGCCAACTGCTGCAGAGACCAGGAATGCCTTTGTGCCACCTTTCTGCTCCTCTCCTGCAGCCCTGGCCATTGCCCACCTTCCCAGCCCGGCTGATCCAAGGGGAGTTCCCTCATCCCYGGAAGTGTCCAAGGCCAGGTTGGACGGGGCTTGGAGCAACCTGGGATAGTGGGAGGTGTCCCTGGGGTGGAATGAGGTGATCTTTAAGGTCCCTTCCGAGCCAAACCAGTCTGGGATTCACAYGTTGGTGGAGTTCTTGTTGCTGCAGGAGCAGCAGGATTTCTGCTCTGGCCCCAGCCCATCACCAGGAAACGGCCAGAGATGCTCCAGCATCCTTCTCCCAGCCCATCCCAATCCCTTCACTGGCTCTCCAGGGTCCCTGCCTGCTGTTGGCTCCTTGCTCCCTCAGAGCCCACCAGCCTCAGCCCCGATCCCACTGCTGACTCCAAATGGGATCCCAGGGAGCAGGAGCTGCTTCAGGAGGGGCAGGAACTTTACTTCACATCAAGCAACCTTTAATGTGAAAGACAAACAATTAAGGGCTAGCACATAAATGTTTCCAGAGTGGGGGTCAACAGAGCAGGGATTTAATTTGACACATGCAGCCAAATATCACAGACCATTTGCTTTCACCGTGTTTTTAATCAAAATACAAAATAATAAAGTACACCTAGAATTCAGTTGCTTTAATCTAATCAATGGCACAGCCTGACTCATTTGGGGCAATTAAAGGGTAATATTCCCTCAGATAAGAGCTTTTGCATTGAGGAGAACCCTCAGCTGTCTCAGAGAGATGAACTCCCTTTACCCTCCGTCTGATTTTTCACAACTCACTCCTCACTGCTGCTGATAATTGGCAATGCTATTTACGGGTCATTTATTTCTATCTGTTCCTATTCTTACGTTTAAGTAAACACAGAAATTACTGAGAATAAAATCAAAAATATCACAACCATGTACAAGAGCACATGGAACCCTGCCTTACGATGAAAACAGAAGGAGAAAAACCCATTTTTTTTAAAGGTTTTCATCTTTTTTAAGTCTTTCTGACCCAGAAACACCATCAAGCCCTGCACTGAGAAGGTCTCTGCTGCAATCTCCAGCCCCCCAGGAGGTGAAATTGGGCCACAGCCAGGTGAAAATTGAGCTGCTCCCACATTCCCCAAGGAGAAATCCCATCTCCCAAGCCCTGACCCCACATGCTGCTCCACACAAAACACCACAAACTGCAAAAACCCTTTTATTTCTCTGCCCAATCCCAGTTTAAATACGATTTGGCCACATTAAAGTGGAAGAGCCCCCCAAAATCTGCAGGGAGTTGGGAGCCAGGCTCAAACACCACTTAGGATTTTATCTGCTTGTGCATTCTGTGAGGAAAACTTAGCTGGAGGTTTCCCTGTCTGGAATTGGGATGGGGAGGCTCTGGAGGGGCCCCAAGCTCCATATGAGGTCCAGCCAACAACTTGAGACTGGAGATGTGATCTCCTCCCAGAGCACATCATAACTGTGCCTCCTGTGCCTTCAGGGTGGATCCCAAGGGGGGTTTGGGACACCAGGGAAGATCCCATGGCAGGGGAAGCATTTCCTGGGGGCCCTTTGGGAAGGAAAAAGGAAAAGCCTTTGGAGAGCCCCATGGCCTCTGCACTCCCCCTCACATCAAATCCTGACAGAGACTGAACTCCTGGGAAGGCTCCAAACTCCTGGCACATTTCAAATCCACGTTCCTGGGAAAATCCTCTCTCTTTGAGGCCTTTGAGCAATTCCACTCTTCCTTTTCACCTTCACACACCCCTAGATAACCACCCCCTTTAGGATCCACGTTTTCCACCTCTTATTTCCCACGACCAGAGCGAGAAGATCCCCAGGAAGAGTGGGAAGGAGCTGTAATTCCCTCAAACACACCAATCCAGAGCCGGGCTTTCCTCTGGAAGCATCCAAACGCATAAAATCAACCCAAATACCAGCAGACTCTGGGTACAATCCTCAAAGCTGGCAGCGTTTTAATTCTGAACAATAGCAGGAGCTGTGTAGGAACATGTTTTAACTGCAGTTGTTGCAAGCTATAATAATGTTAATTCAGCCGAGTTTAAATAGAAGCAAATCCTTCCCTTTGTTTCTCCCCTTCTCCAGAGCTGGGGAGGCTGAAAAAGCAAAACCACTGCTGTTTTATGCCTTGATCCAGCGGCTTCTGGCACCAATATATCAATACAGAAATATGCTAGCAGGGTTTCTTGATAAAAAATTCATTCTCTCCCCAGCCAGCATGAACTCMCTCAGCTGCTTTATTCATGAGCCTGCCTGGCTCTGGGAAAGCTCTGCCACTGTCAGGAATAACAGGCTGGCCAAGGGACTCTACCTCTTTTTTGAGTGTTTTTGTTTTGATTTCGTAGCCTCTCCTCCCTTTCTTCTATTTTTAAACAGCAGTGAGCTTGAATTATGGATGTCAGCTCGGGCCAGGCTGTTCCTGTTGGGATCAGGTGGTGCATGTGCAGGGTGAGCGAGGTCACACCTCTGGTGGGGGCACTCAGGGGGAAGCTTTGCCCCAGCAAGGACATGACCAGCCCCTGTCTGAGCCCCAGCTGGGGCAGTTGTGGCACTTCTTTGGAAGACAACGAGAATTTAAGGCCACTTGGACAGAGCTCTGAGCACCCTGGTCCAGTGGAAGGTGTCCCTGTCCAYGGCAGGGAGGTGGGAATGAGAGGATCTTTGAGGTCCCTTCCAACCCAAACCACTCTGGGATTCTGTGAAGATGCATTTTACACTTTTTACCACAAATCCAAAAGCCACAGAGCTCGTGAGACCGAGTAATTCAAAGAGTTTCACCTAAATTTAGCTCAAGCTGAGAGGCTACAGTAAAATTCCAGGTACTCCATGATTCCCACCAGCACCTCAGGTCACCCATCCTCAGGTCTCCTTTCCCATGAGCACACCAGACTTGGCTTTGCTGGGAAGGGGCACAAGTAGGAGCACAGAGGCTCTTGGGGTTGGAAGAGGGTGAGGGAGCACCTTGACGAACAGGCTCTGCTGTGGAGTTTGGAATTCTGATCCAGCAGGAGCACACGTCATTCATTGCCTGAGAAAACTCCTGCGTGGGCCAAGCTGCACTCGGAATAAATTCAGGCGTCTCTGGATATGTTTTTATTCTGCAAAGGCTTCAGGTGTCTGCTGCCCTTCAATGGAGAGCCCAAACCGTCCCCAGATATTCTCCTAAAGTCGTGAGGGAGGGAGAAATATCCACTTTTATGTCCATATTTAACACRTATTTAGAGCTCTGCTCAGTTTGGCTGCCCATGGACACCCAAGATATTCGGATAAGGATGCACTYGGAGCAACACAGAGTTTTGCTGGTCTAGTGAGTAGAAGCAAATAAACTTTTCCTCCCACTCAGCAGTCCCTGGGAGCTGCAGCCYCTCGGTCAGCAAGGCAGAGCCAGTCACACGGATCAGCTCCCAAAGCACCAGAACAATCCAATACTCCAGCATTTCCTGGCTCTGAGCAGAGGAGATTGTGGGGCAAGGCCCAAAATCGTTGCAAGTAACAACASCCCTAAGAACAATGCCCAGGTTTCCTCATCGTCTGGGATGCAGATCCAGATTCTTCCTGATTTTCTTTTTAAATATCATCAGCAAAAGCTTCCCAAGAAGTTTTCAGTAGCAGGAAAGTGGCTGAATGAATTAAAGCCTCGATTCCACTGTACAAAACCATAACAAAGCGATATTACACACCTACAGAGGATTGGGAATGAGCAGAGTACCCATCTATTTAGGTTAGGCCACCTTCTCATTCCTATCTTCTAATGAGACACCTCCAGCAGTTCAGCTTTTCCTTAATTACGAGCAAAAAATATCCTTGTGGATACATGTGAGACTTAACTGGAGCCCAGAGCTCAGTCCCACGGAATTCAGAGCACAGCAAAGCCCCCAGGCCCAGCAGACCTTTGTCAATGCAATCCCTCCCCAGAACAAGAGTCCAAAGGCGTTTTATCCCTCCCTTTTTCCTGCTTCAGAACAAAAACCAGTTGGTCATGATCCTCTCATTTCCATCTGAAGATGTTTCACAAGGTTTTATGAAGACATTTTAAATAGAAAAGGACTGCCTGTCATAGGAAGGAAAAAAAAGGTTTTTCCGAACCACAAGCCCTGCCAAGTTGTTCCAAATTTGAATGAAAACTGCCTGTGAAATTCCAAATTTAAGTGTGGCAATATTTACTACAGTGTGTGTTCATTAAGTCTAAAAAATTAGGAGACCAGCTCCAAACTGCTCTTCTCTGTGTTCCAAGAGCCTTTGCTGGGAAGGAACAACCTGGGAACAGGGATGGACAGTGAAGGCTTTGCCACAGAGCACGTTCATAAACAAACCAACCCTAAAAGGGGCAGGGACACCCAGGGGATTTTTTGGGATGAGCTGCTTCCCACAGTTCCGGGGTGATTTTCCTCCCACAAGGGATTTGCAGAACGTTTGCTGGATTTTAGAATCATGGAATGGTTTGGGTTGGAAGGACCTTAAAGCTCATCCAGTGCCACCCCCTGCCACTGGGGTTCCACTATCCCAGGTTGCTCCAAGCCCTGTCCAACCTCGCCTTGGACACGTCCAGGGATGGGGCACAAAAACACAAGAAAGAATAAATTGTTGCTGAAATAAAAAGCCAGGATTACAAATTTCCTATTTGAAAGTCTTTATAGTGGAGGAAAGTCTTTATCTGTTGGAGGAAAAAACACAGGTTGCCCGAGAGGTGGTGGCTGCCCCATCCCTGGAAGTGTCCAAGGCCAGGTTGGACAGGGCTTGGAGCAACCTGGGCTAGTGGAAGGTGTCCCTGCCCATGGCAGGGGGTGGGATGAGCTTTAATGTCCCTTCCCACCCAAACCATTCCAGGATTCCATGGAAAGAAGCAAAGAGGCTGGAATGTCACCAGTGCTGACCCTGGAGGCAAAGGAGAACGATGCCCATGGCCACCTTCACCCTACACCTGGTTGTAGCCCCCTCGTGGTGCACCCCAACACTGACCACAGGTCACCCCCAGCCCAGCTCAGTCCTCCCTCTCCCCTGCTGCTGACACAGCACAGACCCAACCCCGACAATTCCCACCTGTGCCGCCCCTAAACCCAGCAGCCCTGAGCTGCCCTGCACCCCCACGGAGCACCCAGCTCATCCCACCGCGCCAGCACCCGGCATTCCAGCAGCTGCCCCGTCCATTCCCTGCTCCCAGGGCACGTGGTCTGCRGAGGGAAGAGCAAAAACCTTCTCCCAGAGCCCCCCCAGCACCCGGCTCTTCCGTGGGATCACCCAACCACACGGATTCGGGGCTGCTCAGGACTACAGAATCAAACGAAACCTCCACTTTGGGTTTTCCTAGAGACRTTTTGTCACTCTCTGTCCCTGCAGCCCCAGCTGTGGCAGGGATGGCCCAGCTCTGGGAGCACCCAGCTGCCTTTTTCATCCCGGGGAGGAAAGGGATTGTGGAGCTGTTTGTACCCTCGGGGCTGTCGAGCTGCGAGTGCATTTCTTCAGCTGGAGCTTTTTCCTTGGCAAGCCCCCGCGATTACGCTGCTGCTTGGAGAGATGTCATTCCTTCTCACAGAGCAGTTGCTCCCTTGAAGGGGCTCTTGGAGCCTCCTATCAAACCTGGGGGTGGCCACCTCACAGGCATTTGGAATAAATCTTCCCYGAGCCATGAAATAAAGCCCAGAAGATCCGGGGAGGCGCTGAAAGCCTTGCTGGGCTTCACGYGTTTGCTGGAGGGCTGTTCCAAGCTGGGCCATGTGCTGCACCRGGGTTGAAATGTCTCAGTCCTCTCAGCCTTGGGGGGAGTGTCCACGTGGGCACGGGGTCAGCCAGGCTGTGTTCCCACACGGATGGACACCCGGGCGTGGGCAGGAACGTGCAGTACTCCTGTCTTGGCATCCAAGTATTCCAAAGGCGTTTTAGCCKTAGGCTTGCTCCACGTTTCCCATTGCAGCATCTTTGGGTTTTGGCAAAGCCTTCCAGAGGAGGAGGAATGCAAAGCCTGCCGTGCAGTGACACTGCATCCCTAAAAGACCTGGGAATCCGGCCCTTTGGCAAACAGGCCCTGCAGCCCTCCAGAATCCAGGAGCGAAGCATGAACCATGGATATCAGCCAAGGCAGGACTCAGCCTGGTGTAGGATTGATGTGCTGACAGCCCATCAGCTCACGCAGGACCCATCCCTCGGACACATTCCTCCTTTTCCCGCGTGCTTTTCCCTCACAGGGGCCAGCAGGACCTTGCGCTGCTTGTGCACTGCTCCATGAGGGATTTTTCCCTACAAATCCAGTGGTGAACACACCAATTTATGGCACTGCTGGATTACACACCCCCGGCCAGGTCTCTTTGGTAGTGAGTTTGTTACTCCAAAGCCTGGTGTGGGGCTTCTCCCTGGGGAAACAGGAGTTGAGAAATCCACTCCAGCTGCTGCTCCAGAGCCAGAGGCTCAGGACAGTCTGGACACGGAGCTCCGGGGAGGGGTTTAAGGCATGGAGAAGTTTGGATATTTTTACACCACTGGCAGCTCCACATGGGTGTGTTTGCACAAGGATTTTTGAAATTTGAGGTGYTGAGTTGTCTGTCACACACCAGCGATCATCCAAGTGAATGGACTTTGGCCTAAAAGCCTCATTTTTCTACATAATAATAAACCTCCCTGATACTCAAAAACCCAAATGTTGTAACAACATAAAGGGATGGAGGAGGTTAAACCCAGCAGGAAACACGGGTGAAATCCATCTATTTGGATTTCTCTGTAAGTTTCTCTGTGGATTTTCTCTGTAAGCAGCTGGAGGAAGGTCCATGTGTCAACAGAAGGGGTGTGAGGGGGGGACACAGGCCATGTGTGGGCTCTCTCCGTTGGGATGGGTTTCACACATCCAGAACTTCYAGTGTGCTTTTGTGCTCCAGTCAATAGTTTGGCTGAGCTATTCCAGGTTTTTGTGGAAAAGCTTGGTCACCCCAAGTCTCTCCCTGCCTTTTAGCAGCATTTCTACAAAGGCACCACCCACCAGTGAGGTTTTTCCCTTCTTCCCTGCCTGGCTTTTGGCCATCCAACCGATCCTGCCCTGGGAGGCTCTGGGCTGCCTGCTCCCAACCCTGCCAGCACTGCCCTGCTTCCCTGCACAGGATTGGTGATACTGGGCCACAAAATCAACAAAACCAACAAAAYCAACAAAACCAACAGCWACCCCAGGGCCACAGCGAGGCTGGGTAGGATCCCTGATGTGCTCGTGAAGGTGGCTGGTTCTTATCAGCAAATGGCAATCGTCCTAACTCCGTCCTGAGTGCAACTGAGAGCTGACAACAGCAGATTTTTCCCTTCTTTATGAAGCTGCAGGGAGAAAGAGAGAGCACAACGAGACCCTGGCACGGCACAGCTCAGCTCCCACCTCTGTCCCCACACCGTGGAGTGTGACACGTGCCCTGCTGGCTCCATCCCCGGGGCCCCCGGCACATCTCCAGCAGCAAATGCACGGTGACAAGGAAAGCTCAGCATTGGGGAGCATCAGGCCCCAGGGGTAACCTCTCCCTAAGTCRGGGCTGTAGGAGGTTTTGCACTCAATCTGTGGCCCAGCTGTGAGGCAGATGTTGTGTGCTCCTGGCCCCAAGGTGCTCTGAAAAGCTGAGAGATCAGAGCAGGCTCTTTGCTGTGGACAAAGCCATGGTGGCACATTTCTCCACACACCTGCAGGCACTGCTTGTTCCAGCGTTCCTTTTTCATCTGTTTGCTCCTCACTTCCCACAGTGTTGAATTATGGGATCCCCCCAGWGGGTGGTGGGCWCTGAACAGGCTCCCCAGGGAATGGGCACAGCCCCGAGGCTGCCAGAGCTCCAGGAGCTCTCAGGGATGCACAGGCTGGGATTGTTGGGATGTCCTGCAGGGCCAGGAGCTGGACTGGATGATCCTAGTGACCCTTCCAAGTAAGGATATTCTGTGATTCCACGATCTCCATCAGGGCTATGCCCACCTCTTTGAAGACCCAGCCGAATGCTGAGCTGTGCCCCCGGGGAAGCAGAGCACCTCTGTTCGAGTGCTGCTCTGGTGCAGCCCTGAATGCCAAGCCTGGCCCAGCCCCGTGTTCTGTTTCCCCAGCCCTGGGTCCTGCCGCCCCACATCCCACTGGAGCAAAGCTTGATCCCTGGGACACGACAGAGAATGCAGAGACAACRAAGGAACCACATCAGAAATGTGCTGTGAGAGTCAGAGTGGCAAAACAAAACCTCTCCTTGTGCTTATTTTCCCTGTTAGCACAAGCTGAGGAAAGCACTTCAGACAGCTTCTTGCTGCCTGCTCACACTTTTGGTGCCTGAACAGCTTTGCTCCTCACTATTAATTCAGAACAAGGAGAGCTGATCATGCACAGAGAGACTGAACCCACCCTAAACCCCCTCAGCCACTGCTGCCAGCCCCAGGACACACAAAGGTGGAACAATTCCACCCCAACCTTTCATTTCTGTATCTTCATAGGAATAAAGAAATTCAAAGGCACCAAGGGGAATGAAAAATACCAAGTGAATCACAAGCTATTATAAGTCAGGGAGGGTAAAGTTCTAGCTGGGATCCAATTTAAGGCAGATTTATATTTTGTTTGAACTGTTCCTTCCTGCTTACAAGCATATTAGGTCAGGGCCAGTCCAGAGTCTTAAAACACCCACTGGACACTAATATTTGTCAGTAGGAAATAGAAGAAACAGGAAAATCTCTTGCCATTAAGATCAAAGGAGAGCGAGGGTGCACTCTGACATTTCTCCTTTCCTGCAAGGAGTCCCTGTTTTGCAAAGCAAATTCCACCACGGAGCTTCGAACTCCTGGGGAGGAGAGAGAAAAGGTGAAAACCCAGCTCAGTGGGTTTCTGACAGCTCCACGTGAATCAGGTTTGACCCACGACTTTCTGGGACCACAAACACAACCCTCAATTCCTTGGAAATTCCTGGTGTAGCTCCCAAGTCAAAGGCACGAGGGCACCTCACGGAGGGGAGCAGAGCGGGTCAAACCAGGCTGGCTGTGCAAGGATCACAGCAAGGAGCTCAAACACCTTCCCAATCCCCTGAGGATCCCATGGAAAGCACTGAGCTCCAAACTCATCCCAGCCACRCTGCCAGCTCCACACCAGCCCCCTYGGGAAGGCTCCCAGGRTCTCCTCTTTGTAAGGAATGCTCRGACTTAGACAGCTAAAGAATTATTTCAATTGAGGAATTCATGGGCAGGCACAAAACTTCTCAGGCTTTTCCCACTTTGCAAAACAAAGGGAGCTTCCCATGGCAACCAGAGAGTGTTGGATGATGGGCAAGAAGGTTCTTGGGCAAAACTGGGAATTACTGCATGGAGAAGGAAAACAGGGGTTGCACTATTGCCTCTTTGAAGGGTTTCCCACCCAGTCCATATTAGCAATAAATGAATCACTGTCATTCACAAACACTGAGCACATAAACAAGAGGATCTAAAATCATCTAAAAACAATCTTAATTTGAAAACTACATCTGGAGGCAAAACAGGACTCAGGAGGACTCAGATCCCRGGGCAGCACAGCTTCTCTTGCTGAGCAAGGGCATTATTTCCTCCCACCTCTGAGTTTGTCCCCAGCACAATGATTTCTTTACCCAGAGGCTGCCCCAGCCCCACCATCCAGATGCAGAACATCTGCATCGACCCAGTTCATGCTGAACTGGTCCACACTGGGGAGAGACACAACTCCTGCTGCTGGCCCAGCCTGCACTGGACTGGTCCCTGGGGCACGAAGTCAGGGCAGCACTGCCGGGCACAGCGAGCTGGTGCTGGAGGGGATTCCTCCCTAATTCCATGGYCCAGAAAATGCCCTGCCCATGCTTCAGGGATCTCTGATCTGTCTGCATTGGATTAGACTGAAAACCAATTCAAAACCCTGGACTGAGGCACTGAGTCCTCCCTCCCTGAGGAAAACAGTTTGGTTACTCTACTTTAACACATTCCCAGATGATGAAGCCTTGAACAAGCAGGAGGTGAATGTGCTCCTTTTGCTGGAAAAAAGCTTCTTCCCCACCACCAACTTTCCTGAATCACCTGTTGTTGCTCCTCGGGCACTTTTGGGCAGAAACAGGCCAGAGCTGACCGACCTGCAGCCCACGGAAGGGCTTGGCTGGAGTCTTTGTTCCGCTGCTTTCGTGCTGCTGCTGCAGGAGGGCCTCTCCCCCGGCTGATTATCAAAGCATTTCACCCAAGTGATGATTCAGCCTTTTTTGCTTCGAGCACAAATCACCTCCCAGATAAAGCCTTGCTAGAAAGCTTTCATGGGCCCCAATTAAAAGGMAAAGTGTCTGGAAGCATAAGCAGTGGATCAGCGAGGAAAAAAACGGGCTGGGATTTGCGAACTTGCTTTCTCCTTGCCCTCCTAATTCCTCAGTTTATCACAGGGTGAGAAGTGAACATTTGCAAGGTGGATTTCTTACTGCAAAGGCTGTACTAAAGCCTTTGACGCTGTGTCYCTGAATCTGTAGGAAAGCTGTATCTGGACCACCTATACAGTCACCTCAATCCTTTGGGAGTGACTGAATAATCCTCCAGAACAAACCCCTCACTTTGGACAGACCTGAGCCAAACCAGCAAACTCCAGTCCCTCTTTCCTGAACATCCCTCGGCACCAAACTCTTCTCTTTGCCTGATGCCACCACAGACCGATTTTTTCAGCCTCAAATCTGCTTTCAGGACAGAGCAAACCCTCCCTGGGTTCAATTAATGCTGAACTGGTAAACCAAGGGTCACCCTGTGACTGATCCCTGCCATCAGCACCGTGCACCCTAAAAACCCCGACCCTCCTGACCAGCCCACAAGCAAAGCACAGCAGGAACAGGGGGAGATGACAAAGCCCTGTGCACGCAGGACARTCAATCAGCCACCGCTTGGCAGGAGGAAATGAATGGCCCATTAAGGAAGAAATCATAACCTCAACCTTCCTGTAATGCTCCGAGTCCCAGACTGCCTGGCTTCGGGGGGAATTGTGTCCCAGCAGGGCTGTCTGCTCCAGCTGCAGGCAGGGAGGGTCTGTACAGGCAGGGGAACAAACCCACCCCGACCAGAGGCAGCCCGGGGCAGTGGGGACACAGGGAAGGGGTGAGGAAGGGCTGGGCTGAGCCTGAGGAACAGCAGAATCGCAGGTTTGGGTTGGGAGGGATCTTAAAGATCATCTCATCCCACCCCTGCCATGGGCAGRGACAMCTTCCACTAGCCCAGGCTGCTCCAAGCCCTGTCCAACCTGGCCTGGGACACTTCCAGGGATCCAAGGGCAGCCACAGCTTCTCTGGGCAACCTGTGCCAGGGCCTCCCCACCCTCACAGAGAACAATTCCTTCCCAATATCCCATCTAACCCTGCCCTCTGGCAGTTTGAAATCATTCCCCTTTGTCCTGTTACTCCAGCTCCTGATCAAAGTCCCTCTCCAGCTTCCCTGTAGCCCCTCCAGGTCCTGGAAGGTGCTGTGAGGTCTCCACACAACCCTCTCTCCTGCAGGCTGGACAGTCTCAGCCCATGTCCATAGGGGAGGTGCTCCAATCCCCTYACCAACTTCGTGGCCTCCTCTGGACTTGCTCCGACAGTTCCATGCCCTCCTTATGTTGGGGGCACCAGAGCTGTGTGGTTTTCCCTGCTCTCGAGCTAGCAGGAGGAAAAGCTCCAGCCCTTTTCCTTACTCATGCTTAATCACAGTTTACACAGACCACATCTCGCCTCTTGTGGTCCCACAGCCTTCTGCAAAATCTTAATTGAGCAAARCATTGAAAGTAGGTCCCCGGCTCGGCTCTGATGAGTATCCTGCACCAGGGGAATGCTGCTCTCCTTGAGGAGTGCAGAGGCTGGGGCTGGCAGGGAAAACAGCTCCACCACTGCAAAATATTCCTGATAAAAAAAAAAAAACATCTTCCTCAGCAGTGGAAAACTCAGATGGAGAATCRAAGCTCCCTGGACAAGGAATAACCTCTGACACTCTCCCATTTTCCGAACACATGTTCACTTCCTGCACCCTTCAGCTCTGGGTACAAGAGGCAACATCTTCCAGCTTCTTCCCAGGCTGGGGCCAGCAGGAATCAGGCTGCTCCAGGCGGCTCCAGTGTGCAGTTGCTGTGCAGAACTGACTGGAGATGGATGGATGGATGGATGGATGGATGGATGGATGGATGGATGGATGGATTCCACCCAAAGAGGAGTGGCCAGGATGAGGGAGGTGACTCTCCCCCTCTACTCTGCCCCTGTGGGACCCCACTTGGGGTCCTGTATCCGGGTCTGGGGTCCTCAGTGTCAGAAGGATGTGGAGCTGCTGGAGYRGGTCCAGAGGAGGCCATGGAGGTGCTCCGAGAGCTGGAGCCCTTCTGCCCTGGAGCCAGGCTGGGAGAGCTGGGAATGATCAGCCTGGAGAAGAGGAGGYTCCAGGGAGACCTCAGAGCCCCTTCCAGTGCCTAAAGGGGCTCCAGGAGAGCTGGAGAGGGATAGATATGGGCAGAGAGAGACAGGACCATGGTTTTAAACTGACAGTAGGGTTAGATGGGATATTGGGAAGGAATTGTTCCCTGTGAGGGTGRGGAGGCCCTGGCACAGGTTGCCCAGAGAAGCTGTGGCTGCCCCTGGATCCCTGGGAGTGTCCAAAGCCAGGTTGGWCAGAGCTTGGRGCAGCCTGGGCTAGTGGAAGGTGTCCCTGCACAGGGGGTGGGATGAGATGAGCTTTAAGGTCCCTTCCAACCCCACAATTCCAGGATTCTCTGACTGCCCTGCTGTTCTCTGTGCCCAGCCTGACCCCTGCATCCACAAACACCCCAGGAGGGGTCTCAGTCGCTGCTGCAGCAGGGTCTGGGCTTCKGCCTCCTCTTTCAACCTGATGAACTTGGAGTGGGCACAGAAGACACCAAAACAAAAACCAAGGGCCCAGAAAACAACAGAGAGGGCAGAGATGGCTCCTGGCATGAGTCCCTTGTGCTGAGCGTCCCATGGCACAGCACACCCCTCACCCTCCACCCTCCACAGAACACCCAGAGACCCCCAGATCTGTCAGACGTGAACCCACYAAAGCATCGACCCCTGAGCTGGAGTCTCAGACACGACAAATCCAACTGCAGCTCCTCCGGTGTGCTCCCAATTGCACTGATGGGCATCCAGAACGGAACCACAACCGTCTCAAAGCAACCCCCACGATCAATACCCCCACAGCGAGCTCGGGGTTTGGCGTGTGGCGCGAGAGGCAGGYGGGGAGAGGATGATCTCATGCCCCACGCATCGATCAATCGATCCCGGCCAGGATGCTAATGGGCTCCTCTTACAACACTTGGCACCAGAAGGAAGGGGCAGGAATGCTGAATGAGGGTGGGAGAAGCTGGTGGTGTGAGGAAGCTGAGGGAGGAGGGGAGGAATGCAGTGGGGAAATGGGCCCTGCTCGAGAGGGCTTTAAGTGGTCGGAGAGTGGGAATAAATGCAGGAACTGAGCAAGGAAGGGAGCAGGTAATAAATCAGATCTCCTGGCTCCAAGCACRGCACAATTGTACCTGGCAATTTGCTGTGGCTGAGGATAATCCTTTCCTGCTGCTACAAAAACCCTCCCAGGAAGGACTGAGAGAGCCCAGCGTGGATCTGGAGTCTGTAATGAAGCAGACTGAGCACAGCATCGTCCTCCAGCCAGRGACGTGGGCTGAGGGCATTGGTAATGCCCAACTTTGGGATTTTTCCACATAAAACACAGGCTCAAATGAGGGCAGAGTGTGGGTGAGATTGTCCTACTCCTTGTAAAACTGGGAAGAGCAAACCCAGCCAGCCAAGAGGCTGTGACAGTCGTGGCCCTGCCTCGCAGGAGGCACAGCCAGCCAAGAGCCAAGCGGGGAAATTCAGGGGCATCTTCTCTGCAGCCCACAGAGTCATGCCAGGGGTGAAGGGGAGTGAGAGGGCTTTGAAAAATTGTACTGGATCGACCAAAACCAGCACTGGATCTCAGTATTACAAGTTTGATCAGCAAGGGCTGGGCCCAGTCAGGAGGGGAAATCTCTAGGTACAAAATATCAAGGAATCGCTGGGTTTGCCACCCTGTATTTACAATTTGGTACCTGATTTTCTATGAGGCATTGTGAGAACAACCTCCTACTCACCCTGCAGGGCACAGGAGCACCTTGGGGTGACACCAACTCCTACACAAGACATCACCTCGCAGGTGAACAAACCTTCAGCCTCACACCACCGCAGATCCAACCCGAARCAGAAAACGGGAGCAATCCCCCTGCCAATCAAGGGGTCAGGAGGGGCAAAACCACGCAAACCGAAGGAATATTTCTCCCAGAACCACCTTTTCCCAGGCAGCCCCGGCACAGCACTCACGTTGTAGAGGATGTCGGTCCAGCCCTCCATGGTGATGCACTGGAACACGGTGAGCACGGCGAAGAGGATGTTGTCAAAGTTGGTGATGCCGTAGTTGGGGCCCTGCCAGTACTCCCTGCACGTGGTGCCGCTCTCGCACTGCCTGGCGGGAGGCTCCTCTCCACAGGGAAAGTCTCCCACCTCGTCACCTGAAGGGAGGGAGGAGAAATTACTGGGTGGAACCATAAATTTGCTGAGTGAAACCGTCCTGGGAAGTTACTGAGTGAAACCATCAAGTTACTGAGTGAAACCATCCTGAGAAGTTACTGGGTGAAACCATCAAGTTATTGGGTGAAACCATCAAGTTACTGGGTGAAACCACCCTGGGAAGTTACTCACTGGTGCTGCTGCATCCTCCCGGCGCCACCGCACGGATTTAATTCCCATTTGGGGTTTCTTTCTGCCCCTATGGAAATCTAAAAGTTGTTCTGCCCCTGTAATGGTTTACAAACCGCTGGGCTCTCGTGGTTTAGTGGAGGGTGGAGCAGAGTGGCCAAAATTCGTGGTTTGCTGTCTCATATCGTGGAATTGTGGAGTTGTTAAGGTTGGAAAAGTCCTCTAAGATCATTAAGTGAAATTGTGGACCCAGCATCATCAAATTCACCACCAATCCATGTGCCYAAGTGCCACATCCACACATTTATCAAYACTTCCAGAGGCTGGTGGCTCCAGCCCTTCCCTGGGCAGCCTGTTCCAGCAYCTGACCACCAATCTAAACGTCCTCCAGGGTAATTTGAGGCTGTTTCCCCTTATCCTGCCACTTGTAACCCGGGAGAAGAGGCTTCCAAGCTGCCAAGAATTCCTAGCGTGACACTTCAATACATCTGAGAGGCCTGGAAATGGTGTGAGAGCCACACATAAAAAAAAACCCACAAAAAAAAAAAAACCAACAACAAAAAAAACCACAAAAAAAGCAACAACACAAAAAAATAAAACCCACAGTGTGGTAAAAGCAGGGGCTTGGGGATGACACACACTTCAAACACCCCCAAAGTGCTGAATATTGGCAATAKAACATTACAACAAAAGGGCATGTTCTGCACCAGTGCCAGTTTTGGGGTGTGGACAGCCCAAAATTGTCCAAGAACAGAAATTCAAGCCCTGCTGCACGAGGAGCCCCTGGTTTCCTCCCAAGGAGCACCAAGCACTCCAGCCCCTCCAAAAGCTCCATGTTTTTGCTCCAARTGGAGCACACGTGGCAGGGAAATAATCCATCTGGGATGGTGCTGCCCTGCTGAGCTTCATCCCAGACCCAGGGAAGGCCAAGGTGGGTGAATCTGCCGGGGAAGGACCACCAGGAATGGCCAGGAGGGTGCCCAGCACCTTCCGGGGGCAGCTGGGAAGCACCAACACAGAGCAGCTTGGAAAACTCCAGTGCTTGTTTTCCAGAGTAAACAAACATCCTGAGTAATATCCCTATGGAGAGAGCTGCGACTGGGGAAGTAGGGAAGGGTTTYTGAAGTGACAGGTTCTGGTCATGGAGCAGCAAACGGCACAAAATCCAATTCACCGGGGAGGGAAAGCAGGAGCAGCACTAACAGGAGTCGGGAATGATCATTCCAGGGTGCAAAGCCCGCAGGAGGAAGGCGAGACTGCCGCTGTGGAGCGGGATAGAAGTGTGTGTGGATATATATAAATACCTAAATATATAAAAATATAAATATACGTGTGACACACTTTCCTGCGGGCTCAACGCCTCGGTGCAGGGCGAAGCTCCAGCTCCCATATGGGTCACCACAGGCTCCCACAAGGGCTTGGGGAGAGGAGAAAATGCCAACTCTGGCTCCTGCAGGCCATTTGTGAGCGTGCATTAAACGGGGATCCAGTTCCATCTCGGYGTGGCCTTTTGCTGCCAGGCGATGCTGTGAAAATGCAATGCACATCCACCACAAAGGGGTGTGTGGGGGGTGTATTTTCCTTTTTGAAACAGCGACCAGACCTGGCCCTTACTCCTAATGGCTGGACAAGACAGAGAAAAGGGGAATCTCATGGAAAAATGGGAAATAAACATGATGCCCTCCTCCCCTGGAGCAGCTTTGGGGCAGCTGGGGTGGGTCAGTGGTTAAAACAATCCTGTGCCGGCAAGGAGGGTGCAGGGAGAGGGAAACCAGACTGGAATACACATTGCCATGGATTTCTACCCATTTTGCATTAAAATAAAGCCATATTKCCACCAGCTCAGAGGGGGAAATGCCTCGAACACCCCTTTGGCCACGTTTTGGTGCCCAGCATCCTGTGGGGCTGCAGCTCCTCGCTGCGTGTGGACACCTCTGCCTGGTTCCCTTCAMCGCGCACAGTTGGTGCCCCTCGTGTGGCTCCCGATTCCAGGAAAAATCCCGCTCTGGGGGTTTGGAACAAGCAGGAGCAGCTTTTCCTCCCCCCTGGCAGAGTTATCTCCTCACTGAGCTCACATTTCCACGCTCAGCTGGGTTCGGAGCCCGTGGGCTCTGCCTGGGCTCCTTAATGCACCTCTTGGACACGGCGAGCACTTCGATTCTAAAAGGCTTTGTGGTTGCTCTGCTCCCCGGGGGAGGCAGTGCCAGGAAAGCTCCCCCCGCTCCCCTTTCCAGAAACAGCGCTTCCCACAGATCGGCGGGAATCGATCCCCGTAACTCACCCGCCAACCGGCTCAGCTCCGGCCGCGCTCCCGATTCCCGGCTGGAACGCACCCAGGGGCGCTCACGCACGACATKATCCATGAACAAAACCTGTCCCCAGCCCCCATGCCTGGCACCGAGACCTCCTGCTCGTCCCCGGTGGCACAGATTATCCTGCAGGGAGCACACACGGCTTTGGAGGGGATGTTTCTCTTATGGGGGAGGGAAAAAAATCCTTGTTTTTAATGGTGTCGGGCCGGGAGGGWGAGCCTGGGGCTCAGCCTGCAGCCGCCTCCTGCACACAGAGGATGCACAAACATCCCCCAGAGGTTGGGATGAGCCGAAAATGCTCCCAGGAAACACCAACCTGCTCGTGACTCCTTCCTCCCCACCACCCCAGCACCGACCCTGCTGCTTCCTGCACACCCCTCCTGTCCCTGCTGTCACTGTCCCCCTGGCACCACTGCCACAGCCCCAGGGACCCCGCAGAGACCACRCCACCCCCACAGAGACCTTTCTCCCCTACCAATCCAGCCCCAAAGCCCATTTCCTGCAGGAATTGCTGGGATTTTCTCACGASCCACAACTCCCGACTGTCCTTCATGACCCGTGCTGCGTTTTCCTAATATTCCATAGGAATATGAGCAAGAATTCCCCCTGCTCGTGCACAGCTCTGTGTGAACTGAGTGTGTTAAACTGTTCCCGTTAAAAAGCACCGTGGAGGATGCCCAGAGATTTGGCAGGGATGTTGTTTTGTCACCACTGGAGTGCTCGTAAATAAATCAATATTAAGACCTATTAGTGATAATCACTGAAAAGACAAGGCTGTGCTTTAAAAGCAGCCAATGRCACCTTAAAATGCAATGGTTTGGAGACAAGAACAACATTTTAATGTGTGTGTTATCAGCCCAGATAACAAACACAGATTAACACTGCTATAAAGGAATGGGGTGGAACGGGATGGTCTCCAAAGTCCCTCCCAGCCCAAACCATTCCATGATTCCATGATTTGACACAGCAGCTGGTCCCAGCCGAGGACCTCCGGGAATCATCCTTCTCCACCTCCATCTCTGGGGTTTATCACTCAGCCACAGGCAGACACATCAGTCACTCTTCAGTGCCCAATTTCCCTTGCCCTTCTCCAAAGGTCATTTTTATCCTTTCTCCATCAAAGGACTCCTTGAATTCCATCTATTGTCGTTTTGGTTGCTCCCAGTCTTTCCAATCTTTTACTATTCCACACCAAAGTTTCCCCAGAAACCTTCCATRGAAACCCAACGTGCGTAAAGTTAAACCCAATGAAAATGCAAACAGACACCAAGGAATAAAACGGAACACGGGGAATTTGGCCCTGTGCTTCTGCTGTGAAAAAATTCCTTCGGGATAGGAGGATTTAAGCACCTTCACGTCACTCTTGGGCAGACTGGGAGCAGCCTAGTGACGTCAGAGAGAGGAGAATCTSTCCCAGTCCTTGTAGGGTGGGAACGAAATTAATTCAGATTATGCRGGTAAAGAGGGAGAGAATGCGGAAGAGGGGAAAGGAAAAGCACCCTAAAAGCAGGATAGAGAGATCCAAAGGCCRGGGCTCACCTGTCTCGTTGGAAAAGCAGGTTTTATGGAACTTGCCCATGTAGAACTCCAGGCCGATGATGGCGAACATGACGATGGCGAAGAAGAGCAGCAGCCCGATCTGCAGCAGCGGCACCATGGCCTTCATGATGGACTTGAGCACAACCTGCAGGCCTGGGGGGACACCAAACGCCTCAGCAGCGAGGGAGGGGACACGGRGAGGGAGCAGAGAGGAGCTGCCCGAGGGTCGGTTTGGGGTTGGCAGCACCAAGCACTGCTGCTTTTCCCAGGGGCCTACAAAAAATTTACTGCCAGAAAGTCCTCAAGAGCAGAGACAAGCAGGCGTTATCCTTTTCTGATGTCTTTTCTCCAGCTGACAGATCCAGTGACTTCAAAGGCACTAAAAGGATTTTTCCTGAAGCTGGTGGAGTCCCAGACCCAGCCTGGAGCTGAATTGCCCTCCTTGGGGCAATTGTGGTGCAATTCTGACCCTACCTAGAACAGCTTAGGGCCAAGCAAGCCAGTCTGGGGTAGAGCAAGTGGAGGAAAAGCTCRTTCCCTCYTCCCCAYRGACATGCTGGAAGTGTCAGCTTCATCCCACCAAATTCAGACAGTGGTTGGACAAGGAGTAATTAAGAAATTGGTGCTAAATATTGTTATTAACCATAGCAGGAGCTTAAACCTCAGCTAGTTCAGTTCCMTTTAGCTGCACCAGGGTCTCTTACAGATATTTCCCAAAATAAATTCCAATTTGTGTATATACACAAAGCTGAATTGTTTCTTTGGAAGGAAGATCATGGAGTCCCTAGGAGAGATCAGGCAGGATCTGCACTGCAGTGAAGCCTTTCCTGAGAAACCCAAAGGGAGAATTACCCGGCACCTGGTACCATTCTTTAGTTTGAAACTGGAGGAGGGAAGGAAAACCTCRTGGATGGCTGGGGGAAGGAAAACCTGAAAGCTGAAAAATTGTGGATCTCAAGTCTTCACATCCCAGAGAGTTCATTCAACCCTGAAGGTTGAATCGGCACAAAATGGGATGAGACACAACCAGACCCTGACAGGGGCCGGAGCCACCGACCCCAGAGGAGCAGGGGGAGGAAATACTGCTCAGAAAAGCCTGTGACACCCCAAACCTACAGAGCTCTTGGGCTGTGACACGGCACGGTCGTGACACTCACTTGGGATTCCCGACACGAGCTTCAGGGGCCGCAGCACCCGCACGGCTCGCARGGTCCGCAGGTCGAAATCGGTGCCGGCAGTCGCCAGAATCCTGAGGGGAAAAGGGAAAAAAMCRGAGATTAAATGCCAATTCCTCTTCCCAGAGCGTGGATAAGCGTTGTGTGCAACCAGCAGACATCAGAGCTGCTTTGGACTCCACGCCTGTGATCACACTGCGGAGCGTGTTCCCTGGAACCCAGGAATTCCCACAACCTCCGGSGCTGCCGAGCCTGGCTCGGGCTGTAGGACGGGAAAGCACACCCCAAAATGGGACAGACAGAGGGAACTAAATCCCTCAGTTCTGCTGGAAATCACCTGCCAGGGCTTGTTCCTGTGTTTAATCCACAAACCCCTCAAGAACTGATGGTGCTTGACTTCRTGTTCCCCAATAATTGCAGCAGTTTCTGGTCATAGTTTACTCTCTGTGTGCAGAATTAGTTTTTGTTCAGAGCATCTTCCTCGAGGAGAACACACAGAGAGCAGAGTGCAAGTGTGACATGCTGTGAAATACAGCCCCAGACAGAATGAGCCTGAAAACGTGATGCTCTGCACAGAAAATGAAATGGATTCCCTGGTTTAGGGCACAGCAAGGGGAGAAATGTCGTCCCAGTGCCCACAGTGATGGAATCTCTGCAGCACACAGTGCCCCACGGAGAGCACAGCAAAGCCACCTCCAGCAATTCCTGCTGCACTTCCTCGGATGCTTCCGCAAAAACATCCTTCATTTGAGCCAGAGCTCATCTAAAGGTGAGGTTTGACGATCCTAGAGGGCTTTTCCACCCTAAACAAGGGATTCTAACACAAGCCAACCCTGCAGGTTGAGCAAACCCCTCTGAGCAGCTCCCCACCCATTCACAGTGACCACGAGAAATAGGTTTTGTTTCATTCTCTCTGTGCCCAGGCTGTTCTCCCAAGGCGGACGTGGCTGAGCCACCAGTGGGGTGCCCACCCCCCAACCCCCTGGCCCCAAATTCACCAGGTGCCACCACTTTGTCCCCACCGCTGCGGGGACCCAACCTCGGCCGTCATCTCACACTTGGCCGATCCTTCAGCAGCCACAGGGACCTAAAGCGGAATTCCAGCAGTGCCACGGGCCATGGGCAGGGCTGGGAGAGGCTGCCAGGCTCGGGCAGGGAATCCCAGGCAGCTCCCTGGGGATATTAAACTCCCAAGGACAGCGAGTGTCCCGAGCTGGAGCACAGAGATGCTCTGAGGGGTGCAGAGCACCCAGAACGTGCACCCAGGGTTTACCTGCACCCACTCAGGAGCCCTTTTTCCATAGTTTCTTGCTAAGAGAAGCCCTTTTTCCTCAGTTTCTTGACACCAGGGCGCTGAGCATTCCGCAGTGATCAGCCACCATACAAACAAACCCAAGGAAAAGCAGAGTTTTCCCAACCCAGCTGGATGATTTCGCTCTGAAGCGCCCAGGATGTCTGCAAACCCAGCAGTGGAGGACGTGGCCGTGGAGGGAGCGCTCCCAGCTCAGCTCCACTCCCATAAAATCCCTGTCCTTGACTCACTGACTGACTTAGCCCTGCTGCCAAGCCCGGGCCGGGGAAGAGCAGGATCAGCATTGCTGGGCGGAAAGGGCCAGACTCCATCAGCAGGAGGTGCTGGAGATCAGGAAAAAAACACGCTGAGATGTTGGATGGCAGGAGGCAAAAGCAAGCCAGGACCTGAGGAGCTCGGTATTTATTCCATAGGACACCTGTTCCCACATTTTCACGACCTTAAAATTCCCATTACATCAGCTCCACCGATGCGGTTGGAGCACAAGCAACAAGAGACAATTTAAGGCAAGAACCAGCACATGCAGAGACTTCTAATTTAATCTTCTGCACCCATGCCAAGGATTTCATCCCTCTGCTCCCTTCCCTCCATCCTCACAGCTTAATTGCTCACTTCCAGACCTGTGCAGTGTGGGCATAGCACGAACGGGAGATCATCTCAAACATCCACCTGGGATGTTGCTCCCAACGGCACAAGCAGTGTCCAGGGAGCCAGGATGGATTTGTGCTGTCACCAGGCAGAGCCCTGGCTCGGGACAAGCTGAGGGAAAGGGTCCTTCACACCCTTGTTTTGTTTCTAAATTCAAGGAGAAAATGGGATGGAATGGGGGACATCATGGTGCTGGTAAATGTTCCAATGGATTGAAGTCTTCATTCCAGGGTTTTCTTCCTAACACACACACCCCCCCACACCCTTTCCCAGGCGAAACTCCTGGATTTGGTTGTTTAAGTCATGAATTCCCACATCACTGGCACTGTCACCCCCCAGTTACCCTACACAGGACACCCCATAGCCACCATCTCCCAAAACTGAGGAGCTGATCCATGGATTCTGCCACGTCACAGTCGAACGGTGCAAACCACCCAGCAGGGCTGAGCTGTCACTGCTCCCTCTGCCCAGGAACCCCCCACACCTGGAAAACAACACATYCCTGGCCAGATGTTGCCTGGAGAGGTAAAACAGCTGCAAGCTGAACAAAGCCACTTCTGCTGGAAAAAATCGTGGAATGCTYTGGGTTCCTCTGGGCAACCTGGGAAACAATTCCTTCCCATCTAACCCTGCCCTCTGGCAGTGGGAAGCCATTCCCTGTGTCCYGTCCCTCCATCCCTTGTCCCAAGTCCCTCTCCAGCTCTCCTGGAGCACTGGAAGGGGCTCAGAGGTCTCCTTGGAGCCTTCTCCTCTCCAGGCGAKCACCCCCAGCTCTCCCARCCTGGCTCCAGAGGGGCTCCAGCCCTCGGAGCAGCTCCGTGGCYTCCTCYGRRCTCACTCCAGCCCAACCAGGAGACTGAGGGGGTGAGGTGGCAGCTCTGGGTCTGAACAGCCTCGTTGGAACCTTGCAGACAAACGAGGCAGACRGTGAGAAATCCCAGGCTGGGCATCCAGCACATTCCCTGCTCCAGCCAGAGCGGGAAGGGCTGGAAGCTGCAGCCTCCTGGCGCTCCCTGCTCACACCCACGGCCCTGCAGCCCCAGCCGGGACAGAGGGGGCCCTGGGGCTTTCAAAAAAGAGAAGATTTTAGGTGATAAATGGCTTCATCTGTGGCCCTTTTGGTGCCTTAGTGGCTTGTACAGAAACACAGAGGTTGGATATTGGATATACTGGCTCAGGACCAYTCCTGATTTTCACCATCACGTGGTTAATGCTGCTTTTCTCTCTCTCTCCTCCACTAACGAGCCCTGACTGACAGCTCTTCCCAGAGACAGCCCAGATGTGTGATAAATGCTTGATAACTTTTATTCCAGCAAAGCCTGGAATAAATTATAAAAGCAGCTTGTTCCTCTGGGTATAAAAGCAAGCAGAGGAGGAAGGGAAAGTTCCTTCCCTGAACGTTGTGATAACATAAATAATTAGCAACCCATTCCTGTAAGGACCTGCGAGCTCAGGATTGATTTGTTCTGGTTCAGCAAGACCCACGCTGTCAGACACAGCGAGTGAACATCCTCGGTGGAGCCCTGACCCGAGAAAATGCCTTGGAACTCCTTCAGAGGAGGACCCAGAGGTCTAAATCCTGAGGATTGGAGGGGGGAAAAGCTACCCCTGCTCCTCGGGATCATCCCCACCTTGTCTGGGAGACATTAACACTTCCCACGGGATCTCGCCACTGGATAATGCCTGTGCCAGGGCAGGTTCCTCTAGAGGAGGAATCACTGGCATAAATTCTGGGTATTTTTCATGTCACCTTGCTAATTTTTATAAAATCTAGTCCTAGAAATGAGTGGAAACTTTTCCAGAGACCTTATCCCAAACATTTATTTCTAAGAACCAAATCAATCCCTTCAGCAGGATTAGGAGAAAGATCAAACACTCCCCGGACAGCTTCCCTCAAAAAAGGGTCAAACCAGCAGCTGGCTTATGAAAATAAATAAAAATTATCACTCGTTACCCACAGATTCAACCCCACCTAACGCAGACACCTCGGCAGCATCAACCCCAAAATCTCTGAGAGAGAGAAAACTCCACTAAATCGCTCCCATTCCCAAAACGTGACTGTGAGCCCATGGTTAACAAGCCCCAGGTTTGGAGCGGATGAAGCCCCCGGGCCAGGCTCGAGGGGACAGACCACACCCCCGAGCCCTGCAGGAGGGGACAGGGGGTGGCACAGGGGGTGGCACAGGGGGTGGCACAGGGGGTCACAGGGGGGTCTGTCTGCTCAGAGGCCCCTGAGCTGCAGAGCTCAGCAGAAGGAGCCGTTCCCACCTGGCTGACCCCACTAAGCATCCCAACAGGTCCCTGCATGTTCCATGTAATCCTACTCTCGACTTCCAGTGTACCAGATCCCACCCCTTTCCTGACCAACAGCCCGGGCAGAGCTCCTCAGGCTGATCCCCTGCCTCAGATAAACGTGTTTGTTCCCAAATGGGATGTGTCCATCGAAACAGCCTCACTGTGGTGAAGGGTGAACCTCTCTTTAGCTCCAACGTGAAGGGAACAGASGGGAAAATAAAATAGACCCAGGAAATGACAATATTTGACAGCACAGGGGTTCAGAGGCAGACTCAGAGGGGATCCCATAATCCATACAAATATCTCCAAGGGGTGTCACAGGATGGTGCCGGTGCCAGGACGAGGAGCAATGGCCATGAGCTAAAACACAACAAGTTCCACCTCAACGTAAGAAATTCTTTCCCTGAGGGTGGCAGAGCCCTGGAACCCAGGGAGGGTGTGGAGTCTCCCTCTTTGGAGACATCCCAAACCCACCTGGACACGTTCCTGTGTCACCTGCTCCAGGTGACCCTGCCTTGCCCCAGCTATTCTGAGATTCTGTGATTCCTTGGCTTCCCCCCAAATGGGTGCACTTCTGAGCCTTCTGCACGAGCATTAAATTCACCACGAGCTTTCAGCACATGGAGCTGCCCAGATGTGAACACAAACTCCCTCCTCCTCCTCCTCTTTGCAGGGCAGAAACGCTCCAAAGTCCTGGGAGGAGASGCAGGGAAACGGGAGCAGAATCCCCTCCCAAACCCACCTGCAACCTACTTTTGTGGCTGCAATTCCCGAGCCAGGCTCCAGGGAGAAGGCAGGGAGAGGAGCATCTGGAGCCAGACACAGCAGCCAGGCAGGGAGGGATTTTGCAGAGTGCAGGGAGCCGAGGGCTCGGATCCAGCCCGGGATGGAGGAAGATGTTCCGACGACGAGGCGATTGCTCAAACGAGCCCGTGCTGCTGCTGAGCAGGACAGACACGGACATGTCCCGCTGCAGAGCGGGAAAGGAGGCTCCTTTGGAATCGGCTCCGACAGCTGGCAGGGAAATGCACATGTCCAAGAGCATTCCAGGGAGCTCCCGCTGGGAAAGCGGAGCGCAGAGGAGTTAAAACCATCCCGCACTGCACTGGGGCTGGAAAGTAGGTCACACCTTGAGCCTCGCTCCATCAACACCACAAAGGAGGGAGGCTGCTTTCTGTCCCTGGAAATGGGCATCCCGGAGTGYTGTTCCAGAGGTTCCTGAGGGTGGGAGGTGGGAGCAGAAAGGACTTTCCTGGAGATGGAAAGTCCCACCCCATCCCACAATCTGGAGGGTTTTGCCTGAGTAGCAAACAAGATTCGTAATGAGGAGAGGAGAATTTCAGGATCAGCGAAACGTTTGGCGTGTTTTTACTTCAGGGGATGTAAATGAGAGAGCAACAAAACAACATTTGGGATTGTTTCATTTGTCAGGCTCCAAAATGAAGCGTTCCCAGCTTTAACCAGGTTTTCCTTTTCAGTGGGAGCAATTCTTGTCAAGCCCTCAAGTGGATTCGCCTCGATTTAAAGCTGCCATCCTCCCGGAAAATATAAACTCCCAAAAACCCTGTGTGAGTGAAGAACATCACCCAAACCACACACTGCCCCGGAGTGCCGTGCCAGAAATCCCAGAGGAGCAGGAAGCACAAAGCCAAGGGCACAGCGGGTGGAAGGATGGATGGATGGATGGATGGATGGATGGATGGATGGATGGATGGATGTGGGATGTGTTCTCCTGCCGGGCGGGCTAACAGGGCAGCACAGACCCCGCAGGAGCACAGAGCCTGACCCACTGAAGCACATCCCAGCCTCCTTCCCCGCGGGAGCCACGAGGGACAGGCTCCCGGCCAGGCTGCCCCGGGAGCGGTGACGGAGTCTGTGTTACTTGGGATTAGAGCCACCTCACCCCCCGCGCTTGGCCAGCCCCCGGCAGGAGCTGTTCGCGAGCTGAGCGGGAAATGTCAGCGCTATCAAATCCCATCAGTGTTCCAAAAGCAAAGCAAAACGGATCGGGAGCAGAGCTCAGCCTGCCCCAGCGGGGCTGCGGGAGCTGTCGGGAGAGGGATGGGAGAAGCGGACRGAGAGGGGAAGGGAAAACATCAGGCGGGAGGGAAAGGAGACCTCTCGTTAGGTCACTCCTTTCTGGGCCCCTGCTCAGGAGGGTTTTTCCCCACCCAGTCACAGCCGAACCGMGCACTGGATTGTGGAGCGCTGGGAGGGACATCCCAGTCCAGCCACCCCGCCCCAAACCGCCGCTAGAGGTGGGCAGATAACGAGCCAAGATAAGCATTCGTGGGAAGTGATTGACAAAAACATCCATAAAATAAACGGGAAGGCAGAGAGTGGAGAGGAGGTGACTCCTGCTGCCACATTTGCACTGTTTCACTCCCCAACTCTCGGCCAGCTCAGCCTCAGGGCACAGCCAGAGGSGGGAAAGTGGCAAATATGGATCATCAGCATCAGCCACGCGTGGATGTGCTCGTGCACTTCACCAGTCAGAGACCCAAACCCACCCTCGAACTCACCCGAGCCCCCCGAGGTGGAGAACTTCTCCAGAAGGACAAAAGTTCCTGGGATTTCTTTCCTACATCACAAAATAATCGACAAACCAGAGGTTCCTGCTGCCATCAGCACCCCATGGCACCACTGCTCCTGCTGCACTCGGGGTGCTCAGCCAGCACAAGGCCGTGGGACGCCCAAGGAGGGACGTGGGACACCCAAGGAGGGACGTGGGACACCCAAGGAGGGACRTGGGACACCCAAGGGGTGATGTGTGACATCCCATTGCCAGTGCTCACACAAAGAGGCAGCCCCCGAACCAACAGGGCTGGGCTAAAAGTCGTGAGCTCATTAATAAAAAATAATATTAGGACTCTCTCTTGGCCTTGTGATCCCTCAGCTTTTGGAGGCAGCTGGGGTCAGGTTTCCAAGCCACACAAATTACAGATTTCAAATAAAAGCTGAAACTCTCCTCTTGCCGCAAGGATTACAATAAGGCATCAGATATCATAATCTGACTTGCAATACCATATTTCTTTTTTTAATACACACCTTATTGTCCCTCCAGGGATATAATTATCCCTCTTTCTTCGTTTTGTTGTTTTATTTTTGGCCAGAACTATCACACCAAACACGCAGTGTTGTTCTAAGGGAAACACAGTTTGCCAAGACATCTAAAATATTGTGTATTCCCTCCATCTGCTTCTCCTAAACAAACCCAGGGCCTTATCTAATATAATGAGTAGCTGTTGGCAATAATTGCGCAGCCATCTGCACCGTGCTTTAAACCTGTTGCAAGCTGGGCTGTGGACAGGGAAAAGTCAGGATTTATTCCTTCAGTATCCAAAACAGAAATTGTCACTTCCCCCCTCCTGTTTTTTAGGATAATTTAGCCATGACAGCTCCTGTGCTTGGGGAACTGTATTTCATGGATGTGGCAAATAATCCCATTTTTTTCCCCTGTTTTGTGAAGATAAAGCTCGAGTTCTGCAGCTGAGAAGGAGCAGGGCAGTTCCAGGTGGGTGCTGCAACCACCACAGGAGACCCTTCCCATCGGCACAGGCCCTGCTGAACGTGACTGTCCCAGAGGAGACTTCCCAGAAAATGTAATTTAATCCTTAATTAAAAATCTCTTCTGGCTGCACTCAGCTGCAAGAACCACGCCCTGCGAGTTCCCAGCACCCAAATATGCTGASGAGTTCAGGGAATCGCAGAACCACGGAATATCCTGAGCTGGAAGGATCCACGAGGATCAGGGTCCAACCCTGGCCCTGCACAGACACCCCAACACTCCCACCCTGTGCATCCCTGGGAGCGTCGTCCCGATGGGCGATAAAGGGAATTATCCCACCACTCCCACTCAGCCTGACCCAGCACCAATTCCACAGTTCAAACAAATTTCATTTTGTCGTTTTTTGACCCTTGTTCTCGCCCTGTTGGAGTGGAGTGGAGCTATCGGAGCCACCACACCACTGCTCAGTGGCAGAGCTGGGCAAAGAGRGATCCAGCTGTGGCTGCAGGACCAGATGTGCAGCAAGAGGAGGATGTTGGACTGAATTGACCCTCTGTAGGGCATGACAGTGTCTGTAACAGAGCCACAGTGCACAAGAGCCCAAAACACCAAAGTCCTTGGAAGAAGACAATTGGAGGAACAACAACTCTGTGCCGAGGAATTCCAATGAACTCGACGTGTCCAGGTGCACACGGGCCAGGATTCGGATATTCAGGGAACACAGCCCAGCTCCTGTGTGCCCCAAGGCCACATTTGGTGACCACAAGGATCACCCCAACACCAACCCAACACGTGCCATGATCCCGCTCTCCCTGGGCATGGGTTTGTCAGTCYTGATTTCCCCCTYCTCCCCCCCACTCCYTCCYCACRTTACCCATCCCTTCYCAYCCMCCAMGGCACCATAATCCCCTTCCCAAAGCCAGCACCAGCTCTCAGGCACTTCCTAAACAGCAATCATGGAATGACAGAATGGTTCAAGCTGGAAGGGAGCACTGGAGGTCATCAAACAAAACCTCAAAGAGGGGAAATTGAGAGAGAGAGAGCAGGAGGAAATTTTTTCCCTGTGAGGGCAGAGAGACCCTGGAACAGGGAGGTTGTGGCTGTCCCATCCCTGGAAATGTTCAAGGCCAGGCTGGAGAAGGCCTGGAGCAACCTGGGATAGCGCAAATCCCTGCCCATGGAAGGGGGTTGGAACCGGATGAGCTTTAGGGTCCCTTCCAACCTGTAACATTCCATGATCCAGTCCCACCTCCCTGCTCAAGCAGGATCCCCTGGAGCAGCCACCCAGGGCTGTGTCCAGATGGGGTTTGGGTATCTCCAGGGAAGGAGGCTCCAAACCTCTCCAGGCTCCTGTTCCAGTGGGTGAAAGAGGCAGTGCAGGTGGGACCCCAGGGGCTAGAGGGATGTTACTGGCACAGGGAAGTGACATCTTTACAGCAGGAGAGGGGAATGTGCTCAAATTAATTGGCTGTTCGGATAACAGAGGCTYCCGCTCTCCACTGGGCTGTTACAGACCCTGGAATTGCTGCAGATAAAAGTCTGGCAGTGTTTTCATCGTAAACTCCACGTTTCTGGGCTCTGTAATCCAGCAGTTAAAAAATCCGTGCTGTGGGCAGAGCCCTGCCATCCCAGCTCCCGGCACGGCAGCAGATGGATGTGTTTTCCACATTCCCAGAGCAATCCCTGTGGGCCCAGCCGGAGCAGAGATGGAAGGCGCAGTTTTCCAGGGTTTCAGAGCCCGGGCAGGGAGCTTTGGTCCACCTGAAACTCGGGAACGCAGCAGCACCCAGCGGGGACAACCCCATGTGGGGCGGTGCTGCTGCTTTGCCGCATCAACTTCTCCTCATATCACCATTTCCTGAATTTACAGAGCAGGAGAAAGAGATCCGTGGGGAATTCCTTCGGCAGCTGCAGGAGAGGAGCAGCCCGTGGCCCACAGCAGCTCCGTGAGGAGGCAGCACAGCAGAACATCGCGCTCGGGGCTGTGGGACGTGGGCCAGCAGCATCAGATGCTTCCCGTGGATGCAACCCATTGCTGTGAAATGGTCCAGAAAACCCCCCCAGCGCTTGGGCAGTGGAGTTAAGAGTGGTGTGAGGGGCTAAACCAGCCCGGGCTTGACTCCACAGCCGGCAGAGGTGAGCACGAACAGGGGAAGAGAATCCCAAAGCAGCGCTGGCAACCCCTGGGTGCCCTAAATGCGTGGGCTGGGTTCTGCAAGGAGGGGTTTAAGACCTGGTGAGTTTAATTGTCAGTGAGACAAGTCACTGKGGCACTCCGTAACACACCTCTCCTGCTGAAACTGGGGGTTTTAGGGAGGAGATGCTCCGCTTTTAGCTGGGTTTAAATCTCAGGGGGTTGGTAGCACCCGGCTCTGTCTGTGCCCGTTCAGTCCCCTCCTGGCCGCGACAGCCCTGTCCACACACCCAGCCGGCTCGCTGCTCCCCGAGCGGAACACAGCCCCGGAAAGGAGCTTTGGGCAGGCCGGGAGGGAGCTCGGAGCCCTTTTCCGGCCGATTGCCGYGATGGTAAATGGGATTTGCAGGGTCCGGCCCGAGCCCCGCGCGGGGAAGGTGCGGGAGGAGCCGGCGCGGTTCCCGGAGGAAGCGCTCCCGACATTCGCTCGCTCATCGCCTTCCCCCGCCCCGCATCCCGAGCCCTTCCCTGCGCCCGTAGCCCTGGAAACAGCGGCAGGAGGAGGCGGCTCCAGATGTGGAGAGGCGGCTGCGGCTGCGGGGTGGCCCTTGGGGCCACAGGGCTCTGTCCCCGCCGGCCGCACCCCCCGGGCCGTGTCCCCGCAGCACGGTGGGGACGGCTCAATCCGCTCATTCCTGCCTCCAGCCCCAAGGCAGGGCGCTGGGATGCTGAGGGAGGGTCGGGGATGGGATGCGCCCACAAAAATGAAGTCCTAAAAAATTCAGCTCCTTCCATCGGTGCCCCAGCTCCTTTTGGGAGCCTCCAGCAACGCGTTCTGCTTTGATCCTGTTCCGATTCTGTCCACAGCTCAAGGCCAGACACCTCAGCAGCAGCCRGTGCCCAGCACGAGGACATTCCCATCGTGTCCCAGGCTCCAAGTGCCACTCCCGGGAGGGGAAACGGCACAAAAGAGCAGAGAACACTGCTCTGCTCAACACTGGGAGCTGCCCTGGCAAAATGCAAATGGAATCCCTGGATCCCAGAGCAGTTTGGGATCCTTCCACTAGCCCAGGTTGCTCCAAGCCCTCTCCAGCCTGGCCTTGCACACTTCCAGGGATCCAGGGGCAGCCACAGCTTCTCTGGGCAACCTGTGCCAGGGCCTCCCCACCCTCACAGGGAACAATTCCTTCCCAATATCCCACCTAAATCTCCTCTTTCATAGAATGGTTTGGGTTGGAAAGGACTTTAAAGCTCATCTCGTTCCAACCCCTTCCCAAGGGCAGGGACACCTTCCAGGTCACCCAGATACGTGACAGCTCTGTGGCAATAACTCCAGCGAACCAAGAAGTACTGCTTGTTCTTAGAAAAAGCACTCAAAGAAGGCTGGAAAAAGCCCTTTTTTCCCTACCAAAAATGTTTGTTTTCAGGGAAACATCAATTTCAGTTTTCCAGTGGGAAATAACAAAACATTTGGGTTTCGCTTTAAGTTCAAATCTGACTTCAGATTTTATTTTTATTTGGTTGCTTTTAACTGCAGCAATATTGCAAAGATGGCTGAAAGCAGCATTTCCACTTAAAATCGGCCAGAAACCTCCCAGGGGGAATCTCTACCTTTTAAAACAAAAAATTTTCGGAACCAGGACCTTTCCTCCGGTGTTTCCGAGCAGGGAAAAACATGGATTTCTGGGCCACCATCCTTCAAACCTGGAGGGGGAAAAATTGTCACCCCAAGCTGGCTCCTCACCCCTTCCCATCGGGATGGGGTTTAGGGACTGAACATTTGGGATGGGGACAGTTTGGCTCTGGAGGTGAACTGGGACAAGGAGAGGTGGGACAGCAGGATCCAGGTGAGGCAGCCCAGGAATCCACAGCCACCATTCCCAGCTCCCTTTTTACTGGCTCAGGGAATCCCACTCAGCTCCCACGACTGGTGGCACTTGGATATTTACYCGGGCGTGCTGCTCGTCCCAGCAGCCTCCAGCACATCCCACTTTTGGCAGGCAAGGGAATTCCTGCCGTTCCCTGCGGTTCATGGGGAACCCATGGATTTATGGTGGCCCTTTGGTTGTCCTGTTCCCCCACAGCCTGGGAGTCAGGACAGCTCAGCCAGACACAAACACTGARGAAGGGAAGAATTCCCAGGCAGGGTTTGAACCGTTGGATCAAGGAGAATGTGGGGAAGGAATCAATGGGGTCAAGCAGGATCCACCTCACAGGGACATCCTGATCCTGCAGATCTCCTGCAAAGCTTCCAGCAGATGAGGAAAGGGAGGCTGTGGGAGAGGGAGAGGAGGAGGGGAGCAGAGAGGGAGGCCGGAGGGTGCCGAGCAACACCAATGCCATGGTGTGCCAAGGGCTCGGGATGGAGCTGGAGGGACGAGGTTGGCACCTGAGGTTTGCAGATGACAACAGTTACAGGGTTGGGCTTTTATCTCGGACCTTGCCTTTCTCYAGCGACAAAAAAAGAGAATTTTAGCCTGGAAGTTCCCCAAATGCACTCTGGAGTTGCTTGGATGGAATCAGCAGGTTTTGAGGGACACAGCTGCCTCCTTTCCATTCACCCAGCTGCAGTTCCCTGTGCTGTCCCACCCTGCCCCATGCAGCCCCATTCCCCCTTCCAGAGGCAGTGCTGAATCCTGGTGTATCCTGGGCATTGCTGTCCCAGCCCTCAGCGCCTCCTCCGAGCCAGCAATTCCTCACATCCTCCTGTTCCAGCTAAAATCACATCAAACGGACCTGCCAGGATCGGTGTCTCCCCATGCCCGACATCCCCTGGATTCTGAGCACAGCTTCTGCCAAAGACCAAAGCCACGGACCCGAAAGGAGGGGAAAACTGAAGGCACCGAACTCATTAAAGTAATGAGCGCCCTGGAGCAGGATTTAAACTCCTTTACATGGAAACGAGAGGCTGAATCTGCACACGCAGSTACATCGAACCCCTGCAAGTCACAGCTGAGTACAGGAGTTAAACCTGCACCATTTCCCTGTCCCACTTGCACGAGGGAAGACTTTTTTCCCCTTTTTTGTTTTCCTCTGTCTCCTCTTTTGTCCCCTGTTACGCGAATGAGGTGGCAGAATTTCAATGGCTTTGATGTTCTGTGAAAGATCCCAGCAAACGCTCTGACCTTTCCAGGGCTCTGTAATTCCAGCTGTCCCGAACCTCTCCCCTCCCCAGGAGCACCAGGAAGAGCCTCTTGTTGGTCCAACAGCCACGGGGCTTTCCTGGTGGGAGAGGAGCAAGGAGCTGCCTCCCTCAGCACCAGCCTTTGTAGGGATCAGCCTGGATGCAGGAGACTGACACCAGTCCCTGCCCTGCATCCCTCACCAGGCAGGACCAGGGCGGGGAGGAGGAGGGCACAGCACCCCAGGAAGATCCCAGGGATGGAGTTTTGTGTTTCAAAGGGGAAGGAAGCAATGGAAAAGCACTTCGGTGCTGCTGAAGGGGAGAGGGCTGCCCACTCTTCCCACAGCACAGAGAACAGATTCCCTCGGTCTCTCCAGCTGGGAAATGGAGCTGCAGCGAGCTCCTGAGCCTTACACAGAACCACTGAGAGCAATCCCAATCCCAGGCTGTTCCCTGAAGTGTGAAGCAGGTGCTGTGCCCTGGCTGGGATGGGGACAGGGAGCTCTGCCTTCTGCTTTCCTCCTCTGGCCCAGGGCTTTGCTCCCTCCCCATCCAAGGGGGACCTGATTCCATGGGACAGCTCAAGGAGCAGTGACAGGCAGGGACACACCACAGCCTCACCCACACCTCAGCCAGATCACCCTGAGCCGYGCTCCAGCTCCACAGCCCCATTCCCATGGGATGGCACCGCTCCCCGCACAACCCTGCTCCCAGGCCGCTGCATCTCCCTCCGAGCTGCTTCCAAACACAAAGGATTTCCCCCCTCCTGCTCCTTCCTCTTCCCCAATCGTCCTCTTCCCCAAAGCTTTCACCTGAAATCCCCCCGAAGCAGCTCCTCCCTGGCATGGAGAGCAAGCAGCTCCGGCTGCCACGGGCGAGCAATAACCCGGGAAATGTTAATCCCTGCCTGTGAGCGCACGGRGGAACAGGGAGCGAGATAAAAGGCTCCCCAGCCCAGGCATTATTATATTAGAAAGGTAATTATCTCTTCTGCCACCTGACTTGGTGCTTTCTTGAGAAAATGAAGTTTCCAGCTCGTGTTTGCAGCCGGCACAGCCCGGCTGGGAACGTGAGAGGGAATGGTGTGCGCCGAGGGGAGAGCCAGCAGAGCCAGGCTGGGAGGAGAGGGAAGAGGGAAGGAAAAGGACAGGAAATCAGAGCTCCTGGTGCCTGTGTCCCACCACMGAGCTGGTCCCAAGGCACCCTCAGCTTTCAGCACCCCAAACCACAGCAGCACATGCCCAAAGTCACCTTTGTTCCGAGGCACCTGCCCYGTGGATCCCGATCTTTTGGATCCATCAGGAAAGCTGAGGGGATGATAAAATAAAAACAAATTTTTACGTTTTGATCCTACTGAGTAATGCAGTAAGGAGAGTGCCCAGCCCAGCAGAGAAGCCTGGAATGGCTTGGGTGGAAAGGATCTTAAATCCCATCTCATTCCAACCCCCTGCCRTGGGCAGGGACACCTTCCACTAGCCCAGGTTGCTCCAAGCCCCATCCAGCCTGGCCCTGGACACTTCCAGGGATCCAGGGGCAGCCACAGCTTCTCTGGGAACCTGTGCCAGGGCCTCCTCCCCCTCACAGGGAACAATTCCTTCCCAATATCCCATCTAACCCTGCCCTCTGGCAGTGGGAAGCCATTCCCCCTTGTCCTGTCCCTCCATCCCTTGTCCCAAGTCCCTCTCCAGCTCTCCTGGAGCCCCTTTAGGCCCTGGAAGGGGCTCTGAGRTCTCCCTGGAGCCTTCTCTTCACTCCAGGTGAACATTCCCAGCTCTCCCAGCCTGGCTCCAGAGCAGAGGGGCTCCAGCCCTTGGAGCATCTCCATGGCYTCCTCTGGATCTGCTCCAGCAGCTCCGTGTGTTTCCCAGCATCACCCAACCAGCTCCCCATGCTGCTGGGAGGTTCCAGATGGAAAGGGAACTGAGGCACAGAGGGGAGAGCTGGGCCAGGAGCATCCCCAACCCTCACCCACATCCAACTCCACCCAAATATTTTCCCTGTGTGGGAATTTGGACCAAAGCTGCTCCCGGCCCCTGAGCCATCCCTGCTTGTGTCCCTAAGCCCGGAAGTGACACGAGGGCTCTCCTCCTGCAGACGATCGATTATCCAGCCCTGAGCAAACTAAATATGATTCAAAGCAGGACTCACTGTGCAGGTCACACCCCGAGATGTTGCCTCACATACCTTGTTTCATAGGGAGGTTTTCTGTGCTTTGTACTCTGAGGAAAATAAAATCCCCCTTCCAGGCACTTAATTGTGCTAATTACAATCTTCTGGGGAACATTTTGAAAAATTCCTGTCTTTTAGCAATGCATAGGTGACCGTGTGATGTCCCCTGGAGTGTTGCCACCAGAGTTTCCGTGTAAGAGGTGGGACAGTTCCATGTAAAGCTCCCAGAAGGATCAATTCCCAGGGCTCTTTGTCTCGTGCCATTGCACAAGAGGATTTTTTTTCCACTTAATGATAAGAGATGCTCTAATGATGTGGAACAATATCCTACAAAGCCAAAAGTGACAGCAGGTTCCAACTGACTCCTCTCCACCTCCAAATCGGCACTGATCTTGCTCAGACTGCAGGTTTGGTGTCTGTGGGTCACTGCTCCCTGCTTCCACATTTTAAGATGGACCTAAACTATCCCAAAACTTTGGTCCCAGCCCTCAGAAACCACTCAGCTCCCAACAGCTCCRGGCAGCACAGAAGGACCAGCAGGGGCACTGACCCACAGCTCCTCCAGCGCTCCTCTGGGCACCCCAGATGAGCTTTCCCCGTCTCTTCCCGCTCAGTCCCACACCAAAACACGGGATTTGATTTTCCCTTGTGCTCTAAAACATCTCAGCACCTCAGACTGCTGCATCTTCCCGGGGATGTGCAGAGCCCTCCCGCAGCTCCAGAGCTGCTCCGTGCTTGGCACCGACCCTCCCACCTCCCTCAGGGACACGTCAGCCACCCCAGGCAGCTCCAAACATCCTCCCTGGACACTGCACGGCCCCAAACTCATCCCAGAAAACTGCCTGGAGAGGAGTCTGCCACCAGATCCACAGGGAGAGGGGACACAGGGACAGGGGATGTGGCTGGAGGCAGGGCTTTGTTAGGCTCCTCTCCAAGGCAGCAGCTCAGGGAGCCCCACGGGCCCACAGAAAGCCCTCTCTGACCCCTCATTTGTCCCAGGGATCTGTCCCACTCAGCATTTCCAAGGGGGCACCAGCGGGAGCACGGGAAGGGCAGGACAGGATTTCTCTCCTTGCCTTCTGGGTGGACAGCAGAGTGGCAGTCCCTGTGTCCCTGCCYTCAGGGAGAGCTCCCCCAGCTCTGCACTCACACCAGGGCCGGACACTTGGAATGTCCAGGGCTGCAGAGCTGATCACGCTTCATGAAGTTAAAACAAGGATATATTAAATAACTTCCATGAGGATCCTCGTACCCAGCTCGATCCCCCTGGGGAGTTGGTGCCTGCCTCTAGCACATCCAGGTCTGGTCCCTCAGCCACAACCACGCAAGGAACAATCCTGGGAGAGCAAACAAGCGCCAGCCACTCCCTGCACCTCKGCTGGGCTGGGCTCTCCTCTCCCATCAGCAGCACTGCAGGGTGGCTGCTCCAGCCAGGCTGATCTTTGATTTTTCATACAATCCCTGAATGGTTTGGGTGGGAAAGGACCTTAAAGCTCATCCAGTCCCACCCCTGCCATGGGCAGGGACATCTTCCACTAGCCCAGGGTGCTCCAAGCCCTGTGCAACTTGGCCTTGGACACTGCCAGGGATCCAGGGGCAGCCACAGCTTCTCTGCGCAACCTGTGCCAGGGCCTCCCCACCCTCACAGCAAGGAATTCCTTCCCAATATCCCATCTAACTCTGCCCTCTGGCAGTGGGAAGCCATTCCCCTTGTCCTGTCCCTCCATGCCTTGTCCCAAGTCCCTCTCCAGCTCTCCTGGAGCCCCTTTAGGCACTGGCAGGGGCTCTGAGSTCTCCCCACGCTCCCCACCTCAAGGACAGGTTGTTTTCCATCCCAATATCCACCTCTCCAGAGGGTGCAAGGTGCAAATGCTCCTCCCCAGCCCAAAGAATTGCCTCATCTGCAGCTTCCATCTCCTCCCCGGGGCTGGGAACACGAACTCAAATTCCACCTTCCAATTTCCACCTTCCGAACAATTCCAGCTGCCTCGTGCCACCCTTTGCCGGTCCACAAATCCCTCCCACCTCACCGTGTGCTTTGCAGAGCAGCTCGGGAGAGATCAGCCCCAAGCACTCGTGGCCCCCCTCGTGTGTGACCCAGCCCGCCCTGAAACACGAGCAGCCTTTAACCTGCTTCTCCTTATTTATCTCAACAGGAAAGGAGAGAGGAAAACATCCCCGGGCAGCCTGTGTCAGCAATTAGGAGCATGAAATATCAGGCAGGAACGGCTTTATAACGAGAGCTCTGCCCTGTCCTTCTCCTCTCCCTCTGCCACGGAGAAATCCCTGAGGATGAGCCCGGGGCTGCAGTCGGAGCCTCGGGGGCGGATGGGGGAGGCAGCTCTGGCTCCAGGCTCCCACCAGCCGTGCCTTTCTCTCTTGGACCCTAAAATCACGAGCCAGACACAGTCAGGGTGATAAAAAGGGATGCCTTTAYAAGGATCCTGAGGTGCACCATTTGTCAGGTGGAAAACGGCGAAAATCGCACACCCCCCCCGACGTGTATACAATTTTTATAGATTTTGCAAATTAGCATGTCTGACAAGGATCACCGATTAGAATTGTCATTTGTGAGGGAATTTCCCCCTCGTTCTAATCCCTGCTAAACCCCCACACCCCCTCAGATGAGAACTAACATTTGTTTTATAAAAATATGTCTCGWAGAGCTGCTCTCGAGACCAGAGAACCAGGATAGGGTAGGGGCCTTGGAAKGTGTTTTGTCTTTCTGCCTGTCAGGGCAGGGAAAAGTACTGGGAAAACTAGCTAGAGTGCAAAGCTACAATTATAGGTGTAAAAATTACAGAGAATATAAGAGAAAAAAGGTAAATCTTAATTCAGCATCACCAGGAGCACAGGGAGAGCCAGGCAGCGCGGTGACCAAGAGGAATTCTGTCCCAAGGGATCTSCTTTAGCTGACCCAAAGCCTTTTATCCCTCCAAGCTGCTGTTTCAACCCTCAGGCACACCCTTCCCATGTCCCAAAGCACCAGTGCCAGCTCTGGAGTCATTCCCAGCCCTCCCAGTACCCTCAGACCCTGCACACTCCACCAGGCACCAGGCACCACATTCCCCCCAAAAAACATGGTCGCAGCCACAAAAACACCCAAACCCCTCACACCCCTGCCCAACACATCTCCCAGCCCTGCCCAGGGGAGGCAAACCTCTCTTTCCACACTCCCAGCTCGCTCCAGGTCAGGTATTTCCATTCTATCTTAATCCTGAAATCCCCCCCTGCCATTCCTGCACAGGCTGGAACAAGGAAACTGAGCCTCACATCTGTTTCTTGACGAGATCCCAATAAAAAAATTAACAACTAAATACAGGATAAACCTCCAAATACAGAATCTCGGAATAATTTAGGCTGGGAAAGGCCTCTAGGACTGAGCCCAGGTGTCAGCAGAGGTGAGAGCTCTGCAGCAGGGCCAGCCCTGGCCGAGGTTTGTTGGCATTGACCAGGGCAGAGCAGCACCCACAGATCACTCCAGGGAATCGGAGAGACTCTGCACTGGCTCATCCTGGCCCCAGGAACCTCCTTTTCCCCGAGGATGGATCCAGAAACAACCTGAGCTCAGAGCCAGCATGGCCCTGGGGCTCCTCGGAGCAGGGAGTGTCACTCCCTGATTTCATTTCAGCCTTAAGGATCCTCAAAGCCGCCAAAATTCCAATTAGTCCTTTGGGCTCCCTCCATGGACACCCCCCAAAGGCCACACACCAYGAGGAGCACCCGGGAGTGGTGAGCCTGTGAAGGATCATGGAAAGGGGCTCAATGAGGTGACCTCCGTGGCCCAAGCCAGGCATTTCCAGCAGGATCCATGTGCTGGCCTCCCCCCTCCGAGCTGTAGGTGCCAAATTCCCTATAAATTCTATTACCCGGTTGAAGCAGCTTCCTTTGCTCCAAAGCTTCCAGCTATAAATGGCATTTAACGAGGAGCTGCTGCTGCCTGCTCCCATTTCCCTTCCGAGCTGCACACACCAAAAGGGCTCTGGCTTTGGCAGGGACCTGCTCTCCAGGAGGATCCGGCTCTCCCTCCCTGCCTGCCCCTCTCTCCTGGCCCCACGAGGAGGTGGAGGGCACAGAAAGGACATCCCATGGTCAGTCAGTCAGGGAGAGGCACAAATCCACCTGAGGAGAGGCAAAGGGGTGATGCCAGCCCCAGCGAGTCCCTGGAATTCCTAAGATTGCCCTAAAGATGCCATTTCTCTGCTTCACCTGGGAGAAACCCTAAAAAAATTCACCCCACACCCCACACTGCCAAGCCCCTCCAAACCCTACAGAGACAACGAGCCCTCGTGCCAAGGCAGCAGGGGAAAGGCTTTGGGGACCTGCCCTCAAACCCTGCACACACCGAGCCAGGACATCACAGCCTTCCCCTCCCAGCAGGCTGGGAAAGGCTGCCGGGACCTCAGGGAGCTGCTTCAGCTCCAAAAGGCAGGAAAGGGAACAAAAGGCAGAAATCCGAGCGCGGGGCTGGTGAGAGCTGCAGCTCCCGGGCTGGCAAAGCAGCACAGCATCCCGGAGATCCCGCTGGAATCTGTTATCCCGGGGTTTTGAGAGAGCAGCTGGGTTCACGTGCAGCCTCTGGGGCCTGTGGCTGAGCCAGGCTGGGAGAGCTGGGGGTGTTCACCTGGAGAGGAGAAGGCTCCAGGGAGACCTCAGTGCCCTTTCCAGTGCCTAAAGGGGCTCCAGGAGAGCTGGAGAGGGACTTGGGACAAGGCATGGAGGGACAGGACACAGGGAATGGCTTCCCACTGCCAGAGGGCAGGGATAGATGGGATATTGGGAAGGAATTCCTGGCTGGGAGGGTGCTGAGGCCCTGGCACAGGTTGCCCAGAGAAGCTGTGGCTGCCCCTGGATCCCTGGGAGTGTCCAAGGCCAAGTTGCACAGGGCTTGGAGCAGCCTGGGCTAGTGGAAGGTGTCCCTGCCCATGGCAGGGGTGGCACTGGATGAGCTTTAAGGTCCTTTCCCACCCAAACCAGTCTGGGATAAACACAAAACCTGCCCAGCCCGGTAACTGCAGCAGCTCTGGGGATCTGTAGCATTTCTGTGCCGAGAGGATTTCAATTCAAGCCATCCTAAAGAGACAAGGCCTCTCTTCCCCTCTGAATCACAGCAGCACATCAGAAGGAGCAGAAAATTCACTTTTAAACTCTCTGCCTCAGCTGGTGGAGAGCACCCTCCTCTCACACGGAGGGGAAAAACAAATTAATTGATACAGGTCAAAGCAGAGCAAGACTCTCAATTATTCCCCGGTAATTACCTTCATCAAAATTTAAACACACACAAAGCCAGCTCGGTGAGGTTTGGCTTCACGACACGAGAAACTCATCTTTTACAGCTGCCCAGGAGAAATTCAAGAGTCAGCTCCCAGTAATATCCAGATGCCCAGACAGGCCTCATTYATACAAAAAAGTCATTCAGGGCACACACACTTATCAACATAAGCTGCCAGCACRTGCACGTGAAAATTCCCAGCTCGTGCATGAACTGGAGGGAAATAAAATCTCTTTATAATATTTTACAGCATCTTCCATCCCCGCGCAGAATATCCCTTACAAAAGCGCTGGTGCGCAGCCTAAATAACGCAAGATTCCCATTCAACGCCCTCCGAGGACGAGAAAGATGGYTTTTCATTCTCGTTCTAAACACTGGGAATGCAAGAAAGCTGAGCAAAGTCCTTTTGGAAAACACTTTTATCAAAGGGAAAGGCGTGCGGAGCGAAGGCAGAAGCGCTGGTTAATTCGAGCCGAGCGCAGTCAGTGGCCTCAGCCAGGAAAAACGAGGAGCTGAAGGGGTAATCAAACATTTCCTTGCGCTGTTTGCTCCATTAGGTGCTTCAAAATGGTGTTTTAACTCGGGTAATTCTCCATGAGTCAGCACAAATGAGCTCTTAAATTCAGATATAAAGCCGGGAAAAGGGAGCAAGAGCTGATTGTCACTCCTTGGGAGGAAAAAGAACGGGACAAGTGCTGGGTCCACCGAGCTGATCTCCCTCGGTTTGTTCTGCAGAAGTGGAAAATATCAGGCCAAGCTCTAAAAATCAGGATCAGAGGGATGCTTGGAAGCYCCTGGAGTGCTCAGTCCACCCCTGGGCCCTCTCTTGGAGACAGGGACTCCAAGGAGAATGGATACTCTGGATGAGGAGCTGCCTTTCCTCAGTTGGCAGAGCCTTCCCACGGCCACAGCGCCAGGAGCAATGTGCAAAGTCCCTCCCTGCATCCCCAGGGATGTGCTGCCAGCACATCTCCCACCTCTCCCAAATCCCAGGGCTTTTCCTCCGCGTCTGTCCTGGTGGTTCTGYCCTTCCCGGGGCTGGGCAGAGCTGGAAAGGCTCAGAAAAGTGGAAGAGGTGTCYCAGGAATGAGCAGTCAGCTCTTATCCATCCCTTTTCACTCGTTCTCCCTGGAGCTGATTCCTCTGACCTGTTCAGTTCATTGGGAGCTGAAGTTTTAACAGGAAAAATGTGTGTTCGGAGCAAGGCTTCAGCCAGCTGGGGTAATGGATTTGGAGCACTTTTCCCTGGAGGAATGCATCCCATATAACCTCCCAAACAGGGTCAGCTGGGTTTGCCGACCCTCAGTCAGATATTTTGGCTCCAGAGGAAAAGATGGGATTGGGACARGGGGGGTTAAACCCAGAACCACACCAGAGAAGGGCAAAGCACTGAAGCCACCCCTCTTTTCCCAGGATTTCCAGGCTGGCTCAGGAGGCCAACAGGGATCAYATCTGGGCTCCCTCCTGCCGGAGTGGGCTCCTTGTTCCAGGGCAGGGGAGCAGGGAGAAGTTCTCCGTGTCTGCTCCTGAAGCTGCTCCACTCGGGGCAGATGCAGCTGTGCCGGGTGGGCAGGGGGCCAAGGGCAGCCTGGGGGGATCCTGCCCATTCCCTGCCCATTCCCTGCCCATTCCCTGCTCCTCACATCGCTGCTGGGGAGGAGAGGAGGAGAGGAGCTGCTCTCCCAGAAGGATTCAGAGCTCCCAGCAGCCTGAGGGTGAGAGAGCTCTTTAAAAACACAGCACTGCCCCAACACCCAGCAGAGCCGAGCTCTGGAGTTTGCTCTCCTGGCTCCAAAAGCTCCAAGCAGGAYGCTGCAGGAAGCTCCTGGGAGAGATGTGCCCCTTCCCCCGGAGCTGTTCCCTCTGGCATGAACACCCTCAAACCACCAGGAGGTTATCCAAGGAGCAGCAGGACACCCCCATTCCCATCTGGATCAACACCGAACCAAAGCAGGGCAGGGAGGGGCTGAAAACAGGAGCAGATGTTCTCATCCTGTTCCTCCAAGGCACAAAACCCTCCCAGCTCTCCATCCTGGCCATCCAAACCGGGAAGCGATGTCCCAGCTGATGCCCAGGCTGGGGAAAGGCTCTTCTGCTCCATCGTTTCTCCCACCCTGGAGCCAGTGGGAAGGTGCAGCCTGCATTGGCACGGAACTGATGGATTTTCCCCCCTTAGGGGTGGTGGGTGAGCGTGTCCAGCCGGGAGTGCCGCTCTGGGACTGGTGTGTCCCGGGAAAGGCRCATCCCAAAGATTTCCTGCCTGTTGGAAGCTCTGTGCTGTCACACAGCTCCCCATAACGACACCGCTGCCCTCGGCATTCCAGGTCCCTCTGGCGCATCCAGAACTCCCATGGGAATGTTTTATGCACCCTCAGTGCCTGCACGGGAGCTCAGGAGTCTGTTGAGGCCACAGTTAAACTGTCAAACTCCCGTGTTTTTCATGGAATTGCAACAACTCTGGAATTCCTGATGGCGATGGGCAGGAGCAGCAGGGCTGCTGGGAGAGGGAATGTTTCCTGTGAGGCTCTCTGGGAAAACTGAGCAGCTTTCAGGAATTCAGTTTGCCATTTGGTGATTGCTTAAAGGTAAAAGAATATTTAAAAACTGAAAATAATGTGTGTTTTCTTGCAGCTTTGTCACTTGTTCCAACCCTTCCAAGCACCTGCTCCCCCCAGGCTGCTCAAACAGCCTCCGGCCCTGGAAATTCCTGCTTGCAGCTCAGCAGGCCACCAGGCTCGGGTTTTGGATTTCAGGAGGCATCAAATAAGAATTCCTCAAAGCTCATCCCCTCTCCAGGTCTCTTTGCACCCCATCAGCACCCCAAGAGATGCTCCCCCCAGCACTCCACCGAGGTAGGGAGCRTTTGGGACTTATTCCATGGAATCATTAAGGTTGGAAAAGCCCTCTAAGGTYGTCGAGTCCTGTTGCTGCAGCACTGCCCAGGCCAGCACTGACCCCTGTCCCCAAGTGCCACACCCGCACGGCTCTGAAATCCCTCCAGGGATGGGGATGGAATTCCCACCCCTGCCCTGGGCATCCCGTTCTTCCTGTGGAGACTTTCCCTGACTCCAACCTAAACCCACCCTGGAGCAGCTTGAGGCCATTTCCTSTCATCCTGTCACTCATCACTCRGGAGAGGAGACYGAYCCTCACCTTGCTCCGAGCTCCTTCCAGGGAATTAGAGAGAGATCCCACACATTGCTTGGATGCACRGGAGACTGTTCCCTGTGGAATGAGCTGGGGATTGGAATGGCTGCCCAAGGAACCTGCCTGGCACCCCCCAGCCTCTCCTGGGGCGATGGAGCCAGGGAGGCAGCGGAGTCACCCCTGGGGCTGGGCAGATCCTGCTGGGATTTCCCAGCTTGGCTCCCAGGGAGCAGAGGCAGAGCTGGACTCCGGCAGGGCCAGTGTGTTCACACTGCTGGGCCAGCATCAAAAACCCCCTCTGGAATTTGGGATCAGAGGCAGGAAGGGAATTCAGCAAGCACAGAAGCTCCCACTGACCCCTGGAACTGCTTCCATGTGCAAAGACCCAAACTGGCTCCCACCTGAACCCTCTGCTCCCGAGCAAAGCTGCAGCTCCTCGGAGCATCTCCAGGCAGAGGGAGCTGGGGAAGCTTTGCTGCTCCCYACAAACCTCCTGCTCCCCTTTCCCCACGTTCCCATCACCACAATGGGCAGCACCAGCCACATGGAACATGGAATCCTGGGATGGTTTGTGTGGGAACAGACCATAGAATTAAACTTATCCCATCCCCTGCAACGGGCAGGGACACCTTCCACTAGCCCAGGTGGATCCAAGCCCTCTCCAACCTGGCCTTGGACACTTTCAGGGATCCAGGGGCAGCCACAGCTTCTCTGGACAACCTGTGCCAGGGCCTCACCACCCTCACAGCCAGGAATTCCTTCCCAATATCCCATCTATCCCTGCCCTCCGGCAGTGGGAAGCCATTCCCCTTGTCCTGTCCCTCCATGCCTTGTCCCAAGTCACTCTCCAGCCCTCCTGGAGCCCCTTTAGGCACTGGAAGAACATCACAAGCAACTGCACCAGGACATCCATGTCCAAGGTTGCCCAGAGCACGAGAAAGGGAAATACTGATTGGAACTGGCTGCAGATTTTCTGGAAGAGYAGTTTTCTGACAGAAAACGACAATTTGATCATATCAAAACTTTCTGCTGGAAGGGGTCAAACTTATCAAAAACTCATTTAGGAAAACAGCCACAATCTGTCTTATTGGGTTAAACACATTTGTTCTTGTTTTCCAAACATGTTTGTTTTTGTTTYATCAAGATTCACACCAGAAATAAACTCTAAAAACAAAATTCAAGTATTTTTATCCCCACCTAAACAAGCCATTCTCCTTGGAAAATTCGTATTTCAGCTTTCCAAGCGTGGATTTTCGATGCTGCAAAATATTTGGGGCGTGGTGGAAACTCCAGGTTCTCGCTTTGAACTGCTGTGAGCACTTTTTCCCCAAGGAGGTTCATAGAATGGGAGCACTGGGGGCTCCATCTTCCAGATCTTGCCAAAACWGAGCAAAAACCTTCAGTGTGAACTGCAACCAAAATCAGGCGAAAAATCTGAGCACCAGAGTCACAAGAGCGTTTATGTTTCTAACTCTTCCTGATTTCAAAGCACCCAGGAACCAAATCTTTCATGGATCCAGACTGGAGATATTATTCCTCTGTTCTTTACCCTTTTTTTCCCTCTGTTTCTCCTCTCCCCTGTCACCACACACTTGAATTCATTCACCAGCGCCTTTGCCTTGTTCCCCCTGGTACTCTGAAGGCATTTCATTGCATTGCATTTCATTTCATTTCGTTTCGTTTCATTTCATTTCATTTCATTTCATTTCATTTCATTTCATTCCCATTTTTCAGACATTAAAAGCATTTCTTTTGAATTCTGGTGCCTTCAGCACGTGAAAGGAGCCTCAGCTGCTCTGAAAAGGCCCAGCCTGATCCCCTTGCACGCCTGTTCTCCACCGGGAATCAGGAGAAGGGGGAAGCAGCTGCCTCTGCCATCCCTCCCTGCATTAACCAAGCTCCAAGTTCAAAAGCTGAACGCAGAGGGCACAGCTCCGGGTGCAGCCCCTGCTGCTCCCCCTGCATCYCTGCTGCTTCCCGGGATTCAGGAGCGGTGGATCCCGCGCTGGACTTTAACGATGTGGAGTGACTGACACCAAATCATGGAATCACAGAATATCCTGAGGTGGAAGGGACCATGAGGATCATCCAGYCCAGCCCCTGGCCCTGCACAGACACCCCAACAATCCCACCCTGTGCATCCCTGGSAGCGTTGGCCAAACGCTCCTGGAGCTCTGGCAGCCTTGGGGCCGGGACCATTCCCTGGGGAGCCTGTTCAGTGCCCACCACCCTCTGGGGACAGAAGAACCTTTCCCTGCTCTCCAGCCTGACCCTGCCCTGGCCCAGCTCCAGCCGTTCCCTGGCTCCTGTCCCTGTCCCAGGGAGCAGAGATCGGAGCTGCCCCTCGGGAGGAGCTGCAGCCYCGCKGAGCTCTGCCCTCAGCCTGCTCTGCTCCAGCTCAACAATGCCAGTGCCCTCAGCTGCTCCTCCATGGCCCCTCCAGGCCCTTCCCCATCCTCTAAACTCTCCATCAGCTTCAGGTCTTTCTGATAAAGATGGAGCCAGGGACACCCAGAGCAGAGCAGACTCTGTGCTCTCACACCTTGACCAGGTGAAGCAGAGCCACCACCTCCTCTCCTCAGAAGAAACAAATATTCCTGCAGATCTCTCTGGGACAAGGTAGGAAATTCCTGTCCCAGTTGGAGGCATCATCCCACCTCAAGGATGTGGCTCTCAATGCAGCTCAGCTCAAACTGCCTTTGAGACAGAACGAAGCCAACCTGCTCCACTTTGCCTGCAGTGAGCCAGGAGCCAGCCTTGGATCTGGATTTGGGTGACCTGATTTCACCTTCCTCCATTCCCTGGGAGGGTGGGGAGGCCCTGGCACAGGYTGCCCRGAGAAGCTGTGGCTGCCCCTGGATCCCTGGRAGTGTCCAAGGCCAGGCTGGACAGGGCTTGGAGCASCCTGGGCTAGTGGAAGGTGTCCCTGCCCATGGCAGGGGGWGGAGTGAGATGAACTTTAAGATCCCTTCCCACCCAGACTATTCTATGATTCCCACTTAAAGAGAGGGAGCATTTTCCAATGGTTGTCCCTAGCATCACCTCCAAGGGGGGATAGGATCCTACAGTTGAGGGCAGTAACTTCTCGTGCCAACCTGTCCTGATCAGCACAGCCCCTGTACCCAGGCAGCCTCAGCAGCTCAGCCCATTTTGCACAACAAACACCTCCTGAACATGGCCTGGAGCTGGGCCAGGGCAGGGTCAGGCTGGAGAGCAGGGAAAGGTTCTCCTGTCCCCAGAGGGTGGWGGGCACTGAACAGGCTCCCCAGGGGATGGTCCCGGCCCCAAGGCTGCCAGAGCTCCAGGAGCGTTTGGCCAACGCTSCCAGGGATGCAYAGGSTGGGATGGTTGGGGTTGGACTCTGATCCTCGTGGGTCCCTCTGTGATTCTGTGCCCCAAACACCACGAGCAATTCACAGTCTGGGCAGTGGCAGCTGCCCCGCTCAGAACCCACAGAGCCCTCCCGGCTTTGTTCCCCAGTGCTGAGTGGGAATTCCGCGGCAACGGGAGCAGGGTGTGAGTGAGACCCGACTCAGCAGGGCTCCAGGGAAGCAGACAGCTCCTATGTTATCCATACAGCAACCCCAGCCAGCTATTCCCGCTGGGATTGCTCAGCGCTGGCGTTCCCTTTGTGCATGCAGTAACACACAGAAGCTGCACAGCCCCTCTGGCCCTCGCTGAGCCCAGCAGCTTTGCGGGTCCATCGGGATTTAGGGCCTTTTTTAGCCTTCATCCCAAAGAGAAAAAGCGCCCGACCAAAAGAAAACAACCCCCAGAATCATTAGACTGAGAACTATGGGCGGTGATTAACAGAGGGAAACAACAAACGAGCTCCCCAAACACACGAGCTGGGAACAATAGAGGGGAGCTCTTTGAAAAGGCAGCTTTTCATCAGGCCCGGCGTGGCACCGAGCCATTCCTCTGATCCGTCCTTCCCCTCGTCTGGCACGCAGAACACCCCGTGCAAGGTCTATTTTCACCACCAACCAACCAACTTTTCTCGTTAAAAATAAAGCAGGATAATCTGCTGTTGGAACAGTCTGGGGGGAGAGCAGCAGATCCTGCCAAGGCCTCGGGGTCAGCCCCACGTCCCCCCCAGGTGCCCGTCCAAGCACAAGGTTGGGGTTTCTCCAACAGCTCCCGTTCCCTGTCTCCCAGCCAGGCACACAACCTGGAGAGACATGGATTTTCTTGTCCAGGGTCATCTAAAAAGCCGCTGGAAACCTGGGAGAACGAGCCTACTTGGTGCCTTTCCATGCGTTTTTCCCGCTGGATCGGGGTGCCACAGCCACTCCCAGCCCACAGCACATCCCTCGTGTCCCTCCGGGCTCCCTCTCCTCTCCAGGAGGGATTTGGGACAGGAGCTCTGCTCTGCAAAGTGCTCAGAGCTGAGCTTGGGCTCCTCAGGGAGGTTCTCAAGGACTTGTCCAAGAGCAGAGGCTTCCAGAATGGCAAGGAGCTGGAGGATAACGCTGGGAGTGACCCCTGGGGAGCCTGTGAGGTCTCGCACTCCCAGGCCCTGCTCAGTTCCAGGGTGCCTTCTGTCCCTGGGAGAAGCTCTGGCCATGGGAGAGCTCCCGGGCTCCTTCCAACCACGCAAAGACCAAACTCCCCCGGGCTGGATCCCGCACCCATCTCCAAGCTCCCTCTGCTGTTCCCAACCGCGTGTTACATTCCCTGGATCCTCTGGTGCTCCATCCGCAGCGAGCCCGGGGCAGGGGCGATGTCCCACTCCCCCCAAAGGATGGACACAGCCCCAAGCACTTCCCAAGCCACCCCAACCTTGCAGCAGCCTCACGAATCCCATCTGCTTTCAGAGGGAATGAAGGAACGCAGAGCTTAAAGGCAAGGAGATGTTTCCTGGGATCATTCGTCTCCCGAGTGGGTTGCAACCGCATCTCCATATGGGAAGCGGCACAAAAGGAAGCCACAGGTTCCTATTATGGAGGAGCCTAAAGACGGCACACGGCTTCCCCCGGCTCCACAGGCTCCAGCAGCGCCCGCCTCGGCTGGGGAATGATTCATCCCCGGCTCCGGAGGATTTTTCTGGTAACTGCTGCAGATCCACCTTGGGATGACAGAGCAAAACCAGCAGGAAAACCAATCTCGTCACTGCTATTTTTTCCCCCCTCCCCTACCGAAAAGCCGTAATTTCGGGACTGAGGTATGGGAATCGCAGCTGAGGACGAGCTGGCTCCTTGCGCAGAGATTTGGGAGGCTTTTTTTAAAACCTGTTTTCGGCTGACGGCGTTCAAGCTGCCGCCCGTGGATTTATTGGGGGAATTTATGAGGCGGGGAGGAAAGCCACCAAAAAAGGAGGAAGCAGAATCCATTCCAAATCTGGGGACAGGGAACATGTTTCAGTGGGATTGAGAGGTGTTAGAGTCGGTAAGCCAGAGGGAAAGCAGCACGAAATAAATACACATACCCTCTAATCCCTAAATACTCTGTCTGGAGGACACGGAGAACCGTGCTGCACGCTCAAAGCAATAACTCCTAAAGGGCAGCCAGACTCSCTGCCCAGACAGATAAGGAACAGGGATGAAAGCAAGGAAGCAGCAGGACAAGTCAAACAAACACAAAAACGTGTGGCAGGGCATTTATATGGGGTAAAAATAAGAGTAGTTTCCCTTGACTGGAAYTTTATTCCCGGCTGACCTGAGCGAGAGAGGCTGCTCTGCAAAGCTCTGCTCCAAACGAGCCTTGGCAGGGCCACAGATCCGTGACAAGGAGAAAAGAGAGGAATGATGGAATCACGGTATGGTTTGGGATGGAAGAGACCTTAAAGATCATCTCATTCCAACCCCTGCGATGGGCAGGGACACCTTCCACTAGGCCAGGTTGCTCAGAACTCCATCAAGCTGGCCTTGAGCACTTCCAAGGATGGGCAGGGACAAGGCTCCAAAATTGTTTTTAAGTCCAAGAGGCACATTTCCAGTTCATCAGATTTTCATATGTGTGTGTATATATATAAAAATATTCATATATATATATAGGCAGTTTATTCTTTTTATTTCTCCCCCCAGCACACGCAGGGAGCTCAGCAAGAACCGAGCTCCACACAGGCAGCGCTTCGTCTGCACAGGCCTCCTCCTCCTCCTCCTCCCTAAAATCCGTGTAGAAAATCCCTAAAAGGGAATCATTTACTAAAGGCAACAGGAATTYGAGGCCACAGCAAGAGAGGCACGATTGTCAGAAAGGCAGGGGAGGATCAGGGAAGGTTCTACTGGAGGATGGTGGGGAAACACAAAACTGAGCAAGCACGAGCTGAGCCTCCAGCTCATGTTAGCAGGAAACCAGGGCAGCCTGGCTTGGATAATCCAAATCTTCCTCCCAGCACTGATGGGAGAAGCTGGCAGGAGGCAGAGCTGGGGCCAAGTGAGAAATCAGAACCAGAGCACCTGGCTGCAGAAACGGTCTGAAACATCCCAAAATCATTAAGTCCTCAGCGTTGTCCCTGTCAGCAGGAATGCCTGGAAATGAATTGGTATTTAAGCAGCACCTTGGAGGCTTTAGCACAGCAATATTTGCAAGCTGGGAAGAGGGAAGGAGGGTGTAGCTCTAAATTTCCGCCAGGTTCTCGGGGGCTGGATTAACAGAGCAGTACAAATAAAATAAATTAAAAAAAAAAAAAGAAAAAGGTTGAACTTGGAACGTCCAACCCAGAGAATTTATGGGAACTTATTCAAGGCTCAGCTTGGTTTTGGCTCCAGCCATGGGCGGTGCAGGGAGGTCATTGCTGCTGGCAGGACCCTGGGATGAGAAACCCCCCAGGAGGTCACAGCGGGGCTGGACATGGGGACGGRGGTGGGTGCCAGGCAAAGGCCCAGCCTGTGCCAGACTCACCAAACCCCACACCCAGAGGGACCCTGATGGCGAGGGAYGGACAGACAGACAGACAGAGCCCTCCCCCACAGCGCTGCTCCTGGGGGATTTGCCCCCAGAGTGTGAAAAGCTCAAATTCMCTTTGGAAATGCTTCCAGCAGCTCTCCAGACCAGCCAGTCCTTCCACCTCTCGCCCTTCACAGTACCTGCCTTCAGCAGAAGGAAATTTCCCACAGCTACCTCAGCAAAAGTTCTATAAGTGAGCCCCCAGATTGTCCACTTTCCCAGGAAACAACCTGTGGAAGAGCCCTCCAAAATCCACCACCAAGCCTTCCGATAAACACCTCCAATATCCACCCCCAAAGCATCCTCATCCCCACCTGGAGAGAGCTGGCTGGACCAGGAGCACTCAAACTGCTGTGGAGGTTAAAAACCCAAAATAGGGAAAGGAAAGACCAGGGGGCAATTAATAGGGAAAACTCATTCCTTTGGCAGCTTCAGCTCCATGAGGCATGAAAGTTTYGGATGCTCTCGGGGGAGGGAAGATTCTTGTCTCAAGGCAAACTGGCCTACTCACTCTATTTATAGAGGACAGGCAGCGTTTGAGCCCTGCTGCAGCTCAGCAGAGCCCACTGCGATGCTCTGCTCGTTATGCAAGTGCTCCAGAGCCACGTCTGTCCCCACAAAGAGCCACAAAGGCCACGAGATGTCCYCTGCAGGGCAGGAGTCCCGGTCCGGGACATCCCCGCGCTGCGGCGTGGGGAGCACAGTGGGAAAACTCGAGCTCGGGACATCCCTCTTCTCCCCTGCCGTCAGCTGGGCCTGGGAAAGCAATATCCAGCTTTCCCCAAACCACTCAGCTGGGAAGCATGGGGAACTGCAAGGAGAAAAAGGCAGAAAATGGGATCGTTTGAGGGCTCCTGTATGGACGGGAGTGGCAACGGATTCTGCTCTCTGGTGTAAAGGCCAGGCCTGGGTGTTCCCTGAGTGTCCCCCTGTTGGATGGAGCCATCTCATCCCCTCATCCATGCCCAGGGAGCAGAGCAGGGGCTGCTGCAAGCAGGGCTTTGGCTTTCAAGGTGGTGTCTCTGCTTTTGGGACCAAAACAGCCCCTTCAGCCACCACGGAGTTCCACAGGAGACAGATGTCAGGCCACGACACAGCCGAATTAACTAATATCCTCTTTCTTCTCCTTATCTTCCCCCAGCAAATTGAGCCTTCTAAAGAATCCTTTGCCCGTGTCCTATCTCAGCTATTAATAATGACAAAGGCAGCCATCAATGGGAATTTAATCCTCATCTTTTAGGACGGGGTCACGGGATGTTTCGGGGATTCAGAGCRCTCTCTGTGCACAGGCAGCTGGGGTGAGAAAGGCACATTTAACAACAAAATCTTGTAAATCTCCTGCTTGTGGGAACCCTCAAGGCTGAAAATCTGTGTTTTTATAACCAAACCCCAAATCTAGGTACAAATACACACATAAACAACGAGGCCTTCCTCACGTCCCTGGGTCTAGCCCTTGGGAGCTTCCCACAGGGATAGGATCAAACAGAAGCGCCAGGAGGGAGAGCAGAAAAACRGGAATGGTGTTTCTTTCCACAGCATCTTCTGCCTTGCCCAGCACAAGGGACTCAAATAAAGTCCCCCCAAAAAAACCCTTTAAATCTCAAAGGATAAGTTTCCAGCCAGAGCGAACTCCTGCAGAGTCAGGGACACGACCACCAAGCAGGACTTGCTGAACACAATGAGCTGTGCTGCTTTTTAGGGATAATTCACAARACCCAGGGATTTCCTGGGCATCTCMATCACCCCACCAGCGTGCCTTGTTATTTGTTCATCATCCTCAATATGGACCTTTGACAAACTGCTTAAAACTCCAGATCCAGATGCCACAGGAGTTCATCCTGGGATAATCACAACCTTGGAGCCAGAGGGGACAATCAGGGCACGTCACTCAGGGGCTCTTCAGCACAAACAGAGCAGGGTTTGTGGTTTCATCAAGCAGCTGCTGGATGYATCCATGAGGATCCAGCCCCCTCCAGCACAGCTCACAACACCTGCAGGGACACCTGGGAATTTACTTCCCACACAATGGCCCTGGAAAATTTCTCCAACATCACCCCTGGAGCATCCTGTGGTGTGGGATGGCAGGAGGGCAGCTCGGGCTGCTGGGGCTGAGCAACAATTCCCACATAATATATCCAATCTATTCCCACACCACCATATCCGGTCTATTCCCATACCACCATATCCGGTCTATTCCCACACCACAATATCCAGGAATACCAGAGACAAAACTCCATCAGCCCTTTGCCTGGACCTGCCACCTCTGCTGAGAGCGGGAGCAGCTCAGCCAGGGCGGAATGKTCCCYGCTGGTGACACCCAGACMATTGTCCCTGAGCAGAATCCCCACTGGTGACACCCAGACCATTGTCCCTGAGCAGAGTGGTCCCTGCTGGTGACACCCAGATTATGGTCCCTTGGCAGAATCCCCACTGGTGACACCCAGATTGTTGTCCCTGAGCAGAATGGACCCCACCAGTGATACCCAGACCATTGTCCCTTGGCAGAATTCCCATCAGTGACACCCAGACCATTGTCCCTGAGCAGAATTCCCACCAGTGACACCCAGATTATGGTCCCTGGGCAGAATGGTCCCTGCTGGTGACACCCAGATTATGGTCCCCAGGCAAACTCCCCACTGGTAACACCCAGATCATTGCTCCTGGGCAGAATCTCCACTGATGACACCCAGACCATTGCCCCCGGGCAGAATCCCCGCTGGTGACACCCAGACYATTGTCCCTGGGCAGAATGGTCCCTGCTGATGACACCCAGATTATTGTCCTTGAGCAGAATTCCCACTGGTGACACCCAGACCATTGTCCCTGGGCAGAATTCTCACCAGTGACACCCAAATTATTGTCCCTGAGCAGAATCCCCACTGGTGACACCCAGACCATTGTCCCTGGGCAGAATGGTCCCCACCGGTGACCCCCAGCCTATTCCCCYGAAGGATGTCCCCCTGGTGCCATCACCCACAGCTCCCACCCCGCCAGCCTGGTCCCTTGGCTCCCTCCCACGTCACTGCATCCCAAGACTTCAAATCCCAACCCATCCCTCCCCTCTGCGGTGCCTCGGGCGGCGCCGGGCGGAAATGGAACTGGCAATTAACACGTCTGCTCCATTCCTCGTTAAATTCATCTTCCAGTGGTTCCCAGAGACAGGGAACAGCGTTCAGTCCTTGCTGGAGGCCAAGGATGGCTGGAGCCACATCAGGCTGGGATTTGGGGCTGACGCAGAGGGGAGCAGCGGTCTGGGGTTTGGCAAACTGCCTCGGAGTAAACCTGGAGTAAACCAGCCCCACACTGCACATCCTCGGAGTAAACCAGCCCCACACTGCACATCCTTGGAGTAAACCTGGAGTAAACCAGCCCCACACTGCACATCGTTGGAGTAAACCTGGAGTAAACCAGCCCCACACTGCACATCCTTGGAGTAAATAGGAAGGAAGGAAGGAAGGAAGGAAGGAAGGAAGGGAGGGAGGGTTTGAACAGTGGCTGCCTCATTCCCCCACAGGCACAAATTGTGATTAGTAGCAGCAGCCTCCCAACAACCAGGGATTCTTGCAAGTCAGGGAAGTTAAAAGCACGTGGCATTGTTCAATTAACCCTTGGCCACATTTGCCACGTGTCTGCAGTGTCCCCAGAGCTGTTTGCAGGAGGCAGAGCTGTCCCTCTCCACGCCTGTGCCTCCCTGCTGGGGGGTGGGTCCCAGCACACACTGCCAGGCTCTGTCCTCACTCCTCCTCCCTGCACAAGGACAACAGCTTTTAATGGGAAAAATTCATAGCACAATGCTGAATATCCAGGGTAATGCCAAGTGTAAGATACCAGCAGTGCAGCTGCCACCTCAGCAATGCCTTGAGTTGCTCCAGGAAGAAATATTGAGATTGCCACAGCCCTGGTGTTGTCCTGCCATGGATTAAAGAAGGCAAGGGAACTGCCTCTGCCGCTTCCATCTGGGACAGGTGAGCACAGGTCAGCTGGCACAGCCAGGAAATGCTTCCTTCATCCATCCCTTACCCCCTTCTGCCCAGGCTTGCTCRGGTGTTCCACACCCCAGCTGGGAGAACAGCACCATCCATGGGCTGCAGGGGCTGGTTGAGGCTCTGGTGAGAGAATGTGGTTATGTCATGGTTATCTCGTGGTTATCTCGTGGTTACAGGGGGAGCAGACTGCAGGGTAGCAAGAGAGAAAGCAAAATAAACCATTTCCTTTTTTTTCTCTGGAAGATCTCCTGCTCTGGGTGAGGACACAGCAGTTCCCCAAAGCTCTGAAGGCGTTTGATCCCCGTTGGGTGTTCAAAGAGAGGCTCCTCCAGAGCCCCCCCAAGCCCATCTTTACCAGGCCAGCCCAGTGGTTTCTGATCTCCAGCTCTGCCCTGCTGTGTCTGGGGCAGCCCAACCCTGGGGGCTTTGGGGGGAACATCTGCCAGGAAACCTGTGCCAATAATTCGGATGTTTCTCACAGTCCCTCCTGCCTGGGATCCACTGCAGGATCCTGGCCAAGACAACTCAGCTTAGGATTCTTCCCTCCTCATTTCAGGGGCTTTGATCCTTCCTGCCTGCTCTCAGGGGCTTTATTCACCATCATTTGCTAAACGGAGTTTATGAGCTCACCATGACACACAACAACCCCATGAACCTCAGGGCTCCACCAGCCACAAGCTCGGCTTCAACTCCAAAAGTGAAGCTTTCCTTGGTCTCCATGTCCCATCTAACGTCACCCAGCAGAGAAGGAAACATCCTTTAGTGCCCTTTCTGGGATGATTTGCACATCCACAGAGGGTTCCACCCTCACCCAGCAGAGCCAGGAGCACTCCGTGTTCCCCAAAGGCTCCAGCACCGACGGCTGACGTTACCAAGCAGCATCTCCTGGGAACACGGGTCAGCCACAGGGCCTGTTCCCTTCCACAAAACACGATTATTCACCTAACAGGCCATTTGCTGCCATCTGGACACTCAGAGCTTGACCTGTGCCGTGCCAGACATCCCCATGAAGTCAGGGCTTGGCACCAACGGGGCACTGCCACTGCCTGGCACTGCTGGAGAGCACAGGATGGACATTTTTCATGCTTTCAGAGCTCAGGATGGACATTCCCAGCCTGCTTGGCAAGCACTCCGAGATGATTCCCTCCAGTGCCACACAGGTTTGGGGCAGAGCAGTGAGGAAGGGCAGCCTAAATTCTGTTCCTCTCTCCCTGGAGTTAGCACCAGCTCCAAACTTCCATGGACAGCTGGTTTAAGATGCTGAGTGTCGTTTTGCAGCCCTCCAGGCTGAGCAGAGCCCGGAGCAGTTCTCTGGGAGAGTCAGTCCTTGGCACAGCAGCAGGAGAACACCTCAAGGTTGTTCCAGCAGCAGGTGTTGGTCACGGGACACCGAGGGAAGGAGATGCCTGGGAAGGCACCACTGCCAACAAATCCTCCCCTGCCTTGCCTGCCTGAGCTGCACCTGTAAGATCCAGATTGGGATTCACAGCAAGGAACAGGGACTCAATCCCAACTCCCTGCCCAGGCCCAGCACCCAAAGATGGAAGCTCTGCTCTAATAAAGGAGCACAAAACACTCTGCTGGTTGGGTTTTATCAGAGAAGCAGAGCCCCTTAGCCTCTTCCCCTTCCAGGAGCTGACCAGTGACAACACATCCGCAGGAAGCGGCGCTGGCGCAAAGTGAAGCAGCACGGAAGTTGTGGGGATTTAATTCCTCTGCTTTTTGACTCCAAGGGGGAGCTGAGGACTTGGCAAAGGACGGGAATGAGTGTGTGCGTGCAGGCTGGGATGACTGAGCCCGTATCCATGTGGATGAGCGAGTACGTCTGAGCAAGTGGGCTGGAGACGTGCGCGCCACGGCAGCAGCGCATCCCGAGCGGCTCCCCGCTCATCCCTCATCCCAAATGCAGCCTCATTGCCACGTTAGGAATTGCAAAGGACCCACAATCACTCTCGAGCAGGCAGGGAAAAAAAAAAAGGAAAAGAGGAAAAAAAAGAAGAAATCAGACATGAGCAGGGAGGACCGGGGAACAGGAAGCCAAACACAGAACTATTTCCAGGAGGAATAACAGCCATATGGAAAAAGTTACCAAGATGATGAATTCTGCCTTCAATATGTTCAAGAAAGAAACTGCATCAGACCCAGTCTGGGGGTGGCCAGATCCTTCAGGAGGAGAGAGAAAAAAAAAAGCTGCCACCCCAGCTTGAACTTGAACATTTGGTGTTTCATTTGCATCTTGGAACGAGGCAACAGTTATCAGTCAAACTTCGCGTTCCTCGCTTGGATCTCTGCCTTCCCGGGTCACATTTGTGGCTCTCACATAACCAGGGATCCCCCCGCTGCAATATGCTGCTTCTGGCTCGGCCCTGAAACCAAATTCCAGAGCAGCTGACATGGAAATTTCCCATCAAACAGCTATTAAAGTTTTACCTCGGGCTGTAAAAGCTGCTCGATGCGCTCGGCTTGAGGGGTGTAAATACGCCCCGGGCTCACGTGCTCCGTGGCACTCCGGCACCCAGCCTCGCCCTGCCACCCTCAAATCCCAGAAAACGGGCTGGAGAAGGGCAGGGATGGGAACTCAGCCCCAGCCCCACCGATCTGCAGCTCTCTGGAGGCTCRGTGGCTGCACTGCAAACTGCAAAACCCACCTGAACCAGCCAAGGCTGTTCCCAAGGATTCGTTCCTGTAGGTTTGGGATCCCGTCTTACCCAGGTCTCTCCCTCTATTTTCACATCCAGTTTTATTTCCCCACATGAGGGACTGGGGGAAGGTGAAGCACAAAGGTCCGTGGCGGGTTTGCACAAACACACCCCGGGCAGAGCAGCCCAGCAGCTGCCCACGCACACTCTCCCCAATTTGTCCCTAAATTTCTCTCTCCCCAATTCACAGAGGTGCCCCCTGAGGCAATCCCACCGTGTGGAACTGCCCCATGGASACACCTCTCTGATTCCTCATCTTCTGATGCAGGTACGTCATYCGAGTACTTAAAGTTAATTGGGATGAGTCCAGATTTTGCTCCAATTAATGGCAATTTCTTTTCCTGCTTTGCATCCCAACTTCATCTTCTGTCTTTCTTTCCATGCAAATCACCACCCACTTGCCTCCAAGGGTGGACAGCCTTTGCCAATACGAGTATCCAGCAGAGAATTAAAGCTAGAAAGTATTAACCATCACTGGGTTTTTTCCATCACCATCAAGCTCAAAACACTCTTTATTCAAGCTACAAGTGGGCTGATGTACATCTCCTGCAGATGTCTGTGTTCAAGGGGAGAAAATACAGCAGCACTGAAATCCTCTCTTGGCTAATAAACAGGGAGGAATTGCAGTTTGTTTCTGCGCTGCCACAGGAGCTGTGGCACTGATGGCACTGCCTGACAGTCTGATTTGTACCTTTGGCTTCACAATGCCCTCCAAACCCTCCCCCCAGCACGACCACACCTCCCTTGCTCACCCCTTTTGTCCCCAAACCCCACACAATGAGGGCAGAAATTGTTGTTCTCCCCCATTCCTCACTTTATCACACAACACAACGAGACCAAGCTTATTTTTCCTGATTCCTACCCCAGGCTAAACCCAGTGAGATATTTTCCAGCAGGGAATAATCCCAGGAGTGTGCCAGACTAGGAGCCCCACGGATGAAACGCAAGGGAAAAGTTATTTTGCCCAAGCTGCAGAAGTGACTCTGCAGTAATAAGGAAGCCAAAGAGATTTTGCCACCAGCAAGGTTAAACAATTGCTTCTTCCTCTCTCCCCTCTAACGTGGCTGATTAATTCGGGAGCAAGGTAAACAATAAACAGTGATTATGTGCATGGGGGTGATGATTCAGCCGAAGCAGCAGCTCAGCATTTGAGTAACAGGCTCCAAACAGGGGCTTTATTTTCCCGGTGACGATCCTCCGGTGAGCAACGGAACAGGATGTCTTAAACGGCCACCAGGCAACGGCGTGGCCCCGGCGTCCAGAGCTCACCTCACCATCAACCCAAAGGGCTGACAGGAAAGTTTCAAAAAAAATTTAAAAAAAAAAAAAAAAAAAAATCGGCCCATAGGGGATCACACATTCCGGGACCGATTTTCTTCCATCCAGGCAGCAGCAAACACGAACCAGCTGGGACGTTTCAACCAGCAGCGCCTCGGAGAACGGGCTGTGTCAAAAGAGATCTTCTGGAAAAGTGAAAACGGAGCAGGACACCTGCAAAGCAGCCACTTTTTGCCTGCATAATCAAGCCCTGAAAAATTTAAATGGGTAACGCAAGAAAAGCATGCTGGGGAAAGTTCTATGGAACCATAAAACCCCGAGCCACCGAGGGGATGAAAGGAATCATGAAGGCAAGCATTTGTGCTTCTGGTTTGTGCCTCGTATTTTTGTTTTGCCTCATCAGAGCCCTGATTGGATCCTGTCTGTTCCTTGGATAAAGAGAAGATGGAAATGCTTTCTGTTGCATCAACAAAAAGCAGCATGAAAGGGAAGTGCCCGGGCAGCGAGCCAGCTCCGAGGCAGCTCCGGGGCAGCGCTGCTCTGCAGCACTCCACAAAACCGCCTGGATTCGGTGGGATTTGACCTCCTTGGATCCATGGTGGAGGTGATCTGTACTTGAAGGAATTCATCTTGAAAGCCTGACATATTCCTGCCAAACAGAACTACCTGGATGGACACAGGGAAAAAGGCAACAGCCTGTCTGCCTCTGGCCCTTTGAGCTGTGAGTCGTACTGGGACATCACCAAAATCCAAGGCATGTGAGGATGAGCCTGGTAAATTCATCCCCACCTCTGTGGCTTGTTCCCTCTCCCAAGCATTCCCAGCTCATCCAGCAGYACAGCCCCACCTTGGCTGTCTGAAYTCACCTGCCAGCAACACCCAGGTGTCTCCCAACAGCACCTGCCAAGGTTATGGTACCAGCAGCAAGCGAGAGGTTAACAAATCCAGGGGATATATCCACTCCACTTAAGCAGAGCAGAGCAGCCAGGGGGCCCCACGGTGTTGACAACTCTAACAGCAAATTAAGAAGCTGAAATAAAATGCACCATCAAGCAAGCAGCTGGAGCGGGGCCAAAAATCAGAAATAGATGTAAAGAAAACTGTATCGAGAAATCAGCCCCAAGCAGGCTCATTGCGCTCGATTACTAGAAATTAGAAAAGGAAATGGAAAAATTTCCTTTGGAAGGGACAGAATGCAGTGCGTGGCATCGGTGATGGCTGCTCTGTTTATTGTGTCCCCCCCCCCCCGATCACGTTTTTGCGGCGTGGGCCGTGCAGCACCAGCTCGGGGTGCTGCGGATGCAGGAGGACAGCCTGGCACTCGCAGGCAGCGATTCACAGCTTGCCTTGGCAGTATCGAACCTGAAGGGGAAACTCGGCGGCTGGGGTCTGTCCCCGTGAGCCTGGTGACACTGCCGTGTGCTCACGGCTCGGCTCTCAGCCCCCCCCCGCGGGCTGCAGACAGCCTGGGCAGCACACAGAGGGGTTTTTCAAGGGTTCCCGTCGGGTTCCCTCTCGTACATTCGAAGCCGGTACAGTCCTGCCTCGTCTGCCAAACACCCCACAGGAAAGTCTCCTGTTTATCCCTGAAGGGAGATACAAGAGACAAAAATCCCGAGTTCATTATGGACATTCGGAAGCTTCATCTCCTGTCCGGGGAGCCAGGAACTGAGAAAGGTTGAAAGCAGCTGCCTTGGCCTGGTAAGTGCCATGAAAAATAATAAAACCACTTGGTACGGCTCAAGTTCTCCTATATTTGGGAGAATTTGTCCTCAATCCCTCAAATCTTTTGCCCAGAAGACCCTTGGCAGGTCCTTGGTTTCTAATTGCTCAATCCCAGTTTCCCCTCAGCCCTCCAGCTGCAGCTCTACCTCCATTCCTTGCATCCATTCCCATTCCTATTCCTTGTGCTCGGAGGGTGTTGGTGAAGAAATTCATCCACACAGGACAAAGTGCTCCTCCTGGAAGGGAGCAGGACCACAGAGCTCAGACCCAGGTCTGAGCAATCCCTTTCCATATTACAGAGCATGACAGTGCTCAAACCCTGCCTRTGCCCAGTGTGGGGTCAGCCCCAGRGACCSCCCTGGGCAGGASTCCAGCCTTGCTCTCCCTTTGTCTCACTGCAAGTTCCATTCAGCTTTCCCCCGGCAGGGATGGAGATGGATTGGGAGCTGGAGGAAGAGTTCTCTCTCCAGCTCACTGCTTAAATTGACTTAATTTCTTCAAAATGTGTTCTGTTATTAGATTTCAGAAGAGGAAAAAAAGCCCGTGTGGAGTCACACAAACGAAAGTAAAGAGACTGATCCCTGGATTTGCTTATTTAAAGGGGTTTTTGGGTACAAGCATCCAGAMGTTTATTCCTTCAAAGCATTCTGKTCACTGGGGTCAGATCCATCACTGAAGTKCTTAAAGTTAACTGGGATGAATCCAGGTTTTTCTCCAATTAATGGCAACTTCTTTTCCTCCGTTGCATCCCAGCTTCCCTCCAAACTGCCCTTGTGCGCTCRGCAGCTCTCTGAAAACCCAACAAAACAGCTCCGTCCCCCGAGGATGCCTCGTCCCRCATTCGGCATCTCAGTGAATTTTATGGTATTGACATTCCCCATCCCCGAGGAAGGGCAAAGCCAAAAATACCGGCTGGAAGCAGCCGTGCTGCGCGGCCCCACGCGAGCCAGCCCGGCCAGCACGTGCCCAGCCCACGAGCCGCTGGGCCCAGTCCAGCCCGGCGCAGCGGGGCCGCCCCACCGCCGTCCCATGGCTGCCTGGGGCCTCGTGGGAAGCTAGAGGGATGGATCCAGGTCCCGGTGGGCAGGTATCCATGTGCCTCAGACCCGCTGCCTGCCAGGACGAGGCTGGCCGGGTGCCGGGCACGAGCGGGAYGGGGTCCTCTGAGGTCCTGCTGGCACCTCCCAGCACCTTCCCCGTGCTCGGGCACGGTGCGCCGAGTCTGGCACCTCGTGCTGAGCTTTGCACCCCCTTTGGGTGATGCGATTTCATCCCTTTTCCATGCTCCTGCTCCAAGGGGCACGGCACAGAGCCCCAGAGTTATCCCAGCTCCCTTCCCACGCACGGCTCAGGGAGGTGCCGGAGGGCTCTGGAGCAGCTGTTTTCCTTAGGCAAGGGGAAGTTGCTTTTTTCCCGGGAAGACCACAGCATGGAAAAGAATCCAAGGAGGTGGCGTGGGCCTGAGGCTCCCGGGAAGGCATCAGGGTTCACGAGGAACAGGAGGGAAGCTGTCAGGGAGAAGGGGGCGATGAGCACGCCGGCGAGGAAGGGCCGCGGGCGAGCAGGGGTGGGTGCTGGAGATGCTGGGGAAGCTGCTGAAGGGGTGGAGTGATGGGGGAAAAAAAAACAACAAATGAAGCAAGAAGGGATTCTGGGTGTAAAATTTGAGACTTGGGTAAAGCAGCCCTGATTTGCAGAAGGGAGAAGGTGGACAATCAACAAAAAAATCCCAGTCTGCTCATCTGAGAGYACCAGAGGAGAGATTCAGACAGAGRGTGACAAGCACAGAGCAGTGGGGTCAAAAAAAACCCCAGCAGCTCAGCCTGGCTGAGGAGCACAGTCCCACGAGGCACCCAGGCAGCACAGGGCAGTGGGATTTTGTCCATCCCCAGCAGGAATCCTCCCCAGCTCCCTGCAGAGTGGCCCCGAGGGAGGGATGGGAGCCCTGCTCCCGCAGCGGAGCAGGATACGGCACCGCTCCCGCGTGGGCGGCGCAGCCTCATCCTTCATGAATGAAAATGTAAAAAAAAACAAAAAAAGAAATACAAGAATCACACCACCCACCAGCAGGTACTCTATAAATACCATGGCAGGGGGTGTCTGCAGAGRAGCTGGAGGGATTGACTTCATGGCGTGCTCAGAGCCACAGATGCAGCTTCATTACCACGGAGAGCTCTTGGCTGAGGCTCTGCTGAGCTGCTCCGAGCTTGGCCTGGCTCTTCTGCCCCTCAAAGAGCAGCAAAACTATGAACAAACCCAATTCCTTTCCCTGGAGAACAGGGAAATTGTTGCATTTATACCACAGTGGCACCTCCAGGCATCCCAGCCTCGGGGAGAATTTGCAGCTCTATAAACTCTGCTTGTAAAATCCCAAATAAAAACACAGCAAAATCCTGCCTCAAACGCTCCAGGTCTAAGTTGGGCTGGAGAAAGTTGGTGCAGCTGACCTTCAGTATAAACGTGCTGAGCTTTGCAACAGCCAGACAGGGCAGAATTAAAATATTTGGCAAGCTCCAGCTGAGCTCACCTACCTGATGTGCTCGCTAGGCAGAGAGAAAGGAGGAATCCCAGCAGAACCCTTCACAGGAATCAATTTAGGGGAGAAAGTCATGGCTCTGGGGCTGAATCAGTGCTGGTCAGGGCCCAAATCCAGSCTGGGCTGCACATAAATCACAAAACCAGCTCCTTTCTGGATCAACACACCCCATACAACAGCGATCAGACCCCAATCCTTTAATTCCTGTGAGTCTCCCCAAAAATCTCCTGTAGCGCTGATGACGGCAATGTTCATTTAGAAAGACAAAAAGATATGAAATCACATGATAGCACAGAGAGACCTGTCTGTTGAGAAAAATGTTTGGGTTTAGTGTTGCAGACAAAGAACATTGTTACCTGGAGAATGAGCCTGGGGGAAGAGCTGGAATGAGGGGAGCTGCTGGCAGCGGGAGGGGAGGGAGGCACTGGATGGCTCACAGAATCAAAACAGGCTCAGGCACAGGCAGAACCTGCTGGTGAGGGGCCCTGGAGTCGCTTGGACCAATATCCTGGGATAATAAGAGAACCTGGAGGGCTCTGCTGTGGTGTTGACYGTGCAGCCAGTCCCAGCTTCGCCCTGCAGCAGCGCAGCAAAGGGAACAGGGAAAGCAGGTCCATCTCCCAGGAGAGCTCGTGGTGCTCCTGAGCCTCACATGGAGCCTGTGGGTGCCCCGGGAGCACAGAAGAGCTCTGCTTGTCAGGCACACCAGGTGAGACAACCCCAAGTCACCAAGCAGAACAAGCTCCAACCACAGCTCAAGAGCCAAGGCTGAGCAGAGACCGCATGGAACCAGGACCGGCTGAGCCCAGACCAACACCCGGAGCCACCAGAGGGGTTTTGTCCCCATCTGGCTCTSTGGGAAGAGCTGGCACTGGGATCCCCATGGATATTACCCCCTCAGTGCTCTGCAAACAGAGCTGTCCACGGCATTACACAGCTCACAAGGACCTTACAGGCTCAAACACTCAGCACAGCCACAGCTCCAGCAGGTCCCTGGGCTGCTTTGAGGGGAAACAACTAAACAGCTCTGGAGCTGCCTGTGGAGCCTCTCTCTGCGTTATCCTCAGGCTTTAACTCAGCATTAAGGTGCCCAGAGAGTTTAGCTGGCTGTTGAGAGCTAATGGGCTGCAACAGCACACCTCACCAGCACGGCTGCCCAGCCTCCAGCTGCTCCCGCGGGCAGGCTCGGGTGGCCCTTTCCTCGGGGGATGTGTCAGGAAAGGGAAATCAAGCACCTCACCACAGCAWCAGCAGTGCCAAGGGCCAAGGCACAGGTTGCTGCTGCTCCCACCCAGCCCATGGAGTGTCAAACCAAACACTCTGCTCCTCCAAACCCTTCCAAGGGAGAGCTGAACAGGGAAAACTTATTAAAAAGAGATGTACACGAGATTTCCCRACATTAGGTTCATGTGCTCGTGCTCTCACCGGAGCTGTATGAGTGGAGATGTTTCTTCTGTTGCTTCAGCTCTTTTGGCAAGAGTGCAACTTCAGCCAGAACCTCTGCATACAGATATTATAATAATAATAACAATAATAAGCTTTTGGTGCTCATGGAGGTTGTTTTTGTACAGTTCTACTCTGGATTAATTCCCACACCAGCTCTCCATGTGTCTCATGCCATGGAACAGGGCACTTTTATGGTTTAACCCAGCACTGGCTGATCCAGGCAGGGACAAATGGCTGAAGTGCCACCACCCWACACACCAGGGAGCAGAACAGGAGCTCAGGAATTGCTCTGTAATTCACCTCCTCCACGGGCTGGGCACAGAAAGGGACAAACACCACTGGCCAGTTCTCAAGAGCAACCTTTTGACGGTGCCAGATCCACAGCAAAGCTCCTCAGCCTCCCTTTTCCAACAAAACGCTTTGCCTGAAGAGCAACAAGGTGGGGAATGAGGTTCCTCTTGGAGATCAAAACAAACAAACCTTCCCCTGGAGTCACAGTCTGGCCCAGCTTGAACTGCCTTTCTAGATCCTCTAGAAAAAGAAAGGAAGGGGAAAAAAATTGCTTAGCAAGATGATTAAATAAAATGTTAGCTATTCCAGCTACCCACTGGCTCTGGCTTTGACGTCAGAGCTGAATGCATTAACTAAATTTGTCGCTCAACAGCTAAAAATATCGAAGGCATTAAAAAAAAAAGAAATAGGGCAGTGCTGGGAGAACTGTAGGTCCTCAAGAGACTCAAAACCCCTCCGAGCCTCCGTGGGGTTCGCTGTGTCCCAGGAGTCGCCCAGCCCGTGGGATTGGGATGTCACGGGAGAGCTACAGCTGGTGAACATCCAAAGGGAAGGGAATGGGAATCTGCTCCCTGGCTGCTGCTGAGCCTCTTGGATTGCCAAGGATGCCCAAGGTGTTTGAAGATTCCCCCTCTTACTCAGCTTCCCAAACTGATGGCCAGTGCAGCTGGTGTGTTGGAAGGAGTAATCCGTATTTTTAGGGGTAGCTAGAAGAAAGAAAATTCCCTTTAAACATTCTAACAGAACCATGTGTTGAGTTTAGGAACCAACCTTGTTCTTTCCCAGTCCCTTCCAGGGTTTTTCATCTTTCAGCAGGCCCAGTCTGCTCCCAGAGGGTGCTATGGACACCACAGGTGCCGTTTCTGAAGGAGAGCAGTCAGAGCAGAGTGAACACCAGAGCAAMGCCTAAAGCAGCGATTTGCTCTTGTTCTTTGTCAGAGAAAGCTCCTGGAGAGCCCAACATCCTTCTCCACAGCTTGCCCAGAGCCAGGCTGCTGCCTACACCAAGAATTCCTGTGGGGATTGTTGCAGGGTGGCAAATGTCTGAGCAGGGAAATCAGCTGCAGGGTCTGGGCTGCCATGGACTGCTCCAGGGTGGAGGCAGCAGAACAAAGAAAAAGGGACAGGAAACTTTGGCCACCAGACAAAACCAAGAGGGAATAAGTCTGGGGTTTGTTTAAAGCTGTGGAAAGCCAACTACATGGACAGCTTACTGTTCATGCGTGTGCAGCCCCTGATCCAAGGATCCAGTGCAAGCATGCATTGAACCCCAGGAATAAATCCTGGCTTAATTGTGTTATTAGTATTTCACTGACTAGGGACAGAGTCAAGCTGGTCCTTTGGACTTGGGAGAGAGACCTGGAGCACAGTGAACTATGATAAAGAGGTGCCTGGGTTACCTGAAGTCCCTTCCCGTTGCTCTTTCTGTGGCACCTAAAAAGGGAGTTTTGCTTCACTAATATTTTACAACAGGTTTACTTCTTACTCCACCAGAATTTGCAAGGGAAAAGTAGTGGCAGGAAACAAAAAAAGTCAAGGATTTGATGCCTGAACTTGGAGGGATCATTTTAATTGTGTTGCAGGATGCTWAAAGAACACCCAGACGGGGATTCTGCAAACTCCCATAGCCAAAATCCTGGTCCTACACACCAGACACGAGTCAGTGAAGGAGCAGGAACAACATCTCAGGTCTTAAGTGATTTATTAATTGCTGGGAGGGTGGGGAGGCCCTGGCACAGGTTGCCCAGAGAAGCTGTGGCTGCCCCATGGTCCCTGGAAGTGTCCAAGGCCAGGTTGGATGGGGCTTGGAGCAACCTGGGATAGTGGAAGGTGTCCCTGCCCATGGCATGGGTGGAACTGGATGAACTTTAAGGTCCTTTCCCRCCAAACCGCTCTGATTCCATCACTCCGCAGTAACAGAGCCCAAACACCCCTGGGCTGAAATGGCACCAGCACGGAGAGCAAAACCTACTCCCACAAAAACATGGATAATTCGAGGTTGCCAACCACCCAACGTGGAAAGATTTAATGGATGGATGAAAGATATTTCCATTACCATCTGCAATCTCTAATTTTGCACCAGCCTGCAAACTGCTGACTGCCCTCACCTGAGCCCTGGCAGAGCCGTGTCACCTCCCCCCGCGCCACCGCGGCTCCTGCGCCTCCTCCCGGCTCCTCTCCTTCCCCGTCGTGGGAGATTAACATATGTCCCGTCTGCTGAAGGTTAGGGGAGGGATTTCTCCCCAAGAAAGGTGAATAAACAAAGGAGTCCTGCGGTAACAATACGGCCATTGTGTGAAAACCTAATTGGATCAGCAATGCATCAAATGTGCCAGCGCGGGGACAAACCTGCGGAGGAATTGTTTAATCTCAGCCCCAGGTCACAGCCCAAACGAGTGCCTTGCAACTGAGGCTGCTTCTGATTGCACTGAGGAGCCACAATATGCTGGAAATTAAAGCTGTTGGGAGCCGGCTTTTATTTTYAAAGCAAAAAATTATTTCTTTCGAGATTTAAACAACTCAGACAAGTATTAGCTGTAATACTCTTAAAAATAAGGCATTTTAGCAAGGAAAGGCTCTCTTTAAAAACAAAACCAGTACTTGCTCAATGACAGCCTGTTAGGAGTCAGATTGGACTGGTGAGTACAGGAATAAACCCAGCAAAGCAGAGAGGTCACTCCCCCAAATCTCCACCACCCTCCCACGGGATGGGGGGGACACTCAGTGCGCAAAGTCCAACATTAAAAATTTTATATTTTCGAAACAACTGCRAAATTGGTTATTGATTGAGTTGATTTTTCTTGGAAAAGTCGCAGTGAACCAGCACACCCCCAGGAAAGCTTTCGGCGCTGTCCAGTGAAGCTCCAGCCTTTAACTGGAGATTAAAATTTCCATCCTCAGCTCCCACCCAACCCCAGCGGCCCCTGCGGAACTCAATTTGCAGCGCTGCTGGAGCAACCCCAGCTCCCTTTGAAGCGGAATGGAGCCTCCTCATCAAAGCAACTCATTCCAACCAAGGAGAGCGACCTGCTAAAAAAAGGTGTTTCTGGGTGCCTCGGTTGTAATTAGCAAGAAATTAAAAATCAAGAGGAGCTGCCACTGACAGGCTGATGAGGCAGCATGGCTTGAGCTCTGTACATGCTATATATAGTATACTATATAGATATACTACAGRGTGGATACTACACTGTGAGTATCTAGGTAAGTAGATACTAGAATAGTACTATTGGCACCCCCAAGGCTGCCAGAGCTCCAGGAGCGTTTGGACAAYGCTCCCAGGGATGCMCAGGSTGGGATTGTTGGGGTGTCTGTGCAGGGCCAGGGGTTGGACTGGATGATCCCTGKGGGTCCCTTCCCACTCAAAGCATGCTGTGGTTCTGTGCTCCACAGTGTTTACTAAAAGGACCAAAGTTACACAGGCATCCCGTGCACAGGACATTTTTATAGTGACCACAGGAGCAAAGCAGCACGGAAAATGTCATTCTCTTCCCATATATATGGAGAATTCTAGGTTTCATGGCGACTAGGAGGGAGTATTTCTCTCGTTTGCTGTTTCTGAGGTTTCCTCCATCTCCGGGCAGGAAATCCATTTTGACGCAGGATTAGCAAAATGGCAGCTTCCCCTGGGAGGAACCACTCACAGCTCCAAATTCCAGAGCAGTGACATTTCTCATGCAATCCCTGAGAGCGGGGATAACGAGTGGCAGGAGGCAGGAGCCGTGGAAGGCTCTGCTYGGAGCGCGCTCCCGGCCAGACACCGCTCCCAGGTATCCATGCAGAACGGGCACAGCTCCCTGGAGCCTCGGGCAGAGCTGGAACCATCAGCACAGGGACTCCAGGGCCACAAGTGTGGTGTAGGCACGACCCCTGTGTGGGTACAGACGTCTTCACAGCACAGCTGGAATGTTTCCTTCGTCCCAAGGCACCATAAAACGCCAGAGGGGGCACAGTCCATAGGCTGACACACCAAAAACCATCCCACAGCCTCAGAGCCTCTGTCTGTCCGTGCCTGGGGTCCTGTAGCAGCAGCGATTTGCCTCTGTCTCCTGCCCCATGCAGGAACACCAGACTGTTTTCCATGTGCTGGAAGGGCGTCAGCAATGCTCCMGCCTCAGGATTCAAGATCCAGGTTTGGTAAAGCTGCAGAAGGTTGGGAGTTTGGAAGCCTGAGGGGGCCCCTGCTTTGGGGCAGGGTTGGGCAGGGCACTGTGGTGCTGCAGGTGTCTGATGCTGCTGGGAACAGACAGATCCCACTGCCCCTGGTGCTCTGTCCCAAAGGGATGAGGCCACTGTCCCACGCTTTCTCTCTGTTGAGCATCTCTTTGTTATTTAACTCTCATTCCTAAGCTCTAGTTCAGACCAAATCCCACCTGGGCACRGAAAGGTCCCTCTGGAAGCTCACCCTGCTCACCCACACTGGGGTTGCTGCCACAGGCCTGTCCCTGCAGAGTGTCCTGAGCTGGGAGGGACCCACAAGGATCAAGTCCCACTCCTGGCCCTGCACAGGACACCCCAAGAGTCACACCGTGTGACCCAGAGGGCTGCAGCACCTCACCCAATGACCCCATTCCTGCCCAAACACTTCCCCTGTCCCATCCCGGGCAGGGTTTGCCCAGCATGCTGCTCTTAAGGGACAGACCTTTAAAGACATTCAGGGCACAAATTCCTCAAGTCCGGCTGCCTGTGAAGCAACATGGTCCAAACACAACCAACACTGGACAGAAAAGCCAGAGCAGGAGCATGGGTTGGCTGCAGAAGGGAAAAGGAGTTGGGAAATGCCTAGTCCTGGCTGTGGTTTCAGGCCAAGTCAGGGASAGTCCATGAGGATTCTCTCCCACGTGGGGTGTTGAGTGCCCAAACACTGCTGAGCATCACCAGCCCCTCCCTGCACCCCCCACCCTTGTGCTACAGCACATTCCCTGCATCCTCGGGGTGAGGAGAGTGATCCAGTTACACCAGGGACAGCACTGCCCTCTCTGCATCAGTGGATGAGCCCCCCAACACGCACACCACAGCCTGACCCCCTCCCTGCCCCAGTCCGTGCCCCTCACAGGGGTGTCACCACTCCCTTCTCCCAGCCAGGACAGCACCCATCCTCCCTCCTCCATCCCCCAGCATGAATTATTCCAGGTTATTCCAGCAGTGGTGCAGGAGCACAGACAGAGAGGAAACCCAGGGACACTTGGGGAAGCTGTCGCCCCATTCCCAGCTGCAGGTCCCCTGGGGCCGGGYTCCAGCCACCTTAACGAGCTCTGGAAGAGCCTCAGCACTCGGCGCCCAGCCCCAGGGGGAAGGGAAGCAGCACAGGAGCAGCTCTAATGGTGCAGCACACAGGCAGTGATCAAAAACTCCTGCTGAATATGGAGGAGAGGCGATATATGCTCGCACATAAAACATAAATGCTCTCGCACATCAATATTGATGTTTCCCTGTTCCCATAGAACCAGACCAAGGATAATTACATGCAATTTTTATGCTGCCTCTAACATRCTCCGGTCTCTGAACATCAAAGCCCTGGTAGGTGACGCTACAAGTCRCCAGGAGTGTCACGGATCAAAATGGAGCTCGTGGGGAGAAGCAATGGGAGGCGAGGTGGGGATGGCAGCAGCCTCTCCATGCCACGGATGCTGCCTGTGGGGACAGGGGGAATCACAACAGAGGTGATCACAGGCTGGGCCCAATTATCCCCTGTCCAAGCCCAGGGCCCTGGTTGGAGCCTGGAAGGGCAGGGGGAGGTGGCCGGGAGCCTGGTGGGATATCAAAGCCAGGCACAGCTCCGGAGCAGAGCACAGAAACACCTTTAGAAAACTCCAGGTGCCAGGGAGCAGGAGCAGAATTCCTGGCCTGGCATGGAGCTGGAACAGCAGCAGGAGCTGGAGGCAGATCCCTTCCCAGCCTCCCATCCCCGGCACAGAGCGAGGGTTGCTGCAGTGCCTCGGGGGAGCCCTGCTGAAAGCTTTTATGGAGCTGGCACATTTCCACACCACCTCCATCCTGGAGACAGGCACACCCCCACCTTCAGACCGTAAGTGCCTCTAAATCAGAGGCTGGGAAGCATTTTCCACAGCCTCGGGAGGCAAATGCAGGCTTTCCTTGTCGGTGCAGCTGATGAACAAGCCCTCGCTTTCCTGAGGCCGGGAGAGCACCTTCACCTGTGGCTGGATAAAAGCTGGGATCCCACAAAACACGGCCCCGACACAGCACGGCCGGCTCCTGCATCCCAGGGAGCACCGGGGGATGGAATCGGACACAGCCTGGACCAATGCCCCCAGGCCCCTCTCTTCCCTTCAAGACAAATCAAATTCCCAGCCAGCAGCACCCCAAGCTCCCTGTCCCGGGGACACGGATACGAGCYGGAGTTGTGGCGCGCGGCGAGAGCGAACGCACGAATTTGAGGTTTTCCCTTGAATGACAGTTTTAATGAAAGACATCTCAGCACTTGGAAAATCAGCATAAATGATCAGTTGCTAATCTTGTTCTCCCAGTAACTCTGGGGAGGCAAAAATAGACCAGGCAGAATAAACTGGGGGCTGAGGCCGGGGGTGGGGATGGAAGTGGGGGTATGTTTTGCTCCTCTTTCTGCGAGCTCACATAGCAATTGCCACTGATTAAAAAACCCACTTTTCTCACAAAAGGCACGATTTGCTGTGCACCAGTGTTGAACAATAGTGGGGGCTGTCTCTGGGATCAGCAGAAGGAGCTGGATCAGTCACTTTTCTCTGCAGTCTGTAACCTCCCACACCCAGCGCAGCTCGCAGACCCTGCCCGTCCCTGCCGTCACCCACAGCCTTTATCCCAGCCTGAGGAACCACAGCTTGGGAAATCCCTGCACCAGAAACTTTGCAGGACGAGATCAGAGACAAACAGGGAGAGATGAGTGGATGACTGAGATTTTCTGCCTCTGAACAAGCACAAAGCCACGAGATCCCAGCTCGAGACGAACACCAARAGGACACCCCTGCACCCACTGGCCAGAGGTGTTTTGTGCACATGGAATCCCAGACTGGTTGGGGTTGGAAGGGACATCAAAGCTCATCTCATTCCAAACTCTGCCATGGGCAGGGACACCTCCCACCAGACCAGGCTCTGGCCATTAATGCTTCAGGCTAAAGACCAGGGGGATCAATTCCCTTCCTGTCCCCAGGGCCCTGCTCCATTCCAGGCTGACATTCCCCACTTCACAAGGCCAACAAAGCATCCTTTGCTTTGACTTCAACTTTTCCATCTCTTCTGTTCTGCTCCAAATCTAACCCTGGCCCTGTCACCATGGTACCTGAGCTCCCAGTGGCAAACTATTAATCTTTACAGCATAAGGAGGGACAATTTTGACATCAATATATGACTTGTAATAGCTGCTGTCTCTATGATAGCACCTTTTTAGTACTTCTTTTCATTTCTGTACTTCTTTATGAGGCTATTTTCTTTATTAGTGCGTTTTTATAGCTTGTGCAACACCTTAAGTGCCTCCAAGAAGGTACTTTATAAATAAAATTTTAATAAGATTAAGGATTTAACTCCAAGAAAAAAAACCCACYTTGCCAAGTTATGAATCACATGGTCCCTGTTCCATACCCCTCCTGTTTGTGCATGTCCTCATAGAGCCCACAGGTTATTAGTTTTGGTGTCATATTCCAGCAAAGCAGATCTCCATATTTCACATGGATAGATAGCTAACAGGACTTCTGGAGAGGTTATATTTCTTATTTTCTGCGTGTTTCAGAGACGAGTTCCAAAACCATAACGGTTTATAGCACTTTGTTCGAGGCTTTTTACAATTTTAATGGCACCAGAGCCACCAATTACCTGCAGCCAACAGGAGGGAGAAGAAATACAGCCCAGCAGGCCAGAGGGGTTAGAGAAACCTTCTGTTCCTGTGGCAACTTTATTTTCACTGGCACCACTCAAACAGGAAAATTAGGGCTGGACAACCCTGGATCATTAAATTATCATTAAAGATGCAGCTACAGAGCAAAGCAAGAAGGACTTGACGTGTGGCTGAGTGTCTTCTCCAGCACACACTCCCAAATTACAAACTGGTAAAACTCTGAAACTCTGTTTTTTTGAGGAAATACAGCTCTTATTTGGTTTAACTCAAGAGACAAGTGCTTTAACAGCAAAGTCTCAGAAGAAGGACCTGGCACTTCTGCTGCCTTGCCTGGATGCTGTAGCACGTGATTTTCACAGCCCACCCTCAGGGAAAACAGCAGAGCCTTTTTTTCCTCTTTCCAAAGAAGCCTCCCCAGCTTTCCCTGTCAAACCAACATCTGTGTCACTGTGGGAAGACAAGAGGCACTTTCAAAGGGATGCTACAGCTTCACTGGAGTGAAAACCTGGCCACCTTCCAGCAGCTCATCCTGGGACGCCACGACAGCCCCGCAAACTCAGCGTGGCCCACACCCCATTCAGAGTTTTACATGCAAATGACACATAAGGAACCCCAAGAAACCTTCCCCTCACTCACCTGGTCCCAGGATTACAAAGAGGGTTGGAGCCACCTGGCAAAGATCAGCTCCAGGCTCATAGTTGGGCCAAAGGTGTCCCGAGGCCTTCAAGCAAAACCTCTCCTGCTGAACTCTGTGATTTCTCATTTTTCCATCAGTGCTCCCCACGCTCCCCACATTGACYTAACAAATGGGATCTTCCACCAGGATTCCTGGGGAAAAAGGCAGGTGCTGCATTGACAGAATAAAGTCTGCCCTGAAACCATTTCTGCATTTGGAGGCTGCTTGTTGAGCTGAAAAGTGTGTTAAAGCACCAGAGGGGCCAAGATTTGGGGACAAATACATCACTTGGGTTTCACAGGTGGCCAGACAGGACATATGACCAGGACAGCAGCATCCCCTGGGAACGGCTCAGTGCCTGAGTGGAGGCAGCACTTTCCTCCTCCAAAACCCTCTGAGCTCCTCCTTTCCTTGCCCACACACRCTTTGTACTACTGTGCTGCGAAATCCTACCTCAGCTCTGGATCCAAAAGCCTCCCAGAGCCTGAAGTTTCTTTGTTTCCCAGAATTCCTCTCCCAATGCCCACGAAATGAACCATCAGGGTATCAGCAGCAGAGACCTTTGGCACACGGAGTCCGTTTCCAGGGATGGCCCATAACTGCTTGTCAGAAATTCCATCGTCAACCCACTTTGTATTAATCAGGGCTATTCACAGAAGAAAAACAATTTCTCCCTGATCCCTTCAGGTAATTATATTTTGCCCTGCAGCCTGAGATTTTATTATGTTTAGTCCCATTTTATTTAGAGCCTGAACAGAGACCAAGAAGTCTCAGATAGGAGCGATAAAAGGACATGATGCTCAAGCCCAGCCTTCTGCAAGTCAGCATCTGACCTAAGTTAAAATCACTCAAGCACAATAGCAGGGGGAAAAAAAAGTCCTTCAGATTTGTATCTGTTTGAAGAGGGCAGGAATGCTGGCTGAATCATGAACTCTGGGGAATAGGAATGCCTCCCGAAGGAGAGAGGGCTTTATCGTCGATGTTCTTTAAAAAGAAAAGAATGTTTCATGTGGGCGTGTGCTGTTGTTTTTTTCCACTGTAGAGCAAGTGTCCCATCTTATTTCTCAAATGGTCTTTCCTTTGTTGATGCCTCATCTATTAATAATCCTTCACTGGAAGGGGAAAGGAAAAAAGCAAGCTTCTGTCAGACATACAAGCTGTTAGTCTGGGATGGACAAAAATAAACCAAAGCTGCACAATTAACTGCACCACAGGTCACCTGTCTGGAGTTCTTACTGGTTATAACCATAACCTTGCTGAACTTCCCTTATGAAACATGGAGTTGGGCAGTGCTCAGGATCCGTGAGTGTCCTGGAGACTTGGAGTAAATTTAGGAAGTTTCCTGGTCTGTCCCACACCGCCTGCTACATCAATACCTTCTACCTGGGTCCAAGACAACATTCTGGTCTTGAAAACATAGAGGAACAAGGTCATGGACTCATAGAATAGTTTGTGTTGGAAGGGACCTGCAAGATCATCCAGTCCCACCCCTTGCCAGTGGGGACACCTTTCACTATCCCAGGTTGCTCCAAGCCCYRTCCAGCCTGGCCTTGGACACTTCCAGGGATGGGGCAGCCRCAGATTCTCTGGGCACCCTTATCCTGCCTGTGCTCCTTATGGACCCAGGGCATTCAGGGAGCTGCCCTGGCTTCAAGAGCTCCCTCGAGGCGTGCTGTGCTTTCCCCATAACCCTCATTCCAAGTTGGCTCTGAACCCTCCAGAAACTGTGGTGGTTTTCCCYCGATCCCTTCTCCAATCCCAGGCAGGATTAGCTCCTCCCTTCCCCAGACAGGGTCCCTGGCGCCAAACTGGCCAAGGAGCTGAGGGTTGATCACGGGAGGCTGGACCCGAGCCCTTGGTTTGATGATGCTCCACCCTCAGACTGTGAGAGGTGGGCAAAGCATCTCCAGGAGGAGCCTGAGCTGAGCTCAAATCTGCAACTTCCCAAGCAAAAAAAACTTCACTTTGTTTTCACAGGTCTGCTCCAAACCGCGGCCCTTTGCAAAGGAGTGGAATTTGCTGGAAGCGTCAGCCCGGAGCTGTGGCGGGGGGGATGTTGAAATGCCACTGGTGAGCTCAGTGGTGCCTGGGAGAGGTGTGAAGCGTAGCAGGGAGGCAGCCAAGGACCTGCGTCACGGAGCGGGAGCCTGGCTGGTGCCACCGCGCTGCCTGCGAAGGCGCAGATGCCGCCTGAGCCCACTCCGGAGCCTCTTCCTCGCTCTGCGRGCACAGGCAGCGCCAACCYGGCTCCCAGGCACCTCCAACCCGGCTCCCAGGCACCTCCAACCCGGCTCCCAGGCACCTCCCAGGGTGGGAGCCCTCGCTCCAGGCTTCGTCCCAGGGGCACGGATGGGACGAAGTGACGCTGAGAGAGACTGAGCTGAGAGCCCGACCATGGCCAGGGCACGGGGAGGTGGCTCTCGGGCTGCTGTCACTTCCCGAGGTCTCTGCATTCCCAGCTCCGTGAGGCACTGCAGGGTCCCTGGTCACTCCAGCCCGTGGGGCTGCCTGGCCTCTTTTTCCTGCTCTGATAAGCAGCATCACCCTTTGAGCTCTGCTGCGATATTCCCAGCCTTCCTCTTCCCCCCAGGTCCCCCACCCGCAGGAAAGGATGTTAAATCATTAAAATAATTAACTTTTCAGGCCTTTCAAAGCTCACAGTCTGGTTTGCTGCATCGGGGGGTTCCATGTTCTCCCCGGGTGTATTTTTTTCCCTTCTGCATTGCACACACCAGCACGACTCGGGTGGGAGAAGCTCAGCAAACACATCGTGGTGTCTGGCAGGATCCAAGCTGTGCACACCGCGAGAGGAAGAGACCACCCCTGTCGCAGCAAAGGCAGGTTTGGAACCTTGTTTTCTTTGGAGAAGGCTGCAGAAAACCTCTCCATTCCCAAACAGTCAAAGCTGAGCTGCTGCACAACCCTCTGGTGCACCAACAGTGGGGCTGAGCCTTCTTCTCTGGGGTCCAAATGACTGACAGGATCCTTGGGGATCTCTGTGACTGAGAGTTCCTAGGGGGATGGATGAGCTGTAGCCATGTGAGCCAACATAAGGGAAGACGTCCAGTCCCAAGAGCAGGAAGAAGTGACCCCATCAGCCCCTGTGCACACGGGGAGTCACTCATCACCTTCCACCACCAGCACCCAAAGCTTTCAGGCCACCTTGGAGAAAAACTCAGGTGGATCTACTCCCAAAGACCTGCTGGGTGGAGTGGGGATGGCAACTGCAGCAGCTCCTTCGTGGAGGGAAAGGGTGTGAATTACTCACCTGGAGTCCACACAGCTCCAGCCTGAACATCCCCAGCACAGCCCCTTTCCCACTGCTTCCAACACCCTTCCCTCACACATTTCTCCTCCCACACCATGCACAGCGTTTCAGCCTTCGCCAAGCCCGAGCTGGCTGTCCCTGAGCTTTCTGCATCAGAAACACCCAGGAAGAACAGGAGAATGCACATTCCCGTGTGCCTTCCAGCTTAAGGGCATCAAACAGCAGCAAGAAACAAGCAAAATATTATTTAATGGGCTAATGCCAGCCAGTGCCAAATCCAGCATGAGACACCTTCTACCAGAGCCACTCCAGCTCAGTGGCACCGACCCTGACTCGCGGCCAAGCTTAGAGCCCAGGCTGCAGTGCAGGAGCACAGGCTGCCTTATCTGCAGGGAAATAAACCCAGACCCGCTGCACACGGTGGAGTGCAACATCACCATAGAAACCAGGCAAGGAACCGGGGGAAGTGGCTCTCCCCAGCTCGTTTCAGCGTTACAGCAAGCAGAGACCAGCCCCTCCGGGCCGGGCTGGGGTGGGGTGGGCGAGGGGGACGCCTGGAGCGGCGCCGGCCCCGGAGCAGATGTGTCCCGGTGGGGAGATCCCCCACTCGCCCCCTGGGCTGTATTTTTAGCCCCAGGCAGGTCTCCTCCCCAGCCACCCACCAGCCCTCAGGAAGCACCCCCGGGATGCTGCCGTGGTGCTGCCTGGCCCTGCACGCCCCCAGCACGCACCCACGGGCACCAAGCTCCTTTTCCCGTCTCACCTGCACATTCCTTCGGTGGAGGAAGTGAACAACCAGCCTGGGATCAGAGCACAGAGCCCCTGGACCTTCCCTCTCTAGCACAAATGGATATCCACCCCCAGTCTGGAGTCAATTTTGTGTGCAAYGAGGCCTTTTGTGGAGAGAAAGATGTCCAAGACAATCCATCCTCAACTGTGGCCTTGACAGAATTCTTTGCAGAAAAGGCAGGAAACCCCAGAGTGTTTCACATTCACCTCTTCCCTCCCTTTCAGGCTTGCAGGTGCCAGCCATGGAACATGGAACACAACCATGGAACAACATTTTCAGTGCAACACCAGCAATGCTGAACTGTCCTGAGACATCACAGGCTCAGCTCCTCAGCCTTGGCAACACCTACAGATCCTGGGTTGTGCCATAGTGTCATGGAATCTTGGAATCCTGGAATGGCCTGGGTTAGAAGGGACCTTAAAGATCATCCAGTCCCACCCCCTGCCATGGGCAGGGACACCTTCCACTATCCCAGGTTGCTCCAAGCCCCATCCAACCTGGCCTTGGACACTCTCAGGGATGGGGCAGCCACAGCTTCTCTGGGCCTCATCACTCCCGCAGGGAAGGATTCTTCCCAATATCTCATCTAACCCTGCCCTCTTTTTCAATTTGAAGCCATTCCCCCTTGTCCTGTCACTCCAGGTCCTCGTAAACAGTCCCTCTCCAWSYTTYCTGCAGGCTCCCTTCAGGCAGTGGAAGGCCACARTAAGGTCTCCRTGATGCTTCTCTTCTCCAGGCTTAACAATCCTAATTCTSCCAGYCTTTCCTCATAGGAAAGCTGCTCCATCCCTCTGATCATGCTCTGGACTCAGGAGAAGCCCTTTGGTCCTCTGTGAGAAGCACAAACACGATGCTTCCTCGCGTGTGGAGTTTCTTTATCGTTACTATTTTCAATAATTACCTGCAATTTCTACCTGTSCTTCATCATAAAGGGAAGGAGCCACTGATTCATGGGCCTGTTTTTTCTTATATTTTACATCTCTCATGTCCCYGTTTAGTCATCTTTTTACGTTAACTGACCCCAGATTTTTCATTAATATTGCTTCAGTGCTACTGATTTTCATCCTGACAACTTCCATTTCTACTCCATGGACTCCATTGGATACAAGGATCAGAGAGCTGCTCAGGAAAGGATCTTTTGCTGATATATTGACACACATATTTCTTGTCTCAGTGTGATGCTAATGAGTTTACTACTATTGTCACTACTGCCAGGCATCGAGGAGATTTTCCACTCGATTTCCACGGGGTCACCTGGATCTCTCTCACCCCCTTTTCCCCCCCAGTTACCACTCTCTTACGGTGCAGTTATCATCTAGAAGCTCAAATTATCCCTCCCATGGCGTGAACTGTCTATCCGTGCTCTCATCCTGCTCATCCTGCCCTCTTGGTCCCACCTCCTGAAATCCTTGGCTAAGCTCACGAATTCCATGGGATTTTTGACCCTTGCACCTTCACACCCCACTTTTCTGGAGCATTAACAAACACATTCTCCACCAGTGTTAAACCAGATGCTGCTGGAGTTTCCTGCTATCAGAGATGCGACGATTACAGCCTTACGTGCAAGTTTAATTTCTTCTGAATCCCATTCCCAAAATACAGATGTGGAGCTATTGTGCTGGAGAAAGGAGTTAGATTGCCTGGCAAACCAGAGATTAATAACTGGCCCACATGTTGAAATTGAGCCTCTAATTGGTTTCAGATCCAATTCCTTTTTGTATAGGACCGAGTAAAATGCAGTCCTGGATCATCTGTGGGCTCTTTACAAACGGAGATAAATAGGCTCATAAAATGAAACGTTATGTAACAATTTCTTAAATTAAAATGCTTTGGACATGATGATTGGAAGGTAAGATTACCCATGACAGAGCCCTGCTTCTGCTGAAGAACCGTAACAAGAAATTCACTTCAATTAAAAGCACTTTTCAGATGCTTTGAATTCAGGAACACTGGAAAAAAAAATTCAAAGGTAGTGCAAGGAGAAGGGGGATTGTGTTTATATACACGTTGCCCAGAGAAGCTGTGGCTGCCCCATCCCTGGAAGTGCCCAAGGCCACGTTGGACGGGGCTTGGAGCAACCTGGGATAGTGGAAGGTGTCCCTGCCCACGGCAGGGGGGAGTGGAACAAGTCCAACCCAAACCATTCTATGTATAAAAAAATACTTTTCCACTCTAACAGCTCTAAAAATGGCTCCTCTTTGGAAGACCCAATGTGAAATGGAAGAAGCACTTAGTCCTGAATGGGGAATACAACTGATTAAACCCAGGGAAAAAAAGAATCACTGAAAAGAACATTTAACATGATTTTAGATTCCTCCTCCTAAGTCAGTTGAAATCTCTCCTGGTCTGTCCTGAGATGAGGGGTGAACCAGTGGGACAAGCACTAGGAGATGAGAGATCCTGGGAAATGAGGGTATGAACACATCAAACCTCCCAGCTCAAAACAACGACAAAGTACATAAATATATGAATGAACACAGACTGAGGGCAGAGGAAATCCCAGGTAGAGAAGTGCTTGGAAAAGGAGGGACAGCCCAGCTGCTCCTCTCCTGCCTGAGGCCTTCCAGGACTGGCCTACAACTGGACCAGGGCCATCTTGGACAAATTGTTTCTTTGAGGAGTGCACAAACAGGCTGTGGGAGAATCCTGTCCCTGCACAGCTCAGAGCCCAGGACACACCAGGCTGAAGGAGCCGAGCACACGGCGCTCGGGGCGGTGATGGGCAGCTGACACATTCCAGCCAGCCAGGAATTTGTTTGGAAAACTCTGTGATCATTCTTCACTCAGCTCCTTTTCCCTCTCAGGGAGAGGCAGAGGGGACCTGTGAATCCTTGCTTTGACAGAGGGAGTGGCTGCTGAGAGGGTTTTTTGCCTCCGAAATTGTTCCTCCCCTTCCTCACCGAAGCCCCATTTTATGAGCTGCAGCTTCTAAAAGAGCATTAAGCCTTCAGAGGTTTAATTCTTCATTTTGTGAGGAATAAAATGAACAGAAAGCTACTTTCTTACAACTTCACTGAAATCCAAGGAAAACTGAGTAAACTTCCATGCCCCACCACATCGTCAACACAGAGGCTGAAGAAGATGAAGGAGAACCAAAATGGAATGAAATCTCCAAGTACCTCTCYGGCAGTTCACCTATCCTGGGAGGAATAGGCAGGCCTGATGATAGAAAATGCCCTTTTTCTAAACCTCTTAGACTTGAGATAATCAGTGCAGAGTCAGGGTTTTTCAAACATTTTCCTGACGAAACAGAGAAAATAAAAGCTCTCTGTGGGGCAAGAGCCACCTGTGTTTCCATCTCCTGGAAATTTTGCTTGGAGATGCATCTTCTTGGCTCTTGCCTGCCTTGGGTTCATCTCCCACTTGGCTGCAGCCCTTTATGATCGCCCGTGTTTGAAGTCTGCTCAACCTTCTCTTTGTAGCACAAAACCGCCTGTAACGCTCCRTGTTTTCCAGGAAAATTCTGGCAGGTGATCCATAACCTTTCAGCATTCCTTTCTTGTCTCCTTCTAAGGCCTGAACTCTTTCAGTGGAAGCTTCAGATGTTTTTCAAACTGAATTTAACAGTCAAGACCTGCCTGCCACCAGCGATGCCCCAATGCCACACCGAGGAATTGGGTTTATTCCCGGTATTTCTGCTGGAATTACAGACCACAGACACAACACTGCCTTGGGTAACACAATATCCTTCCTATCAACATCCTACCTCAACTTTCAAAAGAGCTTTCAAAACAGTCCAGACAAACACAATAAAAGATTTAATTTTTTTCCACGTCATTCTGGATCCCATTTTTTAAATCAGAAATCCCTTTCAGGCCTTGGTGCAAGGGAGACAAATCATCTTCATTTCCTGATTCTGATTCTCCTTTATTTGTTTTGTTGCGTTTCCCTGTCAGGTCGAAGTTCTTCCGAACCCAGCGGGCAGGTTCCAGCTAATTCAAGAGGAATGCACTTCAGAGGAGACTGGCAAAGGAAAATCCTAATTGCTGACGCTTTCCTGAGGGGAAAATCATATCTCTGAGCGTAGAAACAACAGGAAAAAATAATTATTGCTACCCAGAGTTGGACAAGGGAACTTTTCAGTTGGATGATGCAAGTGAACTTTTCAGTTTGATGACCCTGATGAATTGGAGAAAAAAATTTCMTCAGAATCAGAGAATGGTTTGGGTTGGAAGGGACCCTAAAGCCCATCTCATTCCAGCCCCCTACCATGGTCAGGGACAACTTCCAGTATCCCAGTGAAAGAACATTTCCAGACAATGTACTTTCCTAGGGAAAAAGCACCCGAGAMAAGCCATGTTAGGCCAAGCAAATATTTCGTTTGACCTAAAGGTAACAGATTTATGACGTCTGAGTCACTTAATTAATTTTTATTTACAGTTCAGATCCGTGCTATTTCCAAGCATAAAGTCAAAAGAACCACTCCAAGTACGTAAAAGCAATACATTTCCAAATGAAACACTTTCCAATTTTCTTCCTTCTCCATTTTTGGCTCGGAACATCCATATTTCACTAAATGTATTAACAGATTAAAAAAGAAATCTCATGTTCTCTTCATGGCATTACCTTTTTCCCTGTGTATGCTCTTAATAGACTCTTTGGCCTTCTGGAGAGCCCTTTGTTCTGCAAAAAGTGCTGGAAAAAAATTGCAAACAGCTCTTAACAAACACGTCAGAGTTCAGAAAATGAGGATGAAGGAGACCTGGTGTGGCCTGGCCTCTGGAGAAGGTCAAAGCCCTGCTGAGAGACCTTGAGCTGCCTCTCCTTGGCAAGAGCCAACAGCCTTGGAGCAACCTCATGTCAACCTCACAGCACCTGAACCTATAAAACACCATTGCTGGCAAAACCAGCTCTTTTCCTACTGCATTTTCCTGAAGTTGGCAAAGACAAAGTTGTATTTCCCAGGCAAACCCTGYCTTTAGAAGATATCTGAGCTGAGGAAGCTCAGCAGCCACCCTTGCCCAGCACCACACGACAGGACAGGAGCACTGCCCATGAGCAGAGGTCCTGTTGTTTTGTTGTTTCTCACTTGTGTCGTCTCCAGCCACCAGGACCTTCTGAATACTTTGTCTGACATCAAAGGGAATGCCAAGATCCACCTTCCAGCCACTCTGGATGAACCAGACTGCAGAGCTCTCCACAACGCTCACAGGATGGAAGAAATCATTTGGGTCCAATGCCCTTGAGCCCTTCAGAGCMAGCCCTGTCCATCTCTCCCTGTCCCTCAAACCACGTTGCCGTGACCTTTTGTTRTTTCAGGTCAACATTTTCCCGTTTGACTCACCAGGATTTTTCTGAGGGTTTTTTGGACAACTTGCCTGTGCAGAGAGGCAGAAAGTACCAGCTTTGCTGCTCCCAGACCAAAATTTGGATGAAGAAACTCGTAGAGCTCGCTTGGAACAATCTCAGGGAGATCTCTGGCTTCCTTTGGAGAAAAGGCTCATTCAATATTTGGTTGAAAGCAACCAAAATAAATTGGAATGCAGGAAAACAAAGCTCTTGTGATTCTACCCTGGACCAGGTGGAGGACAGGTTTGATACCCATGACTTACAGCATGAAACGAGACCAGAGTCACAGCTGATATTCCTGCCTGACTGGGACTGCATTCAAGGCTCAAGAAAATAACATCATCCAGGAGGGTACAGGAATCAACTGATTGTGCAAGAAACAATCCCTTCCAGGAAACAAAATCTCCAAAAGAACACCACTGGTATTTGTCATTGCCATCGATCCATTTTCAATGTGCTTTTTTAATGTGCCTCCTTTTTTTCCCTGTTTACAAGATGGGAAGGGGTCAGCAAGCTCCTTCAGGAGATATCAGAGATTCCAGAGCTGCTTCCTGCTGTGTTTGAGACCCACAGACAACACTTGTGCAATGACAGGGAAGAAATAAAGCAGTTTTCCATCAGAAACCACATTTCCMCTTCTTGACTTCACCTCTCAAATTCCCAGATTTCCATAACAAGAAGCTCCCAGTGACAGTGCTGAGCTTTTACAGGAGCCAGGAATTCTTCATCCAGCCTGCACTGGGTCATTTTTCCCAACGTTCATTCAGACAGCAATTGATTTTATGTGAAACCAAACTGTGCAGGTAGAACAMCCTGGATTTAACAATCCTGATCCTGGACATGTACTGCAGCTCTGTACAAGGATCCCAGGATGTTTCACCAGCTGGAACAGGCACCGCACGTAGCAACCACCAGGATGGACGGCAGGGAGCTGATTCCCAATGTGCAGTGGGGCTTTGAGGATCCAACCAGGATGAAAACAAGCAATTAAAGGTGCAAGGAAGGCTTATGGAGGCAGATCCTGAGATGTGTCACTGCCGAGAGGGCAGGACTMTAAAAAACCAGTTCAGCTGGAAGTGCCGAGTGGGCTCCGTGACCCTGCTGGGTCGGGGCCTCACTTTTCTATCTGCACTGGGAAGATCTGCAATGAACTCCACAGYGAGTGCTAGGGGAGGAAGATTTTAACATGTTCTGTACCTACTCCTCTTCCTGGCCCTAAAAAAGCAGRCAGCTGCCTGAACCAAACACCAAGAGGGCTGCAGTTTTGTTCTCAGTTGCTTTATTATTATTTTTACCCCTCCTTGATTTCCTCTGCTCCAAGATGGACAAGAGTTACATTTCTCTGTCATATTTCATGAGATATTCAATAATCATCTGGTTTTGATGAACGATCCATGACCATCTCCACCAGGCCCCATGAAGACTTGCTCAGGGGATGTCTTTATGGACCATTTGAACTYGGTACAAAGCTCATTCAGAGGATTTCAGTCCAGGGAAAACCCACTTCATGTCTGACCCATTTTAAGAAAATTTCTATTAAATATCATCAGCAGTGCAGCACTATTGGTCTCCARCTTGATCAGAGGCTTGTGCAGCTCTTCTGTGAGGAAAGTCTGGGAGAGTTGGGATTCTTCAGCTTGGAAAAGAGAAGCTTTGGKGTGACCTAATTGTGGCCTTCCAGTGCCTGAAGGGAGCCCATAAGAAAGATGGAGAGGAACCATTTCCAAAAGCGTGGAGTGACAGGACAAGGGGCAATGGCTTCCCATTGCCAGAGGGCAGGGTTAGACGGGATTTTGGGAAGGAATTGCTCCCTGAGAGGGTGGGGAGACCCTGGCACAGAAACTGTGGCTGCCCCATCCCCGGAAGTGTCCAAGGCCARGTTGRACGGGGCTTGGAGCAACCTGGGCTAGTGGAAGGTGTCCCTGCCCATGGCAGGGGGTGGACAGAGATGATATTTAAGGCCTCTTCCAACCCAGGCTATTCCATGATTCTAGGATTACCTGGGCAGGTGCTGTGAACAGAAAGGTGTTCTCTGCCCTCCCAAGCAAGATGGTTTATGAGACACAACTTCAACCTTAACTCATGACGTGATAAAGTTCCATTTTTACAGATGGAGAAAGGGAGGAAATTTGGCCCCGGGTCAGCTGTGATAATGGAGGAGCTCTTGCCTCGCAGCACCTCATTCATCCCATTTCATCAGGCACTTAATCATCATTTAATCCAAGGATCCTCATCCGTCCCGGGTTCCCAGAGCCCTGCAGGAAGCCTTTCTCAGTGTCATCYGAGATATTTAAAGCTGGCAAGGACAGCTCCGAGGATGGCATCAACTGTCTGCATCAGGTTCCTTGACCCTTTCCTTTGAAGAGCTCCCTTGCACCAGCAGAAAAAGCAGAAGAGTGTTAAATGGCCCTGATGAGGATGAAACAGCCCAACAGCAGCACATCCATTTATTTAGATCATCAGGGCCATCTCGCTTGTGATCCTAAGCTTGAGAGAGAGGAGTTAAACCTTTTATGAAAACTTCTCTTAGAAGAACTAAGGCAGACTCGCAGCCTCCAGAGATTCATGCAGACACAGACACCCGAGAGATTATATTTAAATTTTAAATAGCTCTGGTTGATTGGGTCAGGCCTTGTTTAATGACACAGACTGATGGTCCTTCAGCTTGGGGTTGATTTTTCTTGAAGATTCTGGMACCGAGTAGTCATTATGAAATGAGGTAATTATGGAGCAGATTCATTAGCCCACAAACAGGTTCGGGTCACTCCATGTACTTTGTCCATCTGTCCACATCCTTAGAGGCCCTGGGTGGGATAAAGGGAACTTGTCTGTGTGGCTTTCTGCTCATCATTTTCTGATGAAAAGGTGTAAAAAGCCCCATCACGGAGTTCAGATTTGTACAGAATAGATTGAATARCACTGTAAAAATTAACAAATTGAAAATCTAACAGTGCAAACCACAAGAGAAGAAACAGGGAGAACTCTGATTGYTAACTGTAAGACAGAGTGATCATCTTAAAAAACAGGGAGATTTATTCCTATTGCTAAGGCTCCTTTCAGACACYGGAGTCAGTTCCTTCTCTATAACCAAAAAAGCAGCTTTAGAATTCAGCAAGATCAAGCACAAAGCACTGTTCAAGTGGGAGAAAAGGTTTTCCTGGAAGAGAGACAATTGAAAATTCCAGATGCTCAGTGCCACCAGTTGTTTCTCAGTTGCTCATGAAATAAGTGGGATCAGATTTTCCATCAGTGTGCCCGGGGCACGGAGAAACAGAAGCAAACCTGGCACGCAGAAGGACAAGAGCTACATCAGCCCAGGATTGAAGGTTTTCTTCTCCTTTCAGCAGCAAAAATCCTATTCTGGGWTGTTCCTAGAAGCACCTACTCACAGCCATGAGGACAAGGTAGAACATCTTTGCAACAAAAGACGACCGCGACAATCTGTTGTTTGCTCCAGGAGGGTCAAGAACAAGCTGCACAAGTGCCAGCCTGCTCAGAGCCTTAAAAAGCAACAGGGCTCTTGCAAATCGCTCTGGTGTCCGGAACAAAGTCATYCAGAGATGTGTTCCAGCCMCACTCCCAGCCTCCAACAGTTCCACAAAACCAATTAAAGGGCTAAAAACTTACCAGGACCCTGAGTCCTCGTGTATTTTTGGTTCAGACCAGCTTGAAAGGGAGAGTTTGAAGGACTTTGGGGCATGAGGGGCTAGAAAGCCTTATCCAGAGGCACAAAGGATTCGTTTATGGGACAGTAATTACTTTGCAGTAAAGGACATTAATTTGAAGTTAKTAGGGTTCAAGATATTCCATTATTCATCGTGCACCCCATTTGCAATGATATCATTTCAAAGTGATGGATTCAAATTCAGGCAAGTGATGCTGSAATGGGACAGAGAATATACTTGCTATGTTTTATGGGCATAAAGAGATCCATAAATTTTGAATGTAAAAAGTCATTACAAAGAGAGAAAATATTTTAGCTGTCAATCTGTCTGTCTTTATTGCTGAGGTAATAATTCCATGGGATGCAGGAGCTCTGAAAAACCGCCCATCCTTGCTGGATGCTCTACAAAGACATCACAACCAGGGATTTTGTGCCTTCCCACCTCCTATCAATGGAATTTATGACTGGCACACCCACGCCCCAAACAAGTGTGTCAGGCAGTGACAACAGGGAAGTACAAGGTGAGCACAGCAGGAGACARGAGGGCCCATCCCCTTCCCCTGTGGAAACACAACAACTCTTCTGCCTTCACCCCTTGAACCAAGTATGGGAAATCTGTCACAACTGCACCAACCAGGCCAGTCACGAACTGGGAAATCTGTCCTGCGATGTGGCCAAAGGATTTTGGGGGTCTGGTCTTAAACCCACTGAAGTCAGCAGCAAAAGGGTTAAGGATCTGCCACCCACAGCAAACTGCTGAAAGGTCAACCCTCAACCTCTGCCCTCGCCACTGGCAAAAGGAAAAGCTCTTTCCAAAGGTGGGTGACACCAAAGAGCAGCCACGCAGGGGCTCGGCCAGGTTGTCATCAGAGGATGGATGAATGTGTTGGAGAACTTCCTTTGCACACAGGAACATTTTTGAGAAGGGAAAGAGGAGGACCGCTGGGAGCTCCCTCACCTTCCCATCACGCTCTCCATGCAGAATTTGACACAACGAAATCCTTGGAGCTGTCGATCYCAGTAACACACCCAGAGCCTACAGGAATGGCAGCACCACACGACTGTAGAGCCCAAACCATCACAACAACTTCAGAATGGAYAAGTAAAGGAAGGAAGAATAAAATCTCTGTGTAGATTCGCACCAGAATTGAATTCACCTGTCAGTCCCACAAATCAGCCCGAGTCAGATGGGATTTGCATCTCCCCTTTGGAGCGAGAGGCATCCAAGTATTAACTGCAGATTGCAGGATCACATGGCTAAGAATGTTCTGCCTCTCCAAAAAAGAGTCTCAAAAATGGCATTAGACTTGCTATTAAACAATGTAGAGAACATGATCCTACCTCAGCAAGAATAGAAAAAGAGTAGCTATTTCCTCCCAACGGTTTCGTTCCAAGAAAACTTGGAATATATGCTCAACGTTTCAGACAGCTTTTCCTATGCCTGCTAAGCACTTCTGCTTGAAACAAATATAAACCTAATTTCATTTTATATATACCAACAAAATGCAAATTACAAGAGCAATAGTCTGGAGTCTTCATCCTTTAGCTCAGCTGTATCCCAGGCTCCCCACTTGCARGCGATGAATGTCTGCTCATGGATTTTCTATTTTTTTTTCAACCGAATAACTTCTGCCACATTGTGTTTCTCTCCTGCAATATAAATAATGTTCACTTAACAGTGAATGCATTAGAGGACCACGTTTCCATTGAGTTGTCATTTCCAGAAATATTCTTCTTTTGGGTAGAAATTTTCCATTCTGTCTCAGCTGAAGAGCAGGTTTTCTCCCCACTTATTTCTATTTTTTCAGAATATCACGCTCTTATTTTTAATTCTAAAGTAACGGTAATATTTCTGCACTGAAAACACAGACTTTTATCCAACCTGTAACTAGAGCTTAATTTGGGGTCTATTTATAACCCATCTGAGTTTCTGAGAGCAGATCAGTAGTTAAGGTGCATCTTTCACTGGAACCAGTGCAAAATGTCAGGAACAGCACAGGGAAGAGGAGGGAAAGAGGAAGAGCCCACAGAAGTCCCAAGATTTCCATATTATGGCAGCTGGGAAAAGCAAAACACTGCAATAGCTCCTGAGCAAGGTGTAACCCCAGTGTTGAATGGGGGAAGAGGTGGAAACAGGGAGAAAGTCTTCCCTTACTTGACTGACTTTCATCTTTTTGAAGTATTTAGACAATTCTCAGTTTGGACAACTGAAATAATAAAACMAATTTCACAAAGAGGGAAGAGGTTTTATTCAAAGTTCTCACATGAGTCCTTCCTTATTTTTCCCTCCACAACTCAAACAACTCGACATGAAAACCAACTGGTTTTTGTCAGCTTAAATAAAGACACGTTCAGCTTATGATTGTTTTCTGCCTTGCTCCTCCTGGAAGGAGTAGAGGATCTAGGCCAGCAGCTTCATCCACTTTCCAGTCCTAAAAATAAACAGCGTTTGTTCCTTGCCCCTTTTGCTTCACAAGATCTAAGATGTTAAATATTCAAAAAACCCACATATGGAAACCTGATTCATCTCAATTATTCTTGGACATTTTCCTCCTGAAGTACAGATATACCGAGGAAGGAAAGAATACCACCGAGTTTGTTCCTCCACAGCACAGCTCCATCAACAGCAACTTCGAAAATCACTTTGCACTAACAGATGGCAAACAGGGCTAAGTGATGGGATGAGCGGTGGAAGGTTTCAGATGAGCATTCAGTACAAGTTGCATAAACTGTCAGCTTTCAGCTCAAACGGCCACTGAGACGTTCTTTGCCACCATCACCTACAGGATTTTTATTTCCTGTGTGCGTCTGCACGTCATGAGATGAGAAGTACATGAAGTTACCAACAGCTGAAGCCAAACCCTCCCACCTCTTTTCATTGTTTCTAGTTTTCTACTTTTAGGTGGAGTTTTCTAGGTGGTGTCTGAGCCTCATCCTAAATCAAGGAAAACCGTAAGAAAACCTCAGCGTGAGTTCATGAGAAGCCTTAGAAATCATTCCGTTTGGATTGGTGCCCTGAAACTTGACAAGGAATGAGCCCTTCCAGGAGAAACAAGCCTATTGCTGCTCCCAAAAACAGGCTTTGAAAGTATTAAGTGAAAATTAATGGTTACTTTTGTCTTTGATATTCCTATACCTCCCTTCGCACCGTAAAATAAGAAACATCAAAGTCTGTCTCACAGGGGTGTTGTGAAATTGAGTTAATGTTGGTGTGAAGCACTCAGACTGTAGCAATGAGGTCCATAAAAAAGAGGCCTGGAAGGAAATGAAGATTCCCATGTTCAGCCCACGGTTTGAATAAGACTGTAAATAAGACTTAGGGCTGTGCACTGAGCTATAAAGATGGCAAATGAGATTAGAACAATCCCTTCTGCCACCTCAAACAAAGCTGGAGCCCAGTGGGGGAGCGGGGGTGATCAAAGAGCTGCCAGGCAGGTTAATGCCAACATTGCCCCATTGCCAACAAACCGCTGAGCGGAAAATGGGTTTGGGGCACCGAGTCAGCTTTGCAGCAGGACAAGTCACTCTGGGGGTGGACCAGCTGCCTGGTGGGATGTCCCTGCTCCTGGGATTATCCCCGCTGAGCGTTTCTGTGCTCCCAAGGAAAGTCATCTCCTCCCATTCATGGTCAGGATGAGGCAGACCAGGAGCCTTCCTCCCTTCCATGCTGTATCCCTCAGGAGCAACGCCCTGAGAGCAAGGAGAGCTGGGAGAGCATCTGTCAGGTGTTGGCTGCACACACAGGTGGTAAAGGCTCGGGGACAGGTGTGTGTGTGTGGAGGTGCAGATTAATGTTTGACAGAGCAAGGGGACCACGTGCACCCCGGGAGCACAGGATGAATGAGGTCCATCCCACTGGGAACCCGAACTGACCTCACTCTCTCCGTGTGCTCCATCACCAGCCTCTCACCCTCTCCACGGATTAGCACAACCATCAGGGATGGGCAGGGCAGGCTGGCTCAGAGCAGCCCAGCTCCTCAGGAGATGGAGACCCATAAAATCCCCCCCAGACTGAGCACCTGAGTGCTGTGTCCAGTTCCAAGCTCCTCAGTGCAAGGAAGACATTGAGAGGATGGAACACGTGCAGGGAAGGGAACGGAGCTGGGGAAGGGTTTGGAGCAACTGGAGTGGCTCAGCCTGGGGAAAAGGAGGCTCAGGGGGGACCTTCTGGCTCTCCACAACTCCCTGACAGGAGGGGACAGCTGGGGGGAGTCAGGCTCTGCTCCCAGGGAACAGGGACGGGATGAGAGGGAACAGCTTCAAGTTACTCCTAAGGGAGTTTTAGCTTGGACATCAGGAAGAATTTCTTCACAGAAAGGGTGATTAAACATTGGACAGGGCTGTCCACGGAGGTGGTGGGGTCCCCATCCCTGGAGGTGTTTAAGGAAAGACTGGACATGGCACTCAGTGCTCTGGTCTGGGTGACAAGGTCAGTCACGGGTTGGACTCAATGGTCTCAGAGGTGTTTTCCAACCTCAATGATCCCATGATAGATCAAAACAACTCCAGTGACCACAACGCTGGGGTGCAACCCTAAAATTAGCTTAAGTAAGCTCGAGTTCAGCTTCTGCAGGCTGGGCCATCTTTCCKCACTGGCAAGAACAGACCGATCAGGAAGAGTTATTAACAGAGAAAACATTTCATCCAAACATGCATCTTTAAGGACGCTCTGACTCTCTGCTGGCTCCCATCTGCCCAGGAATTGAGTAGCACAGCTGCAGAAGAGAAATATTTTGCTGGATAGTTTTTACTGAATTCCCCCGCACACATTTCCCCTAGATTTAGGTCAACCACAACACTTCAGTAACTCAAGCCAAGTTTGCCAAAACCTTTCCTTGAAGAAAGGGAACATGGAGAACAGTTTGTGTGCCAACATTGTTAAATTGAAACCTTCATAGTCTGGTCTTTTCTGCTTRAAAGGATGTCAAGTTTAATTTCCCAAATAAAAGTGAAGTTAAAAAAAATTAAAATTGAGAACATTAAAAGCTCAAAATCATCATAATCCAGATTAGACAAAAGCATTACTCCTCATTTTACCCAATTGTCTTGCCTTTTTAATCTGCTTTTCATATGAAACTCGGTTCTTTCAGTGCCTCTGCATGGCATGAAACAATTTCCTTGATTTTTCAAGGAAGCTGAAATCACAGTTATTTGCACAACCAAAGCGGTTGCACCACACACATTTCCATACCCCTCAGACAGCTAAATTTAACGAGTTAATTATGTGGGGAGAAAAGGGGAAGTGTAAGAAAGGCTGCACCTGGCAGCAGCCAACCACCTCTCCTTGCTCCAGGAGCAGCACTGGAGCCCTTTCATGGAGACTCTTGCCCCTTTCATTCACCTGCTCGACGCTGGAACAGGATGTCAGACCTCAGCCCGTACATTTTGTCCCCATCTTAAATCCACGTTTGAAAAACTACAATAAGTCAAAAAAAGGAGAGAGCTGAGAGGTTTAATTACTCTTATCCCTGTCTGAGAGGCGCTTTCAAGTATAGCCAGGGTTCCTGGAACTGCAGTCCCAGTGCCAGGGAGAAAATGAACAGCAAGAGACAGGCTAAAAAAATCCCCGGCTCCCGGATATTTGCCTGGAGCGCAGCTCRTTTCCAAGAACGCGCCACCGTTCAGTCTGGCTGGGGCTGGTCTCCAGCAACGCCCTTCCCATCGCTCTGCTSCAAGGTTACTCCGAGCCCGAGCTCGGGGATTCACGGATCCTCCCCGCACGCACAGAGCCGGCTCGGGCCGGAGGAGGTGGGAAGCGGCAAGAGGTGGGTTTGGTTCTGCTGGATTTAATGAAAGCACGGGGGGAGAGGCTCCTACATCCGGCACAGGCTCCGCGCAGGAGCCGCTTCCTAACGGAGCAGCTCCGGCAACASCCGCTCGTGGCTCGGGAAAGGCACAGCTCTCCGGCCTCAAATTCCAAGAGCAAACCGAGCATCCCAACCGTCATTTCCATCGAGTCACCTTCGCAGGGTCTGCGGCACGGGTGCCAAGGCAGGGCAGGCGGCCCCAGGAGCTCACGTGGCACCCGAGATTCCAGCCTGGAATATGGAGGGTGATCAGACACCGAGCGAAGCCCTTGCACGGGAGGCAGCTCTGCTCAAGGGTACCAGATCAGCAGTTCTGTACCTGTCGCCTGCGTCAATGCCTGGGCTCCGGCAGCGGGGGTTCTTTCGAGCTGCCTTTTGCGAGTCCTTCAGTCAAGGCACACAGAGGAACCGAGGGATGCTCACCCCGTTTCTGCTTTAAATCTTTTAAAGATTTTATTTGTTTTGGTTTTGCTCAAGCCCCTCATTTGTAAAGAAGAAAACAGACCTAAGCATGACCCGTGGGGATGACGAGCTTTTGCGACAGTCACAAATTTCTCACGGACAAGAGGCAGCACCCAACACTCGTGGCTTTCCCTGCACCCCACAGACACTGCCTGGCACTTGGATGCAAACACCACAGGACTCTGCCTCACGGCTCAGGCCCTCAGGCCACTCGCCTGCAGCTGAGCTGCCCACGCAGTGTTTGGAAACACTGGCACAAGGCAGCTGGATTTCACAGATCTCTTCCCTTTCTACAAACATTCCAGCAAAAAAAAGAGAGCCAAGAGGCTCAAAGTAGGATGGAAAGTGCACAGCAGACACACACCAAGGCCTTGTCTGTGCCCTGCTGAAGTTGCTCTGTTCCTCTCTGGAGCTTTCTTCACCCCAAATCAGTGTGGCCACTACAGGCTCCATCCCGACCCCATCTCAATCTCTCATCCCAGTGCCACAAGGCTTCAGGTGGAGCTTTCCCCAGCATATTCACTGCAATCCCAGCTCCAGTCACGCTTCCTACACCAGCAGCAGGGCCAAAGCAGTGCCACCACTGCCAAACACGAGTTATGTGGGGAGGCAAGTGGCTCTCTGCCCCTCCAGCCCAGCCCTCAGCAGTGGGGGCACCCATTAAATCCCACCCCACGGAAAGGGGAGTGGACAATGCCCTCTCAGTCCCGCCTTTATACAGGGTCCTGAGCAATCCTACAACAGAACTCACCTTTCCAAACACCTCTCCTGCAAGGACATCCAGCCTCTCTCTCACCATCTTCTTTCAGCGGATAAGCATCCTCTTTCACAACCTACATCACAATCAGTTTAACCCAGCAGCCATGGACAGAAAGTCCTTTCTCTTGCTCCTCTCTTATCTCCAGGCCCTTTGTCACAGGATAAGCTCACGGACACTCTGCAGTGTCAGCAGCGAGGAGTACCAGACACATYCAAGGTGGCAGATCCCAGCTGTGCAGAGCTGGATGAGCCGGGCCTGGAGGGGATCCTGGAGCTGACAGTGATGCTGGGGTRACTTTAACCGAGCAGTCCAACACCACCTCTACCAGGACAAGGGAATTACTCCCTCCTAACTCCCCTGGCAGTGGCTTTACACCACAATGCACGACACTGACCCCTCGTTCCTGAACAAGCTCAGCTTCTGCAGAGCTGACAACATCCAAGAGCAGGTTTGCTCCACACAGAAAACTGGGAAGATCAAGTGGAATAAATGGCTGCAGCACCAAGGACCCTGTTTTGCAAAGTCACTTTCCTTGATCCCATCCATATTTCAGCACAGCTCCAACTGAGCCCCATTAATGTAATTGATTCTTAATGGCATTCTCAAGGAAACCATGTGAAGATTTTAACAGGCTATTAGATGGAAATTAAGCCTCACCCAAACCTTCCTCCTGTGGAACAAAGGTTTCCAAAGATGCAGGGGGGCTATTCCATTCCTGCTAATGGACAAGAAGGTTGATCTAAGAAAAAGGAACACTAATTCTGCATTTTCCACCCCTCACAGAGGGAGACCAGAGGTTTGTAGTTACAAGGAAAGAGTTTCTCATCCTTCCCACACAAGCCAGATCAGAGGGCAGCCCTAGCGGGATCAGAAGCTGAAGTATTGTTTAATGAGCTGGAGGTCTTCCAGGTTTCAAAAAGAAAAATAAAATACAAGCCCTGTTTGATTTTGTTCTCTGGGCACCTTCATGCAAGCAGGCCTCGGCTGCTTGCTCAGATGTGGCCTTTGAGACCCCAAGAGCTGAAGCAGGCCCGAGGTCACAGGCGATGGTTTCAGCAGTGCTGCTCCCCTGGGGAGGCTTCTGCTGCAGGAGACCTTTACAGCCTCATCCTGCTCCAGTGGGAAGGGGCACCAGGCAAACACTTCCTGCTTTTCCCTTCAATTTATTCCCTGTATTCACCATGAGCCACATCTTTTGAAAAATCCACCCATGCTTCCAGCAATTCAAAGCCAGGACATGATCCTGAAGAGTGACTTTGCCGTGGAGGACCCTCCCCTTTCTCCCTTCAGCCCTGTCTGCTCCATCCAGGGTGGAGSTCCTCATTTTAACGCCATGACGAGACAGTGACAAGACTCGTGGACATTTTGACTCAGAGCATGTCACCTCCCCCAAAGGCCCAATCCTGCCTCGGGTTCAGAGCTGACAGACACCCACAGCGGCAGCTCCGCGTGTGCCACGCCGTGGATTTAACACATTCCCCGTGGAACACGAACGCCGCGCTCCGTGCAAGAGTCTCCCACTCACTGTGAGTGAGCAGCTGCATTTCTGGAAGATGATGCTGTTACCATCTCTTTTACTTCTGATTCAAATTCCCCACACTTCATTTCAACATTTTTTAAAGACTTATTTTTACTTCTTTTGAGACGTTTTRAACTCACTACTTTTCAGTGCTGACAACCAGCCTCCCTCACGAGTACGTTACAAAGTCAGGGAGCAGCATTCCCTTCATTTTTAAAGGGGTGAAAGTGTGGAAAAAAGGTGAAAAGCAACAGCCTAAAATCCATTATTAACCAAAGACAAGAAAAACAGGACACCCAAAATCCCATCCATTGCCCAATCCACTCCACAAGAGAACCAGAACTGCGTTAGCCTGGATCTGCCCCAGACCCAGCACCAGCTGCTCCCGTAGTCTCATATTCTCCCATGCTTTCCAATTAAAACAGGAAATTGGTCCATTGGATCTTGCTTTGTCCTTTTCACCCCTGGGGAAAGGCAGGGGTTACCATCATTTTGTACCTGTTATCATTGGCTTTAATGTTGTAACCTGGGAGTGAAAAAATTACAATGTTCTTTTAAAAATAGGCTTGGAGTGGTCTTGTCTGTACAACTGGTAGCCAAGTTGAGCATTTCCAAATCCTCTTTTATTGTACCTAACCAATTTTAGTCCTTTATTGATTTTTACAGGAAAAGAAATTTAAAGAAGCTCAGGGTTCATCCAACCAGGCCAGAAGGTAAGTTTGGTCACAGAACTTAAGGAATTTGGAATGCTTCTGCCCAGGAAGTAGGTAAATAAGGCTGAGATTTGGCATCAGAAGACAGGAAAGGTAAAACTTTTCATTTCAGCACATTTCTCAGGGTAGAGATAAGCTGCACAGGTCTGTGATGAGGTTATAGATGGTATCAGCTAAGTGGGTTTGGATTGATACTGCATCACTTACTTGGAGCACATGGATTTGAACTTTTGAAAAGAATGGGATTAAAAAGAAATACAAGGAGGACTTCAATCCTTGTCCTGCAGCCGTAGCAGCCAGGATGCAAAGGTCCATGTCCTTATCAAGCCAACACTTCATCCCATCTTTTCTCCAGCCCTGCTTCTAATGGTCCTCAGGAGAGATGCTGCCAATGCTGCAGATCCCTTCCCAGTGCAGAAATAACTTCCTGCAACCTCGCACAGCTTTTGGCTGCCACCTTTTGCCCGGCGCTGGAGGCCAGGAAAGCAGCGGAGATTTGTCTTTGGCACCGGGAGGGAGGTTTGCTAATGCTCCTCCCCAGCAGGAGAGCCTTTCATGCCTGACTTGTGGCAGCTGGACGAGCTCTCAGCTCTGACTGAAGCCTCATTGAGGACAGGGCCACCCTCTGCTTAGATAATTTCACCTGCCAGAATCTTCTCCTACGTTCCAAATGCTGCAAAAGTTGGAGAATACGGCTGAGATCCTCCCAAAGCAAGGTCAAGGGGATGTTCCGCCATGGAAAGGGAACAGTGAGACCCCTGCAGCACTCGGTCTGAGGGTGCCAGACCTCCCTCCTCCACAAAACCAGGCCTCCTTTATCAAAGCGACCTCTACATGATTAGAAACCACCTTGGATTCGTTTTAAATGAGTGGCAATTTTCAAACCCAGATCTTTTCCCGACGCCGAGGCGTTCGGGGTTGGAGGGCACGCTCAGCAGTGGAGCATCGAAGTTTCTCTCTGAGCCGTAGCAGAGCTTGCAGGAAGATGTTTGATCTTTAAATCAGACGTTAAGTGATGAAACAGCACCACTCCTATTGATACTGGCTCGTGTACAAACGGACAGAGCCGAGCCTCGATGCGTCCCGCGGCATTCCCGGGTCAGGCTGTAACAGGCTGGATCCTGCTCCCGAGCCGCGGCTCCCGCGTGAGTCACAAGGAATTACAAGATAAAGAAAAGGACAATTACGAAACAGCCCGGTCACATTTCCACCTAACTTATTGCAGGGAGCGCCAGGAAAAGGGGCTAATCATCCTCCTTCAAAAAAAGCCCATTTCCCCTCTGGTGGATCTGAAGATGATCCCAAGGTCTCAAGACCTTGGATGATACTTTGGATGATACAAGACCAAAGATGATACTTTGGTCTCAAGACCCGAAACAGCCCATTCCAGCTGAAGCAAATTCCTGTGATGATTTCCATGAGTTAATTACATTTCCATTGGTGAAGAAGTTCTAAAACTTCAATTTCTCCACTGATGCTTTTTGAATGCTGCCAAAATAGATAGGGAAACATGATTTCCTCTCTGCTTTTCTTTATCTATCTCACCCTTATGAGACTTTCCTCTTAATTTTAACTCTCTCAGCCTTTTCATTTCTCCTTAAATGGACATTTGCTCAACCCTTTAATCATTTTTGCAGCCTTCATCCTAAGCTCCCATGCCCAAACTTTATTTAAGGATGCTGGTTCAGGATGTTTGAGAGGGGGTACTAAGCCGAAAGACTGAAAGATTGAACTGTCTTCTTTTTTTTCTTCTTTTTAATTGGAAAATAAGCTGAGAGCCCCAATTTAAGTTCTTTTAAGCCCTCTTTGAACCAGAAGCAAGCTACATCCAAGTAAGTCTTTCTGATTATCAGCTTAGTTTGAGAGTTCTTCAGCAGAGGAACATTTCGTAGCTGCAAAAGTCTCAGTCTCCTCCAAGCAGCTCATTTCTGTCCTTCACTTCTGTACTTCCACATCATTCCAGGGACCATCAATGTGCTCCTAAAGCCTCAGCCTGACTCTGGGAGCTTCCCGTTGTGCAGACCCCTACAGGGAATTTTTACATGTGTAAAGGAGAGGAGTCAACTTTAGCCCCTCTTCAGAATCATCCCTAAGGAACAACTTTCTGCCCACAGATTTCTGGTCGAGAGCAGCCCTCTCCTCTTTGGAGAGCCCCAAGTACAATTCCGATTCCCAGTGGAGCCCAGCACTGCTGCAATCTCCACTCCTGATCCCTTCCTTACTTAAATCTCACCCAGGTCAGCATGAACTGACTTGAACTGAGCCAACAGCTAAACCCATTATTGTCTAAAATTGGGTTTAACTCAGGAGTGACCTGAACTTCTTGCTCCAGAGGGAGGCTTTTAAAATTCTGCAGCTGATCACGAGAACCACCCACACGAACACACCCAGCCCTGCAGCCAGCTCTGAAACCAAGACAGCTCCAACACTGACAGAATCAGAATATCCACCAGAAAAGCCTGACCCGTTTCCTGAACGCGCCACCCTGAGATCACCGAGCAAATGAGTTGGTTTCATTTATCAATCCAAAAGCCACAACAGGTGAATTTCCTGGCCACCAGGATACAGGAGGATGGAGAGGGGAGGAGGCACAAGGCTTCCTGTTCATTGTCAGACATCCATTTGGCTGATGCTGGTAAAGGTTTCTCCTGTGTGTTTGCAGAGCACTGTTTGGGTGGCCATGCCCCTTGGTGAGGATCAGGGAATTCACCAAACCCTCTAAGCTCACACCACAGGTTTGATGTCTGTCACAGCGGGCAGGACTTTCTCAGCCTGAGCTTCTGGGCTTCCCCAAGGCAGGAAAATGGCCTTGCCATAGTCAGGAGTTCATCCAAAGGAGTCATCCTGCAGCCTGACCTCATTCACGAGGGATCCCTTCCCTCCATCCCAATCCAGTCAGACCCTTCAGCACAGAGAAGATCCAAGACAGCTGAAGTTAAGCCAAGAATCCAACTTTGGTGTGGAAAAGCATCTCCAGGTACCAACAAATGGCAGGTGCTGATCCTGGAGCTTGGCTTATCTACCCAGAGACCTGGAGTTACATATCCTCCTGGTTCCAGCACCGAAGTCTTGCCCTGGCCAGAACACCCCACACACCTCGTTAGTGCTTCAGCAAGAACTAGAAAGCATGGAACTAGCAAGAATGGAAAATCAGTTTCCCGAATCCAGATTTTCCAAATCTAGGTGTTCTTGATGTTTTCAGAAAGCCCCGAGGAAGGCAAAGGTCTGAGAGCACCCAAAGCCTTTGGGGTGAGCTGTGGATCCAGGGATGTGTGTGCAGACGTGACACCGTTGGCACTCAGGATTAGATTACAATTAAAACCAGGCTGAATTTCTAAACCCTTTTCACCCTTTTCAACCATCACAGGCAGGTTCTTCTCATCTCAGACGAGCAGGGACTTTGCCACCCAAAGCTGGTCCCTTGGGAACTGGGACACGGCAGCAGAAGCACCATTTGAGAAAGAGGAGTCTGAGGTAACCTGCACCCTCCTCCTCGTCTAATTATGGGACAGCACTCAACACCACACAGAGCACTGGGGTATTTTGGGCTTGGCAATTCGTTTGTTTGTTTGTTTTTAAACTAGGAAGCGTTAAAAATAAAAAAAAAATGGAGCATTTCAGAGCTGCAGTTCGATTTGCTGGTTTGGGTTTGAATTCCTAGGATTCATATCCAGCTCCAAGAGCAGCTACCAATGTTTTCCACCTCCAGGTGCCCACAGGACACAACTGCCAGGCCAGGATCACACATTAGGAGCAGATCACAAGGTCCAGAGTCCTCTTCCCACCGGCAGGCTCCACGATTGCCTGTGCACATCACAACTGGTTCCTCACAAGAGACGATATTTCCCTGCCTCCCACCTCCCTTCAAGAGCCATAAAAAGCTAAAAATACTGTCTGGACTCTGGACTAATGATCCTGCCTGGCTTTGATAAAGCCCTGGCTGCCGTGAGAAGCATCCCTGCCTTTCCCTTGGGATGGTCACTTCTACTTGACAGCTGCCCTGCTCCAGGGAGATGTAAACACCCACAAATATTGTCTGACAGTCCCCTCTTCGTGAGCAAAAGGCTTCCAAGAAGCATAAACAGGCACAAAACATGGAAAACGGCACAAGATGGAAACCTGGATATTTTTGTTTCCTCTCTCTTTAAAGAGAGTGGCATTGTTTGTGCCTCAACTTTCCGCTCCTCGTTGTGTGGTTCCATCATTATCACTTCACATCCCAGGTATTCAATACCTTGCAATCACTTTTAATAAAGTGAGAGAGCAGCACATCAATCTCATTATCTGTTTGCCCTTGAGAAGTTCTCTGACCTGAAACGTTTTTGTTTGCCACCACCCGAGCAGAGCCAGAGAAGGATAATTCCTGCCAGGGAAGGGCTGTCCCCGCCTGCAGCTCCTCGCAGGGGCTGGGACCATCTGCAGCCTTCCTCTGAGCGCAGCCCTGAGTCCTCCTCTGCCCAGGAAAGGCTCCTGATTTAGCACCAGCCACACAATTACTCACCCACCCGCTCATCTCAACCTGCCTCTGCCCACCCCCACCCAAAGCAGTGCAGAAAAGCCACTACAGGCAACAAAAAAAGACACGAGCCCCAATTAACACTCCAAGAGGCTCAGCACGGCCTGGGTCCCCCTTCGCTAGGAGAAACAAGCCCAGGGGGAACACAAGTTGCAGGCCCAAGGAACCTGCTGCCCCACTGGGCAAACCTAGGCACCAAAGGAAACAGGGACAATTGCCAGATGGGTTTAGAGGCTTCAAATCCTTCTTCCCTGTCTGGTCTTCTTTGAAGGAAATGGCTACTGCAGCTCCCCAAGAATCCACACAGCCGAGGGACAGAAGGTAGGACAACTTTCTGTTCAAACTGAGACCCCACACACCCTCCTCTCTCCCAGTTACAAACTCCTCTGCTTCAAAAAAGAAAATGTGGTTGCTTGCCCTCCTCCCTCACTGCCCTCACCCACCAGCCAGAACACCTGGTAACACCTGGCAGGTAAATGTCCTGTGTCTTGTCCACCTTTATCTGATTTGATTTCAGAAGGAACCTTTAGCTCTTCTGAGCCAGCAAGTGTCCATCCATCAGTGGAGCATAAAAGAAATTGAAAACAAGGATGAGCTTCATTAAAATCCATAAAGGCTTTGGTCTTGGCGTGACTCATGCACGGTGCTGACAGCAATGACCCCGAGTCCATCCCCACCCCAGCTGAACAGCCCTGCGGAGACCTGCCCCTTTTCCTTGTCACAACCAACCAAGGGGAAGCTTGTTCCTCTCTAAAGTACCCCTTTTCCCAACTCCTGTTGCTGCTCAGCTTTGCTTTCTAGCACAGAAGTGCCAAAAGTTTCACATGGGGAAAGCAGGGAGAAATGTGCACTTCCCTGCTCCAACCCCTTTATCCCCTACGGCTCTGGATCTGGAGCTGATAAACAAAGCATTGAGCAACTACCAGAAGTGATGCTGCAGGGCATCCAAGGGGGTTGATTTCATTAGAATTTCATTTTTCTAATTAGCTCTATGGTTCTTTGCAGGTGGAATATAGAAACAAAGAATCACAGGATGGTTTGGGTTGGAAGGGACCTTAAAGTTCACCCCAATCCACCCCCTGCCATGGGCAGGGACACCTTCCATTATCCCAGGTTGGTCCAAGCCCCGTCCAATCTGGCCTGGAACACTTCCAGAAATGAGACAGCCACAGCTTCTCTGGGCAACCTGTGCCAGGGCCTCACCACCCTCRCAGGGAGGAATTTTTTCCCAATATCTCATCTAAACCTCCCCTCTGTCAGTTTGAAGCCGTTGCCCCTCATCTTGTCACACTTGTAAACAGAGTACACCAGAGCCAGTCACACAGGACCCCACAGCTCAGCTATCCTCATCCAAGGGCTTCTGAATCACAGGTACATGCACACGGAGAAAAAGAAATCCTGGATCCTAAGCATCTATATATACTTGACAGCTTTAAGAACCCCAGCCCTCAATCAGGCATTTCCTTCTCAAACACTTCCACGGTCACATCTCCCCCCACACCCTGTCTGGGAGGTACATCCCACAACTGGGAAGATCCGAGGTCCATAACCCTCTGCACAGGCCGGGCTGGGTGGCTCCTGTGCCTCCCACTTTGTCAGTCATCGCTGCATCCGAGGCTGCTCCTCAAGCTCTGCACCAGGAATAGCAGCTCAGACTGCCCACATAGCAGGATGATCCTGGTAACCAGCAAAGCTCACATCAAGGCTGAACAGGTCTTTATTCTGTTACTAAATGAGTTGCCTTCCGAATTATTAGCGGCATCAGGAGCTGGGAGCACATTTCTCAGACAATCAAGATAATTCTGGCTTTTGTAATTTGTTCCAGACAGCCTGAGACATCCGTACCAGCACAGAGACTCGGTGCACATCATTTGGCAGCTCCAGGCCTGGCACTCGCTGTCTCTGCCAGTCCCACCCAGAGATCCAGGCAGCTGATCCAACTGGCTCAAGGAGCCACCAGGACTCTTCGAGAGTGTTTAATCCAGGCTGATTGGAAGCCAAAAGAAATTAATTCTGCTCATAAAGGACGRAGCACGGTCCTGTCAAGCGCTCCGGTTTTTCGTACCACGCTCTCGGTGTTGGACAAACACCACACACAGCTGGGGTCACTCCGAGGGGAGTTTTATTCTTCAAACCTTACTAGAAGGCACCAAGGGGAATCTCAGGTAGCTGATGATGAAAAAGGGATAAGCAGCACCTTTCTTGAGGTATGGAATTAAATCCTAAGACCCATGACACAATGAGACCAAAAGTATGAACAAGCTCCAAAACACAGCTGAGGACAGACCCTTGGACCACACAGTTTAAAAGCCTTCTTTCTCCGCCTCAAAAACCCCTGGACTTCTGAATTTTAGGAATCAGAAAGATCAGTGTTTTATCCATGCCTTGCTCTCCGTTCTTCCCCTCAGCTGGCAGCAGACACCAGCTCCAGGTGAACCCAGGTTTTGCACCCAAAGCCAAGGAGAAAACTTCCCATGAACTCAGCAGGTCYGAACCCTCCAGGCCCCGACTCAAAGTTCTGTCCACTGCTATCTCAGGAGTCTGGGGATAGGACAAATTTGTTCCCTGACAACTGTGGATTCTGAGATTTTCAACCCAAACCACGTTGCAACAGCAGAGTGAAAAAGTCCCTTTGCCTCCACCTTGGAAAAAGTGCATTAAGATCATCCAGTCCCAGGGCAGTGGAAAAACTGCAATTTTGTGTGATTTAGAGCTGCTAATGGGTGATGTCATCACTGGAGCCAATGCAACCCCACGAAAACATGAAAATAAAGTGAGCAGGAGCTATAAAATGTGTGTTTTTCTCCACAACAGCAACAGGCCCATCCCAGCAGGGCAGCTTTCATTGATACTCGTCTACAACTGAGGGAGATCACAAGAAATCACTAAAAAAATTAAAGAGGAAACAAAATCTTTCGAGAAGAGCAACCTATTCTTTTCCTAGGCCCTTATTAACAGCAGATCCGCAGGTTTCCTTGGAAGCAAGTGAGAAATAGGCACCACCACAGCATTGCTGTGGAAAGAAACCGAGGGAGTGTTTTCTGGAACAACAAACCAAAGCCATTTTGGGCCACTATCTGTTAGACTCGWGTTTAGCTCAATAGGATATTGATCCTGGCTGCATAGAACACAGCCCTGATGTATTTTCTGATTAACAAGTTCTGCTGTCTGRTTTTGACAAAACAAAATCTCCATCATTGCAGGTGGATAAAAAATACGTTTATCAATAATTCCTGGGAGCAGACATTGAGGAGGGGGAAAAAAAAAAGGCTTGGAAAAAGCAGGTGGGAAGGATTGCTGCATGATCACTGGAATATTTACATAAGGCTAAGTTCAATCAATGCAGAGCCTTCCCCCACAGCCTCCTCCAAAACACACCCAGACTCTGGCTGGCCTTTTTCCTATGGAAACAGATAACGAGAGCAAAGCTGCTCTTTGCTTTTCTGGGGCTTAGCTAAAAGCTGAAAATGAGATCAGATTTTCTGACATTCGCCATTTACCTTCATAAAAACGGGCACTCGACAGGATTAGCAGGTACACAGCTCTGTGTGGGGTATCATGAAACACGTTTTCATGATCTTTCATGCTTGCACAGAAATAAAAAAAAAAAAAAGCCAGGAATCAAAATCCCTCTGTAATATTGAAGATCAATGTTAAACTGAGCTTGGGAACTGAGCACTGAGCACTGCCTGGGAAACATGAAGTAACATTTTCAAGTAGAAATCTTGCACATATGGCAAAGGAAAGCTTTTGATAGAGTAGCAAAATGATATTTCAAAAACTGATGTCCTACCTATCTATATTTATAAGAACACATTAAGTACTGGCTTAGCGCTGTCCTTTTTCATTATTCCCTAATAAATTACAGTTTGATCACTTTTTGAAACGCTCAGATCTGAGTCTCCCTTCCACAGAAATGAAAATGAAGGTCCCACTCGTGTCACCACCTCGCAGCCCCTGCCTGGAGGGTTTGTCAGCAGTTCCTCCTCAACAAGCTTCCTTTAAAATCTGTATGACAAATGAGGAGGATTTTGTCTCAAATAAACAGCCCTGCTCAGGCTTCCCCTCTAACCCGAGCTCAGGCACATGAAAGGGTTTCTGGCCACTGAAGGAAACCCAAGGAAGAGAAACTCCTGGTTTCCAGCACGGCCCCATGGCAACACAGGAGCGAGCTGAAAACTCAGTCATGATCYGGGAAATGCAGAGCAAAACACAACAGGCTACAGAGAAAACACTCACTCCAGCCCCTGTGTGAAGCTGCAGATCTTTCAGTGTTCCCCCCACCTGGGYTGGAAACGCAGCCCCACATTCAGGAAAGCATCAAACCAAGCATGAGTAACCCTATTAAATTCAGTACCTTCCCCCAAACACCAAAAGCCGGGCACGAGCTCGAGCGCCTCGTTAAATCCAGCCCTTGAATTACRAGGATTAGAGGTCTGGATTTCCTCAGTGGAGATGATTCTTGGACTTAATGCCGATGAGTTCAGCCTTTGCCACCCCTGCACTGGCTGCCTGGTGGGAAGCCCATGTACAAGCTGATTTCAACAGGGCCCAGTTGGTGTCACCATTGGAAACCAGCAGCTCTGACGTGAACAGGCCTGCACTTCAAAAGCACCCGCGGGTTTGCAGATGGCACCGGGGGTCCTTGTTCCAGCTGCCTCATCGAGCTGATATTCCACAATTATGCTCCGGGATCAAAGAGTGCTGCAAACAGCTCCCACAACAAACCCAGCACCGGCGTCCCGCCCGCGATCCCGCGGCGCACGCGGCGTTTCAGCCGCCGCTGCAAAACTCGGAACGTCTCGGTTGTAAAATAGAAACCAAACACTGGAGCCTTGTGTTTGGGAAGGAAAAAAAAAAAAAAAGAAATTTGAAACCTGCCTAAACAATATGGCTGTATTTCAGAAAAGCTTTTCTGTAGAGCCTTAAGTTTAAGTAGAGAACCACTGGAGTCAGCTGAATTTCAATATATACTGGAATGCTTTGCTGAAGGATAAATGAAACCAATGCCAAAGTCCTTTCCAGAATCAGGGCCTTGATTTTACGGTTTTTAACACACAAAAGGGCGTGGAGCTAACCAGGAATGAGAACAGAGCGTCAGTGAGAATAATTGTAGCATCTGTGCTAATTCTCTTTTCATCCTGGTACCCCCCGTGCTCCTGAGTATGGAAATCTGATTCTCCTTGTGACTCCACTGAAGTTTCTATTGATTAAACACCCAGCCCCAGCAGCAGGAGAATCAAGCCCTGCATATTTATTCTCCTCCTCTCAATACATCAAGAATTCCCTTTGGCCTCTCGAGTGCTGGATCACAGGGTGCCCTGAATGCAAATAGAATTACAGTGATCATGTAGCTAATGAGTACATTTGTATATGTATGCAAGCATTTCCCTACTCCACACCACCAAGCAGAGCAGGGAATATCCACGTTCACCACACACACGGGCGGGGAAGGTGTGTGAAAGGATGGATACGGGAAGCACATCAATACCAGGAGCCAGGCTGCAGTTTCTGGGGGAAGATCAACTGAAATCCTTCCAAGATGAAGGCTGCAAGCTCAGGACCTCATGCAGACCTTTGGAACGTTTCCTTTGAAGCTTTAAAGCCCAATTTGTAGACTAGAAGTGTTCATGTTTATGTTTTCATTATCCTCTAGCATCACCCTCTATTTATATAAATAGACAGAAACTGCTGCAGTGCATAATGTAAAATATTGTCAACATTTTCAAGAGAGAAATCAGTGATATCATTTCAAGCCACGGTACAAATGCACAAGTAATATTTTCAGCTCCATCCTCAACAAGACGTTTCGAATTCTTTTCAAACATCTTTGAATTCTTTAGAGAAAAGTTATTTTATTACGGAATAAATTCATTTCTGAAGAAACTTGGCTGATTTCAGAGTTGTAATAGCTTAAAAATGGGATGCATTTAATTTGTTAGTGCTCTCCRGGTTGACTTTTAAAGTCATCCTGTAATGTCAGAAAACACATTGATTTAAATCAGGTTCAAGCACCAGTGGCAATTAGAACCTGCAAAGTCACAGAAATGTCAGGAAGCACCCGGAGAAGATGCAAACTGGAATATCTACAAATAAATATCCTCAAAACTGCTTTTGAGTTCGTTCAAATGCTTGGCAAGTGACTCAGTCAGCACAACAGCCATTCTTTGGATTTACTACAGCCAGAAACGCAGGTTTTTAGCACTATTTCACTCAAATCGATCCCACCCCAAAACAGAGCAAACAAACACCACCAAATCAGAGCAAGATTCCCTTTAAAGTCAGGGTGAGAGGAGGTCGCTTACCCTGTGAGGACCACGACAAAATCCATGACGTTCCAGCCATTCCGCAGGTAAGAGCCTTTGTGAAAAACAAAGCCCAGAGCGATGATTTTGATACCAGCTTCAAAACAAAATATTCCAATAAAGTACGGCTCAGTGTCGTCCTGGAAAAGAGGAAAAATCAAAGGAGTCAGGGAGATATCTCTGCTCCTGCTCTGATAACGAGTCCTACAAACAACTAGAGGCACCAACTCCACACCTTTTCCACTCTTCGAACAGAGTTGAAACGAAAAGGTTTAAGTTTACTGGAACTAAGTACAGAGAGGAATTTCTTTATTATTTCTCTGAAATTAATTTTCTTTTCAAATCACAATTTTATTGGCCTTTATTCTGATTGTTTCACCCCACACTTCCCACCTTTATGGAATGTCCTGGAGGGAATTTTGATGCAAAATTTTGCTCTAAGGGTATATTTAAACTGGAGATCACAGATTTCTGGAGTTACTGACACGGAAGAAAAGATGCTCCACAATTCATTCAAGAACCTGGAGCAAGAGGGTGTCTTGGGGAGCAACAATCAGCACAGCGAGCTTGACAACACTGACAGGAAATTATTTATTTATCATTTATTCCACCAGTTCTTCCTCCACTCCTTCTCCTCCATTTTCTCRATTTTCACAGCTGCAGCCTCATTTGTTTCCCTTTCACTGTGGATCTGACTAAGGGAGAAATCCCCATTTCCTTCCATGAACAGCACGAGCAGCAGGATTTGTGTCTCAGGTCCATGGTGCAGACTAACACTTCCCTTGGGATCACAGATTCATGTCCTGGTTCACTACAGGGAAAATCAAGCTCAGTCTCCACCGTTTTACCAAACCATTTCTTCCATCTATGCACCACATCTCTCAGAATTAGACTTTATTGACAGGAGTTTCTACACAAATTCAGCGCCAAATGGAAGCATTCACTCTTGGAAGGAAGATGTGGGCAAGAAATGGGAACAAAGCAAGAGGTAAAAGCAGTGGACATCAATTTCAAGAACGTGTTCATGAGCTTTGGCACCTGTGACCAATTTCCAAATGTTCCTTAGATCCCAGTTTGCAGTTGAATTCAATGGAACTAAAGCAGCCCTACCCAAAAAGAAGCAAACTTCCAAATTGAGAGGTTAGAAATCTCTTTTTCCAGGGGTTTTGGCATTTTTGGCCATCAGAACCAAAGACCTGAGCTGCAGTTTGAAGCACAGTTGTTTACATTTTGCAATTCTCCTAATGAGAGAACGGGATCACTTGTTCCCTTATGCAAAAAGAACAGGAATGTCACAGGTTGAGGACACGGAACAAAGGAAGAAGCAGGTTTGGCACAAGCGTGGCAACTCCTGCTCACCTCTGACCCAACTCTGGCACACAGACCCACACTTTGGGCATAGCACTTGCTCCAAAAATTAAGGGTTTCATCCCTAAAAGTTGGGCCTGTTCAGCCTTGAGAGGAGATGGCTGAGAGGGGACCTCATCCCTGTGTGTCCCTGTCTGCAGTGAGGGGGCAGAGCAGGGACCAGGCTCTGCTCTGTGGGGCCCAGCAATGGGACAAGAGGAACAGGCAGGAACTGATGCCCAGGAAGTTCCACCCGGACATGAGGAAGAATTTCTTTCCTGTACAGTGACCAAGCACTGAAACAGAGACCAGAGAGAGTGTGGAGWATCCCACACTGGAGATATTCCAGAGCCATGAGGACACAATCCCGTGCCCTGTGCTCTGGGATGACYCTGCCTKAGGGGGGAGGTGGCACCAGATGTCCCACTGTGCTCCCTTCCAGCCTGACCCATCCTGGGATTCTCTAACATGACAGCACAGCCCTCCCAAAGAGGCTTGGCTGGAYATAACCCAGCTCAGCAAATCCACCAGAGAGCTCCAATCACTGGAGATGCTCCAAGCTGCTGGAAAWTACAACCTCTGGAGAGGCTTTTCCACCAGTGGCTGAATTCAAGTTTTGTTCCCCATGTCCCTACACCCCTCAGTGGGACAAGCTCTTCCACGTATTTCATCTTTGACCGTGTATTATCTCTATTCCCCTCCCCATTTCCGACCTCACAGTCCCAGCAGCTCCACGTCCCCTTCCCCCATGGCCTGATGAGGTGACAGTCACCTGCAGATCACATGKACGTACTGAATGGCCAGAGAGCAAAACCGAGCAGGGGCCTGTTGAGCTCCCACCGTGGGCCTCTGGCTGGAGGCGTGGAGAGGTGAAAATGAAACCCACACCCCAAACCAACTTCCCCTCCAGCCMAGGAGATGTTTCCACAAGCAGCAGCACCTCCAAGCCCTCTGTCCCTCACTGATGCTGCTCAGAGGACACAGGAGCCATCAGTGACAGACCTCCAGCTGCCCCTCTCAGAGCTGTTTACCCACAGAGAAACAGGACCAAAGGCTGTCAGATCTTTTATAAATCCTACAATACACATGTTCTTCCAGCAGTTGCTCCACAGCAAGAGCTGAAGGCATCCCAGGGCTCTAACCCAGTAGAGAAGAGAGGGAAGAGGGGGTCAAAAATCATCCTATGTGATTCCAGAAGTTTCCCTGCKGTTCCTCTGCTTTCCCTCACGGACACAGGAGCCCTCTAACAGCCCAGTCCGCCTGTTCCTCAACCCCCCCAACAGCGCCTGGCTCAACAACTCCAGATAATCTCTGCACACAAAGGCCTCTTAGCCCATCCCATAGTCCCATCCCACAACTACTCGCATGCCTCTAAAAATAGCTCTTCTCACACACACAMAAAAAGCTACCTTTACCCACATCCACTCCTCCACATTACTCCCTCACTTCCTTGAAGCCTGGTATCTACTCCAGCCGCTCGCTCAATCTAGGTCAGGTGCCTGGTGATTCCAGCTCCCAGCTTTAAAGAGCCAGGCTCCAGGTACTCCAGGATTTGATGGGATGCGCTCTTCCCAAAGCTAGGGCTACACAGAGCTCTTAGGAAGTGGGTCAGAGGAGTTCTTGTCAGCTTCTAGGGAAGCAGGAAGGCTCGCAGATGGATTTGGGTACTTATTATGAAGGAAAACTGTTTCTCTGTAGGGTTGGCAGTGAGTAGCTGGGGAAATAAGAAGGGATAGAAAGAGGGTCTTTTCTATAGCCTGCCTAAATTTACACTGATTCAGCCCAAGAATCAGGGCAGTAACAATGAGATTAAAAATAAAATTTGCATCCCATTGGGTGGAGGTCCTACTGCTGRAAAAAAAGGATTCACCTGACTGTGTGTGACGGAAGGAGGGGAGGACGTGGGTGAATGTCCTGTGCAGCACTGAAATGGCACTGCCTCAGCTCAGAGTCCCTGCCAGGGCATCCCACAGCCCCTTCAGGCAGGAGGCTGTGCCACTGCTCGGGTTCAAGAGCAGGAGAGCAGGTGATAATGAGTATCCGTGTGCGTGCTTGGAAGGAGGGCGGAGAATTTGGGCAGCAGCCAGAGCTGTGCCAGCAAGTTGTTTGCTGTGGACACAGMAAAGCTTGAGGCTGGGCCAAACACGCATTTAATCAATATGTTTCAGATCAGAAACAACTTCTGAGTCTGGAAAGTCATTACCATTCCCACTTCATGTCCTATTGTCTTTCCTTGGCCTTTGAATGTGACAGCCTTGAGAGGTTTGGGTGTGAAAGGCTTTGTTCATGCAAAGGTTAATATGAAGAGCTCACGTATTACTGCTCTAAGTGCCTGTGGACGGGAGAAAGCATTAAATCCATTAGTAAATTGCAGGAGCTGTCATGCTGAAAATCAGGGAAAAGTTATGTTCTGTCCTCACATCCGAAACACCCGAGGGAGCCAAACACCCTGAGCCTGTCGTGAACGTCACACAGCCCCTCTGGTGCCTTCTAACRGGGGCTGCCCCAGAGTGGGGCAGAAAAGAGATTTCCTGCCCTGTAATTTCTGAAACCATTGCTGTCGTGCTGGGAGAAATCTCCTGAAGCTTCTCATGGAAAACTGAGCAATTAGGAAGGAGACAGGGAGAGAAGGAGGTCTCSGTCTGGACAGCCAAGGGCATCGTGAGCAAGGCACACCTGCAAGGCCATTCGGGGCTGAGATGGGAGGTTCGCATTCCCACATTTGGAGCTCTCACCGCCAGGCTCTGGGCTGCTCAGAACAGCTCCCTCAGCATCTTTGCAGCTGGCATCACTCCAGTGTGTACAAACAATGCAATATTTATTGGGATGGAGGCAGAGACTGACTTCACAACCCACTGGCTACGGCACTCGGTTGAGATGGACAGGGGCAAACCTGTGGCATCTCTGTTCCTCTGGACAGTTACTGGTGTGAGGTATAAACATTCCCAGCATCCAAAGTATGTGAGACTTCCAGCTCAGAGCAGGCAAGAGACTCGGGATAGGTCAGTCTGCTGCTGGTGGGAGAATGAGTTTGTTCCTCTTGTTTGRTGATCGAGGACTTGGAGCCAGTCCTCCAGTTCACCACTATATGCTCTGATCACCAGACTGGTGCTTCCTCAGAGCCCTGCTTTTGACCAGAATTTCCATCCCAAAACCAAGTAATGCCTTTCTGTGCCTACAGAAAATGCACAAAGAATTCTCTGAACTCAGCCACTCAAAATCTTGAAATATTGCGTGTACTGAGACATGTGCCCAACTAAACCCTGTTTGACGATAACAGGAGCACGGAAAACAGCCACGTGAGATTGCTCTGCAGGGTCATATCTTGGGTCTTGGGGGARATGAATAGAAGAAAATTTTGATTAGAAGACAAAAACCATTAAAATATTTGTATGGGCTTCGCCCTCTTTTTCTCAGCTTTAGCAAACAGGCAATTTTTCAATTTTTCTACATGTGGGACAAAGTATCCGGGCAGTGTTGGGTTTTCTTCACCAACTCTGTCTACATCTCGAAGTCATAAAAGGTGTGTGATGTGCATCTCATATCCTTAATATYGAATTAACTCTTCAGTGATGAGCCATCACTCCAATTTGGAGATTTTAATGAATTCAGGAGAAAAAAAGCTATAGCCATTAACCATTCACCAAAAAAAAAAGACCAATTCCGTTCCTGCCAAAGACAGCAATAAAGCACCTGCTGTTCTGCATGGACTTAGAATTTGGCTCAACAAACCTATATATAAATGTATGGAAATGTTCACCCACTGTGGTTTAACACAGATTTGTAACATTTCCAACGAAACAACTTCCAGTCTGTAAAAGCAAGAAGAGAATTCTAAAGCCTTTCACTTTGAAAACTAGAGGACAGTTTTTCTTAYTCACAATGCTTAATCTTTCCAGTTTATGTTGAAAATAAAAAATGCTTCATGGCTCGTAACGATTCTCGGTGTTACTCTATGAAAAACCCCTTTATACTTCACAGCTTTGAACGTGCTGTAGTTAAAGTGGCTTCAGAATACCTGGATCAAACACTATGGGTTTGGGGGCAAAAATCAGGGRTTAATTCTTCCTTCCACCAAAGCAGAGCCAACAAGGCAGAGCCTGTGCATTTAACTCACACAACTCTCTCACACTGTTCATTGGTAATGCCAGTGCCCCCCTTTGGAATGATKTAGGCAGGATCTGAGGGTGTGTGCACCGTAAAATGGAATTAATACAATGGGGAAAAGGACAATAAAATTCCCCTAGGATGCCCTTATAAATCTAGGGATACAGAGAAACATAAAGCAAACATGCACGAAAGGATTACCAAGACAGAACATCCCCAAAACTACTTTTTCTCCTCACTAATCCATATATTCACAACCACGGAAGGCGCTTTCTGAGCTGGATCATTACCCTGGCTCTAAACCTGTGCTTGCTCCCAACCCCAGGTTGGCCTTGCCAACCAAATCCCAAAGCACACAAAGACATTTAACGGCAGAAAGATCTACATACACCATGTATTCATTTTATCCTCATATCTTCTTAATTAAAAATAATTCCAACAGAGAGAGAAAGCCCCGCRTAGGAGGGCATTCAGCAGGAGCGGATCCATTTCCAAACCCGTATCAAATTCTGAGCCTGACTCTCTACATTTCTCACTAACGCACTTTTTCCTSCTTCTGAAGAGTGAGATTGTGAGAGTTGCCCACTGGCATGGACCATCCCTAGGAACTGTAGCAACCAGTATTCAGAGGCTCTCAGTTTTGGCAGCAAGCCTAATGTTATCTTTGTTTGCATAATATAGCATCTACATGGAAAACACATATGGATCCATATTTATTCATCCTTTGAACATGCACCAGGATTAATGCATTTAGGCATGCAAGACRTTCCAGATCATTAAAAGTAGGAGAAAAATCAAACCAAGTATTACACACTTTTCCTACAGTGATGATAAATGGGAGAACTATTTTGAAGCTATTCTTCTATTTTCTTTTGAAATAAGGTAATTGGGCTCATTACCATAAAGCCTGYGGGTAAATTATTTTTTCTCTGCGAGCTGGTTTCATTTTTTTGGAAGGGAAGTGTAATCATCTGAACCCAAAGTTTGCTTTGAAGGATCCTTGGAATGTGCTRTGGCAGGAAGAGACAMAMAACCCTAAAAGGTTACTCTGTTCTACCACTCCCTGGGAAAAGGGCACGGAAGTTCGTTTGATTCTAGAGATAATTCTAAGCATTCATCACTCCCTTCCTGTCTTGGTTTCGAGACAACGTGAGTTTGAAGCCCTTCTGATCCTAACACAAGGTCCATGTCTGTCCTGCAGCTGGGCAGGTCTGGAGTGATGAAGCATTCTTGGGCAGATGGGATCGGGAGGGCACAGTTATCCTTGCTGTGACAGATTTTTCCTGATTGTCAGATCAATGTCAGCTTGTTTATGTGTGGATCTCTAAAACAGATCCAAGCACTCCGAACACYCGGTGGCTGACTGCTTTCTGTATTAGACCAGGAACGAAAACCAAAAATAAATGAATGCGACTCACCAGTCTCTCTGACATCGGTGTCTTGTCTCCATCCGGCAAATGTTGTTCCAGAGCCAGCACAATACAATTGGCTATGATTGTAGCTAAAATCATGTATTCAAATGGAGTGAGGAGCAGAAGTTAAAGAAGACACTGGACAACACAAGGAGAACCCCATCCAAATCCTGTTTCTACCCACACAGTTGCATTAATTGAGCATTCTAAGATTTCTCGTATTTTTTGGAAGACATTTAGTCTCCTTGACTTCCTCGGTTCTCTCTGGGGTGTATTTGGGAGCAAAGTAGGCAATTGGCTCTCTTTTTGAGAGAGTTAGAGACTTACACACAATCTGAGCTGCTCAAGGAATTTGGGAGCAAGAAAGCAAAAGGTCCAAAGGAAACAAAAAACTATGAATAATTATTGATTTTAAACAAGATTGATAAGCCAAACTGCCTCCAAATAGATTATACAGCTGAACACCATCTGCTGAATTCTTCAGAAACATTTAACTTCAGCACATACTGTAAATAAGTGATRGGCACGAAAAGTTTGATTGAGAGTATCTACGCAGGTCAAAACCAGGAATTACTGCTGGATTGCAATGCCTGCTCCCGGTGAGAATAAAACCCTCAGCACTCTATCGGGATGTAGGGCAGAAGCGATCCCAGGGGAAAGAATCCGAACCCGGCACCAGGTCCCCCCTTGCCTTTCGCCGCCGTCTCCCACCCTGAGCTGTGCCGAGCCCCAGCTCTCCCAGGGCGGAGCCGCGCCAAGGGCGGCAGCGGGAGCCGAGGGCGGGCGATGGCTCCGCTGGGCACCGCGGGGAGCTCGGCTCGGCACCGCGGAGAGCTCCGGACAACATCACCGGGAGCGCCTCTCAGCACCGCGGAGAGCTCGGCTCAGCACCGCGGACAGCGCTGGTCCACACCAGGGATACAACGCCCGGGAGGGCTCGGTTCAGCACCGCGGAGAGCTCGGTTTGGCACCACAGGGAGATTGGTTCGGCATCACGGGGAGCTCGGCTCAGCACCGCGGGCAGCTCAGTTCGGCTCCACGGTCAGCCTGGCTTAGCACCATGGGCAGCTCATCTAACACCGTGGGGAGCTCGGCTCAGCACCATGGTCAGCTCGGCTCGGCACAGCGCTCAGTTCGGCTCAGMACCGTGGTCAGCTCAGCTCAGCACCGTGGTCAGCTCAGTTCGGCTCCACGGYCAGCYTGGCTTAACACCACGGGGAGCTCGGCTCAGCACCGCTCTCAGCTCGGCTCAGCGCTGTGGTCAGCTCAGCTCAACACCGTGGTCAGCTCAGCTCAACACCGTGGTCAGCTCAGCTCAGCACCACGGTCAGCTCGGCTCGACACTGCGGTCAGCCTGGCTTAGCACCGTGGTCAGCTCGGCTCAGCACCACGGTCAGCTGGGCTCAACACCGTGGTCAGCTCGACTCAGCACCACGGGGAGCTCGGCTCAGCACCGCCCTCAGCTCGGCTCAACACCGTGGTCAGCTCAGCTCAGCACCGTGGTCAGCTCATGTCAGCACCGCGGTCAGCTCGGCTCCACACCGCCATCAGCCCGGCTCAGCACCGCGGACAGCGCCCGGCCCCGCCCGGCTCGGCCCCGCCGGCCCCGCCGCTCCGGCGCGGGGAAGGGCCGGTGGCTCTGCCGGTCCCSCCGGCTCCGCAGCGCCCGAGGTCCCCTCCCCACACCCCCGGGAAAGATGCCGCCGAGTCGCCCAAGAGGCGGGAGAGGGACAGATTGAGTCTACCCCGGCAGCCAAGGCGATGCTCTGCCTGTCACCGGGGATTTGGGGCTTGTTTATCCAGACTTAAATGCACGGAAAGAGAAATGGATGAGGAAGTGCAGCAATCCCTGGGATTGTATAATATGGACAGAAAGATCAATACGTGTGTGTGTGCGTGTGTGCGTGTGCGTTCAGAGAGAAGGGAAGTGCATTGACTCTACTGGTGTATTTTTCCTGTTAGCCCCTCAGGAAGTGAAAACTGGGGAAGTCTAAGCAGGAGCTGGCCTCTGTGGCAAYTGAAAGTGTTGCTAGGAGGCTGGGAGGAGGCCTTGCTGCTGTTAGCTGAGGATTAATAGGGGTGTGATATCAAATGAAAAGAAAACAACCGGCTCCCCTGAGACCCCCAGTGTAAAGCACTCCTGTACACACACACACACTGTTACACACACACACAAAACCTACTCGTGGTAGCCTCGGTCTGCTCCCCTCTGCTCATGGCTTCACAACCACCATTCCGAGCAAAGCCCCCTTCTCACTGCAGCTCGCTTGGCCTGGGAGCTGGGTCTCAGACAGGAAGCATCTGCCCCTTTCACAATACAGCAGATGATCCCTCTCCCCACTCACTGCCTCCTTCTGCCACCAGGCTTTGCTAATTTTATTTTTTTTTTTAGTGCAGCCTAAGCTTAGGCTACGCACCTAATCAAAGTGCCATGATTCATGTTGATTCAAATGGATTCAGGAGGGGATGTGCTAAAACCGAGCTGCAATGATTGTATTCCTGGGATTTACCTGGGCTATCAATGTCCCCTACTACCAATGCAGCTTTAATGCTAAGGTGTCACCATTTTTATCCCACATTCCTTCTTCTATTCACAGGAAGACAGAAGAGTTGAAAGGCTCCAAGATGGAAATAAAAATCAGGATTCATCGGCACGAATCTCACGGAACCCTTTGCAACTGACTCGAATTGTAGGAAATGTCAACCTATGCGAGTGTACATCTCACCCCTAAAGACGCCCTGACATGTCTTACACACACCCCTGGCATCAAGCACACCACCAGCACCCTCCGTGTTCCCACGGAAGCGATTCCCTGACACCCATCAGCATCATGTCGGGCACACGGCYCCCCGGCACACACACCCATCGCACCCCCTGGGATCGCACCGYCTGCAGCAGCACCAGGCACTCACCCTGCGCTGCCTGGAGGGGTCTCTGCCCCTCAGCCTCCCTCTCCCCCTCCCCACCTTCCCCGCCGTGCCCACACAGCCTCCCTGAAAGGATATGGCCACTCTGTTATTCGCTTGGCGTATTTCCGTATAACATTATCTTCACTGAAGATGAAGAGGGATCTGTTGACTGTGAAGCAGTTCTGTTTGACAGGGATGGGGTTGTAGAGAGCCATAGTCCTGGCCCTCTGAGCCATCGACTGTTTATACATCCTTTGGCCGGCTTGGGGGCCACCTTGCCGGCTGCTCCCTCTTCCAGCCCCGGCCGGCCCTCCACCTCCATAGCGGGTTGGCAGATCATCCCCAAACCGAGCCATCCTCGCAGTGCACGGAGCCGGGCGCTACAATCCAAACTGGCAGCCGAGGCGAGAGGAAGACGCATCACAGCGCGCAGCACTTCTCCCTCCGGGGGCTTCAGTCGCGGGATCGGGATGGATCGCAGCAAAAATATATCGATATGTTATAAAAAAAAAAAAAAAAAAAAAAATCCTCTTCCCTTCCTCCACCCCCTGCGCTTCCCCGCCGCTGTGGCCGCCCGGGGGTCGGAGGAAGGCGCCGGGGCTCCGCTCACCTCCCCGCACAGGTGTCGTCTCTCCGGCCCGACCTCATGGCCGGGGCGGCGGGGGGTGGCCGCGGTGGCCGCGGTCCCTTCGGCCGCGGGGCGCCGGGCTGGGAAGGGGCTGCGCTGCTGCCGTGCCCGCCGCGGGAGCGCTACCGCCGTGCCCAGCCCAGCCCGGCACGGCTCCGGCACGGCCCGGCCCCGCCGCATGTGATGCCCGGAGCCAATCGGCCGCCGCGGCTCCGCCCGCTCCAGTCACCGGCACCGGGGGGCGGGCGGGGAGGGAGGAGGGAGGACGGAGCCGGCCCGGCCCGGCCGCCGCCGCCCACCCCGGTAAATACGGCGGAGCCGCGGCCACTCCCCGGGGGAAGGAGGGATCGCTCCCCTCCCGCCCCTGCGCAGCGCTCCGCGGGCGCGCAGAGCCCCGGCCGGGGGTGCCGCCGCTCGCAGGGTGGGGGGCACGGGCGAGGCAGCCCCCGCGCCTGCGCGCCGCCGCCCAGATGTGCGCTGCCCAGATGTGCGCTGCCCAGATGTGCGCTGCCCAGACGCGCGCTGCCCAGCTGCTCTCCCGCGGGTGCCCCGAGCCGCGGCGCGGGCAGCGCTGGGCAGCGCGGCTCCCCTCGCCCCGCCTGGGCCGTCAGAACCCCGGGGACGGCGAGGGCGGGGGGGGCACGGTGTGAAACGGGGGCGCAAAGGGGACACCGGGGCTGCGGGGCGAGGCGGGTGCTCAGCTCGCAGCCCCCGGGAGCTCGGGATGGACGCGGGGCGGGGGATGCAGCCCCCGCAGCGCACCCGGGGCTGGGGCGGTGCGGGGATGTGCGGCACGGGCTGGCTGCGAGCAGGGCTGCGCCCTTCTGCACAACTTACTTTGTTTCTCCTTGGTTTGAATGACTCCTGCAGAGCACTGGATACCTTTAATCCCGTATTTATGGACGAAATCCTTTAATCCTGTTTATTCCAACACCCTCTGTTGCTTCCCTCCAGCACAAGTCGGGAAGATAACTCCTCCTTGTTCCTGGAGCGCCGCACKGCAACAGCCACTGCAGTAGCTGGCGAGGAAATGCTTTTGCATTTAGGCTAAATTTGGGATTCCGACTATTAACTTTTAGAAGGGACCCCCCAGAGAAGTCAGGGCTGTCAACAGGGGGACATTTGCACGTCCTCCACAGCCAGGAAACCCTGGACTCCGCCGCTGATGTGGTTTTTGCCTTAGTCATCCAAGCCGTCTCAGTTCAGAACCAACCCACCGGCCAGGCAAGGCTGTAGCAATAACATCTGCCGGCTTCAGGAGCCAGTCAGAGGGGCTGGCAGCAGCCACAAGTGACACAAATAAGGTCTGGCAAGATGCAGAGGGTGACTCTCTGGAAGAACCTGGCTCCTTGCGCCGGGGCTTGGTGTCCGGAGGGCTCTCTCCCGCTGCAGCACGGCCAGGAGACGCGCCCGGAGGCAGCACCGGCTGCCGGGGGGAGCCGGGAGCGGCTCTAACACAAGGAAAACAGCGAGGCAAGGAGGTGAATCACATCCTGCTGCCTCGAGGACACAGCGGGAGCCACCACCCACCCCCCCACCCCGGCACAGACAGGGGCACCCGGGTCCTGCAAGCCCTGGGGACCAGGGCAGCAAGAAGCAGCTCCAGTCTGGGGTTGCCTTCCCGTGCACTTGCTGGGAGTGCAATAAAACAAGACCTTTCTCCCCACCCCAGTTTTGGGGAATTTGCAGATTGAGCTGAGTGCTGGAGTTTTGGGGGRAAACTTTGCCTGGAGGCAGATGCTGGAGTCGTTCAGCATCCCTGTTCCGCTCAGACCCCGGGCAGAGAATAAAATGAGTGTTTCTTCCTAGGAGTCCACCCCTGGGCACTGCTGAGCTGATCCACACAAATGGGAAAGTTTCCTTATTTTGTTGATGGAAAAGGAGGGTGCAGAGATGAACAGGAGAATGCTTTTCTTTCTTTAAAACTTCCCGTAAAAAGCATTTTCACCCTCACTGTGTTTTATTCTATGATGGATTTACATTTCACCTGAAAGTCAAGTTTCCCCCAGCTGACTTATTTACTTGCCTAATTTTTATTAAACGTACTAATTTAGTAGTTTAATTTTTCACTTTTCTGTTTCTGGCCACTACATCTGACAAATCCTTTTACAGTGGAAAAACCTGACTCTTTCTCAGTGACCATTAGAAGGGGAAATGCCATTTTCAATAACACCCCCACCTCTTCTGATGGAAATCAGAGGGAAAAAAACCCAAACACATTGGTTTCCACAAATCTTCACATCTGCATCCTGCTGTGCTTACAAGATCAGGGAGATGGACGAATGACACAACAGCTCTGAAAAGTCAAAAAAAAAAAAAAAAGTGTTGTCTTTTGCATCAGGTCTGATTGAGAATCGGGGAAAATTCTGACCTCCACATCCCCTTCCCTCCTCCTACAGCCACCAAACCCTTCCGCCTCTCCCAGAACAGGCTCCCCACCACGGCACTGCAGTGAAATCAGCAGCCAGGGCCGTGGGGGTGTTTGTGACAGTGAGAAAATGATGTGAGTGTGTCGTGAGGATGTTCTGTTCAACCAGTTTGCCCTTTCCTCAATCTCCATGCTCAGGGCTTTTTTTTTTTTTCTGGATTGTTTTTTTTTCACACCCTAAGGAAGATCACGCAGACCTTAAGCATTGAAAACCTTAAAGAAGAGAAGGAGATTGTGATTGCCAGGATTATTTGGCTTTGAGAGGGGAAAGCGTCAGGATTTAGCTGGGCTTTTTAAGATYATGAGAAAAGCAGGGGAGTTAAGAGAAAGCAAAAAAATTCAGAGCGGCAAAACAGGTCAGACATCCATAATCTCCCATTATGGGAGGGCAAGGAGCATTCCATGGAAAATTCTAAAAACGGAGTCGGTCACGAGTGACTCCTCCTCGTAAGCCCCAAAGACAGAGGTGAGTAAATCACTCTGCTCTCCAGCGCTGCTTAGCAAGGAGCCTTCCTCATCCCTGAGCAGCTTTGCCAGGCAACCAAACGTTTCCCTGGACTTTCACCTCCATCCCAAGCCCGAGGCAGGTGACCAGGCTTAATGGAGCAGCACTTCCATCTGGCGAGGCACAGACAGGGCAGGGAAAATGGTCCAGCGTCTCAGGTCTTTTCCTGTCGGATGCCTGGGACACTGGGATGGTGGCAAGCACCCGTGGCACGGTTTATTTGCCCTGGCACGGCTGCCAGGACAGTCTGGATCCAGCTCTGGAGGGGTTTCCGGTTAAACCACAAAGAAGTGGACTTCCAGAGGCAGCAGCACAGGCTTCCTGCAGCAGGGACAGYGGCTAAAATTTAGGGACACGATCCCAACATCCCTCTCTGAGCAGGACAGGAGGGACACATTGGCAGAAAGAGCAGCAGGAAAGCAGATTCCTTCCTTTAAGAGAGGAAAGGACTYCCGCCGTGCCCTGACTTCCCWGGATCCTGCCCTACACCTGGAGTGGCCCAGAGCTTCCCAGCAYGCCTCGTGTCCAGGTGAGCTCAGGGAACTGCAGGTAAACTGTGATTTGCTCTCAGAATCTGCAAGACTGAGGAACAGAGGAGCCACTTCAATCCCATCTTGTGGCTCTGGATCCAGGGTATTGCCAAGCAGAGCAGCTCCCAGGAGCACATTTCCTTTAAAAACAAACAAATGACACGGACTGCACATCTCCTCCCAGCCCACAGGAAGGTCCAGAGCTTCAGGCCAAGGAAAGCAGCTTCCCAAGGTGTTCCTGGCCGCTGATTTCTGCTCTCCTCRCTCACATTTTGCACCAGCTGTGCTGGAGGAAAATCCTGCTGCGAGGCAGGTACAGGGAATTGTTAAAGCTGCTGCTCAGGGCTGCCAGAGGATGGAGAATGGATTTATGCAAAAGCCAGCGAGGGCAGGGCAGTGAGAAAGATGCTCTGATAGTTTTTATTGAGAATTAAAGAGCGAACAAAGGGGAAAAAAAACCTCTTGAAGATACAGCTCCTCTTATGCATGTTCTGATCACGATATTGTGTGTAATAGAGGATCCTAAAGGCAAATTACCCTCAACTGCTGTACAAATGTGGAGTGAGAGAGACCCTGAGCCCGTCAGCTGGGCTGGCACTGCTGGCAAAGCCCCTGGGCTGGCACAGCAATTCCACCTCGGCACGAGGGGCTGCACAGCCCTCCCAGGATGGAGCATCCCGATCCCACAGCACCACACGGCTCTCCCAGGCCCCTTCCAGGCCACGACAGACCGAGTGTGCTGTTTACAGGAATGAGTTTAAATGGTCGGAATCGRGGAAAGGGCACGGAGGGACAGAGCTCAGAGCCCTCAGCAGGTCCGGGGGGAAAGCAGGAGCTGCGAGTCCCAGCTCAGCACCTTCCCCACGTCACCTCTCCACCCCGAGTGAACCCCAGGGGACCAGGAGCTGTTGTGCTCGTTCTGTTCCTCTTGAACGTAATTCCTTCGTGGGTGGATCACGACACAAACCCAGCTGCTGGCTGTGGCAGGAGCCAGYGGAATTAAATCCCAGGTAGCTCAATAATGAGGTTTTCAGCTCAGAAAGAACTTCAGCGAGCAGGACCAAAGTCTGAATCACCACACTGGAAAACTCACAGCAGTGGATAASCAGGAAATCACAGGACACAGGGAAGCAAAGCTGCCCACGGGTTGGAGAGGGACAAGAAACCTGTGTGGTGCTCAGCGCTCCCTTCTGAGCTCCAGCTCCACCAGAGCAGTGTGTGCACAGGCAGCGCCTGTGGCAGGGGAGCTGTGAGAAGAGGATAGATAAAAAGTGCTTAAAAATATATCAGGCTTGATATTTTTATTTTCCTCAGTATTTCTGAGATCATTTCTACACYATTGGTCTCCAAGACCAGCCAGCAGGGAAGGGCAACTTCACTCCTTCTCTTCCATTATTTGGACCTCGATTTAACTGAGGACTTCATCACCAGGAGGGGGAGATTCAGGGAGTCTTTGCCTGTCTTTSAGCACATGTCTGTCTGTGGCACAAAAATGATCAGACATCTAATCCTCCTTAAGATTCAGGTCTCTCCTCTCCTTAGGCTCTCCCGAACATTTGCCTGGATGCTTCTCAGCAGCTCGATGTCAAAACRCCTTTTCAAATCTGACTTTATCTGAACTCGAGTCGTGTACAGGCTCAGCTCTGCGTGAGCTTCACTCTGGAAATCCGAGATGGAGAAGGATCATAAGAGCTGACAGAGCACCAGGGCTCTGCTGGTCCGGATCAGGAGTTGGATGGGCAACTGGGAGAAATCTGGGAATTTCACAGTTGCTTGCCCAAAGGTTAATGCAAGTGGAAGACAGTCCCCAGGTTTCTTTCCACATAAACCCAGCCCTGCTGTACTTGTCTCCCACAGGAGTTTGCTGGACAATTTGGAAAGCTCCCAGAGTGCCAGGTTCATGTCAAATCCCACTGCAACCCTGGCTGGATTATTTTTGCATTATTATAGGATACAGATSGATCAAAGACCAAGAGCTTGTGGCTTTCTCAGTGATGGGCAACAGAAATAATTCAGGCATAAGAAGAAAACACAGAGAAATGAACACACAGGGAAATGGCTCCATGTTCACAGCTGCCACATTTTGGGATGAAATGCCCAAAGACAAAGTGCAGGAGGGCCCAGATTCCCAAGGTCCTCTGAAGTTTTGAAGAACTTGTGGACTGAAGTCCACACAAGGAGAGCACCACACTGCAAAGCCTTCTGCTTCCTCAGTGGTAGGAGGCTGTTCCTGTGGAATTAGGGGACATAATATACTCCTGCAGATGCTGTGCTTGCTTCTGCACTCAACATCTGCAAAAATGCGTTTGCAACAGCAGTAATCAGGTCCTTGCTTATGCAACACACCTGAGGGAGGGCGTGGAGGGGGAAAAGAGAACCTCCACGGCGTTTTCTTGCACTAAAAAAAGAGCCTTTGCTCTGGAACAGCTGGAACAGCTGTCTGGGCAAGCCCATCTCCCAGCAGGCATCACCACGGAGCAGGGAACATGGAATGATGACAGCCCCAAACCTGCTGCAGCTGCAGGAAGTGAGAGTTCACCTTCGTCCTCCAGCACAGCCTCTGGAAATGCTGGTGCAGCTGGAGCCAGGGCAGTGGCACCACCTTACACATCACCTCCTCTGCAGGAAAACGCCACAGGGAAATGCTCCTCGGAGTATCCTTGAATCCATCCCAAGTATTCCCAGTTTCAAGKGGGTTTTGGTCTTTTTAACCTAGGAAGAGGAAGAGGGTTTAGTGCCATGTGGTCAGATGGCAGAAAACAAGGATCAGTTTCCCTTATAGGGTCTTAGGTTCATTATGCCACAAACCCAAATGGACCATGCATCAAAAAATGTGGACAAATTGCCTTAAAACTGGGCATTTAACCCATTTTTCCTGAAGGAGACTGCAGATACACGTCACATACGCAGGCAGAACCAAAGCCAGAGCAGTGATAACTCCTCCCCCTTCCCCAAACCCTGCGGGTGCAGGAGTCCTTGTGGCCACCGTGCTGCTGTTCGTGCTCCTCCAGTGCTGATGTTTCCTGGCTGAGTGCTGAACCAGAGCCAGGACACCTGGGGCTCCCCAAGGCTTTGTTACCCCAGGCACACGGCCATACCCCCAGCCTTTAAATCACCACATTTCCCCCATCCCGAAACAGGCATCAGGATTCCTTTGCTTGTGTTTTCCCTGTTTCAGTTATTATCTCCATGATCCTGGGATTCTCTTTCCTCCTCTGCAGAGTGCTCAGCTCAGCGAGGCTTCCAACCCACTCAGGACCTCCAATCCACCGGAGACAGCGATTCAGGGTCTGATGAGGTGCTCAATGAGCTGCAGATAATGGGTGAACGTGCAGTTACTCTGTCTGGGACCGGGTCAGGAGCCGTGCAGCAAGCACGGATAATAGGAATTAAAAGAAGCAATGCCCACCCCACAGCCAGGAAAAATCTGAAAGGTTAATGCACACGGAAAGGGAGAAACACAATAAAAAGCTCTGGAGCTACAGATTAACGTTCAGTTCTTGGAATCTGTCATTGTTGTTGAGGAAGAGACTGAAAGGCAGGAACAGGAGCTGRATGCCCTACTTCCACTGCCTTGCACTGGGAGTTGGGGTTTGGGTTTGCTTTAAGCCTTTCAGTATCTTCCCCATTTGTTTTTTCTTCCAAACCTGCAGTTGAAATGCAAATGACAGCGACTTCGATAAGCGGCCTGAAAGCTGAAGAATATCGACAGGCAGGGAATCCCCCAGGCTTGGGGCKGGTTGGTGCATCAGAAAGCAGCTCCCCCTGGCCGGCCAAAAATCCGTGGCCGGGCAGAAGGAGGTGGAGGGCACCCGGGAGACAGCTCCGGCTGTAACCCCACATCCATCAGGCAACCAACCCGTTTAGCTCGGGTGCTCGTTGTTTGTTCAGCTAATGGTGAAAGTTATGTCCACAATCCTGTCTAAATTAAGTATTCAGCTATTTCGCAGACACAGTAAGTCGGTCAGCCTTAGCCTCAGTAATTAGGGCTTACTGTTTAATTAATCTCTTGTGGTCGCACACGCGATCCAGCAGTCTCTATCACACTCTCCCTGCTGGCTCGCACGGAGAAGGGAAGAGAGGCCGAGGAGCAGGAGGAGTTAATCCCTTAAGCTCATCCCCATCGCACAGCCTGAAGTGGAAGGGGGGAAGGGGAGCTGCTCTCTCCCGCTGGTGGGAGAAGATTTGGATTACAAGACAGCAAAACCCCTCGGGGTGTGGTGAGCTCATTGCCCAGCAGTCCTGTCACCCCTCGGACAGGGACAGAGCCGAGCCCTCGGGGACTCGCTGGCCGCAGCAGGGAAGGAGGGAGCTGCCCCACCTTTGCTGAGCTTCCCCCTTGGCACAGCCCTACAGACCCCCAGAGTGTCTCCGGCCTCTCCAGCCCCGGGGTGGATGCCCAGGGACCGCCCAGGGACCAGGACAACGGGGGACACCCGAGGAGCCCCGTCCCTGGCAGTGCCACGGAGCCAGGGGCAGCAGCACCCCAGGGCTCAGGCAGGAACCGCGCTGCGAATGGGAGCGTGTGGAGGAGTCAGAGCTGCTCTGAAGGGAGAATCACAGAGTTTCTAGTTTGGAAAACACCTCTAAAGTTATCTAGTCCGGAAAATACCTCTAAAGTTACCGAGTCCAACCGTTCACCCAGCACTGGCAAGGCCACCATGTTCCCAAGCGCCACAGAACTTTTAAATCCCTCCGGGGATGGTGACTTCACCACTGCCCTGGGCAGCCTGTTCCAGAGCTTGACAACCCTTCGAGAGAAGCAATTTTCCCTAATATCCAATCTAAACTTCCCCTGGAGCAACTTAAGACCGTTTCCTCTTGTCTTACCAAGATACCAGGGGGAAGCAGTGCACAGCCGAAAAGTGCTAAAGCCTGAAAATCAACCTCCCAGAGCGCCGGAACAGGGGAAAAACAGTCACTGGAGCAAGATTATCCTTTGAAGTGGTAAATAAACAACGTGAAGATCTTCTGCGGGTTATAGATCCAGCACAGAGGGGCCAAGAAAGTGTTAATTAATGTCAATCCCAAATATAAAAGCAGGTGATCACCAGCATTTTAAGGTGTTTTTCCCTTTCAGGATGTCAAGGAAAAGAGTGCRGAAACCCAAGGGGTCCCGTGGAGGGCCAGTGGCACACGGTGCCCTGAGCTGGTGGCCGAGGGACAGAAACCCAGCGAGGGTCTGGGCTCCGCGGACCRCTCGGAGCTGCTGGGAGAGGATGGGAAGCTGTCCCGGAGGAAATCCATCACCTCCAGCCTCCGCCTCCCCCCTGCCCCGCCCCAGGATGCCGAGACGGGCCCCCCCGGGACAGGGACAAGCCCTGGCGAGGGGAACACGGCCCATCCCTGTCCAACCTCAACCCGCGTCCCGCGGGAGCCGCTCCGCAGCCGCGGGAGCGCCGGGATCGGGTGGGTCTGGAGCCGCTCGCCGCATCCTCGGGACTTTTCTGGGGCTCCAGCGCCCTCTGCTCCGGCACGGGCAGAACTGAAACTCCGCTCACCCCACGCGGGGCAGCGGGCCAGGGGCTGGGGGTGCCACCCGCCCRCACCCGCGGCCGGGGGTGGCTTCCCACGGCTGTCACTCTGTCACCGCCGGCTCTCCCCGCGCGAGCCCTGGCGCTCAATTAAGCAGGTTTCTGTCTTAGACGTTGCAAGTTTAATTATTTGCAAGGTTAATCGCCGGGGGAGGTGTCCCGCCCAGCCCAGGGACAGCGGCTCTGCGGGGCACCGGGAGCATCCCTGCCGCCAGCCCTGCGCTGGCTCCTCCGGGAGCAGGACGGAGCCCCGGGGATGGCGCTGGATGGAGGCAGCGGGCAGCGCCGTGTGACACGGCTCCTCTGCCCTCGGCGCGGCCACACGCGGCTCCTTCAGGTCCTTTCAGGTGTTCAGATCCTTGCTCTTGTTCCGCCCATTCCCTCCTGCCCGGAGCAGGCAGGAGCAGGGCACCCCCTGCCTGCCACGGGCTCTTCCTCCTGACATGCTCATCCCCGGGAAGTAGAGGCTGCCAAGGCTCTCATCCCTGCCAAGGGCTCCAGCGTCCCCACCACGACCTGGGAGATCCTTTCCCTCCTTCCCCAGGGTCGAGCACTGGGAGAAGCTGCTCCACAGGACATGGATACTCCCAGAGCAGAGAGCCGCTCCTGCAGCACCACACTGAACAAGCCTGGAAAAATCGGGAGGGAAGCTGCTCACATTCCTTCAGAACAGCTTCCACAGCCTCCCAAAGCCACAAGTCACCCTTGCTCTGCACGAGAGGTTCCTCATCCCTGACTCTCCTGCTGGCTGCGAGTGTGTGACTGATTCTCTTGGCACGGAAAAGGCTTGGGTGGTTCCAGGCACGACCACGYTTAGAGATGCTGGAAAATTTTCTCCTGGAAACTCAGAGCCTTAAAGCCTTGAGGGACCCCAAAGTGAGAGTGCCCTGAGCACCTGCACACCCCCTGCCCAGCTGCTCCTTAACTTTGGGGTGCCCTCAAGGCTCTGAGTTTCCACCAGAAATTTTTCCTCYGTCTCTAAACCACTGGTCCTGCCTGGAACCACCCAAGCCTTTGCCATGCCAAGAGAATCAGTGACACATTCCCAGCCAGCAGGAGAGGCAGGGATGAGGCACTTCCCTCCTGACATGATGCACCCYGTTAGGAGCTCCTGGGGCTGTAGAACAGAGGCACCACCACYTCCTGTGACCCAGAAGGTCTTCTGAGAAGAACAACATCAAGGAGAGAGAAAATAAGTTAAGATTTGAGGAATGAACACAACAGAAACAGTTCAGAATCCAGCAGCCACGTCCTGCTGGGTCCTTAGTGGAAAAGTCGCACCTTTCTCCATGTTTCCCCCAGTTTTCCTTTAGGAATCTSTTCGTTAGGCACTYGTCTCTTCCCTTRTACCTGGCAGATGCCCAGTCTGGGCCCCCAAAGTTTGAACAATAAAAGTAAAGAAAAAAATTCAAATGTTGCTTTATGCATGGATTTATCTATATATATTAAAAACTGTACATACATAAATGTAAATGTGCATTGATGTGTTTGTAACATTTCCCTGGATTCTCTCAGGCCAGGACTTGCACGGTTTCACCTCAGAACCGGCAGCACTTCCCTCCACGACGGAGCTATTTGGAGGAGRCACAGCCCAAAATCCCAACCAACGGGTTGGGATTGGTTGGTTTGTGGTTCCATAAAGCAATGCCGGGTCCCAGCCAGGCCCTGGGGACACCGTGGCACCACCAGAGTCTTCAGGCAGTGCCACCACATGTGGCAGGAGGGGCCAGCAGGGGATCCGGGCACGGCACACGATCCSAGCCTGCTGCGATCCCTCGGCCCCAGCGCGCGAGGAGGTGGCACCTCAGGAGCACGAGGGCTGATTCATGACACACTCAGGACTCTCCAAAGGCATTCTTTATCTGCATTACTGAGAGGGCTTAATTACCCCTCCTCCCATCAGAGGAGACACTCAGAGCTTCTATCAGGGAGAAAATGATTTCCATCAGCGAACAGAGCACGCGCCACAACCAAACGCTCGTGGCAAGGGACGTCAGACGGCTGAAGAGCTCCTGTTTCAAACCTCACCGTGCCTGAACCGCACAGGCTGGCCCAGAAAGGAGGGAAGAAGTGCCCAAATGCAGCAGAGCTGAGCAAGCTTTTCAGTGGCAGTGCTGCAGGAGAGGCCCAGCAAGGCCAGAAAACGGGAAAATAGAGGAAGGAACTGCAGCGAAGGATCTTGCAGCACAGGAACTGGCAAGAACAGGGGTTAAAAACACTAAATAAAGGAAAGTAAAGCAGATTTAGGAGCAGGAGGCCCATTTTCTTGTCTCGGCTTTGGCAGCAAGTGGAGCCCAGTGGTCAGAAGAGGGGCCTTGAAGGGATCTGGCAGCTTTTCACAAGCACTAAGCCCATTGCCAGCTTCTGGAAAACAAACACACAGTCAATGCCTCTAAAGCATTTCCATCTTTCAAAACGGAGGCAASGTTTCAAGAAGTGTTTAGAGCCCTGTGGGATTCCCACGAGCGCCTCAGCAAGAGGCACCWGAGTCCTGATGGAGTCAGCACTTCACTCGCTGCACTTTCAGCTGCTCAGGGTGTTGTGGCTCCCGAGGTGGCAGTGACACCAAACACACAGTGATGGTGTTATTAAATACACAGGGACCGTATTTCCAGACTGGGGCAGGCCAAAGGTCATGTCCCATCACCAAACACCGTGCCCAGACATGACAACAGCCCCTCCAGTGCTGGTTGTTGCTTCCTCCCCCAGGAGAGCTCACTGGTTTGAYTCATTTGCAGCTCCAAGATATTTTACCCTTGACTGCAGGTTTTTTGCTGGACAAAAATTAATGTAATGAAGAAAACCTGTGGGAATCCAAAGGGTGTTTTTAAAAGCTCAATTCAAGCCCTTGGTTGCATTATTACTTTTATTATAAAGCAACTTCTATGATATTATTACGATTGTGCCAGSACTTGGTTTTCTGCAATCACAGAAATTCTCTCTGGTCTTTAAATAACAAAAAAACTCTATTATCATCTGAACCACAAAAATTCCAAACCCCACAGCCTCTCTCTCTCCTTGGCAGCTTCCCCATCTCAATCTGCTGCACGACTTGGACCTTTCCTGGAGGAAGAACACTGGAAAATCCGGGGCCAGCTGGTGCTCCTGGCCCAGCTGGGGAGGGCGGGCTGGGTGGAGGGAGCCCATCCAGCATGGGCACTTCCACTCTGCCTCTCATGCCCAGCTCTTTGATGTTTTCTCGAAGATCCAAGAAGCCTCTGTGATCCTAAGATCAAATGWTCCTTCAGTGAGCTAATCCCAGGCCTTTGGATGCAGCCAGCGCTGCTCCTCTCCCCASGTTGGTTTCCTTTTCTCTCCTCCCKCCCTCCCCRTGCTCCTGTCAAGGGATGCTGTTTGCTATTCCTTGGAGAAATCCAGATGTACGGCCAGGATTTCCAGCACTGGCATCTCTGCAAGTTAAACACAGTAATTACAGCTCCAAGCCTTCAGRGGAGGGGCAGTTCCCCTGCCAGCGATCAGGGCTTTCAGCATCCGCTTGACATCCTCTCCTGGAACGGGAGAATTACAGGGATCGTCGCCCGGGTGGAATGGAAATGAGAATTCCTGCCAGGGAACAGAGTGGTCAGCTCAGCTCCCAGCTCTGTCACCACCCCACGGGTCGTTTGTCCAGTGAGGAATGAAGGCCCAGATCACCAGGAGCAGGGCTCAGTCGATCACCAGAAGGGTTTGGTGAGAGGAGAGTGAGGTTTTTACACTTTAGAGCAACAAGGGCAGAGTCAAGAGCCACAGGAGCTCCCGTGGGAGCAGGGCTTGAGTAGCTGAGCAAGGCTGGTGGCACCTCCTGCACGGGCAGCAAGGTCRTGGCACTGTCCTCAAAACACCCCTGACTGGGTTTGTGGGCTGAGCTGAGGGGGGAAAAAAGGGGAATGGGACATCTTTGTGTTCCCAAAGCTGCCGGGATCACTCCCTGCTCCCAAACAGCCCCTCAGGCAGTGGGGCTGGGGGGGCACAGCCCAGCTGAGCCCCACTGAGCACAGCACAAACAGGGCTGCCAGCCCTTCCCTATCCCAAAACCACACAGGGAGCAGCTCACCTGGAAGGAAAGGTGGTCCTCAAAAACAAGGAGAGCCAGGAGCAGGGAGAATGAAGCCCTGGCTTTGTGCTCAGACCCCAACAGCAGCAGAGGCACAAAGGGGGGGAGTCACCAGAGACATGAGTCCCATATAAACCTTGCTGAGACTGATTTAGCTTACACAGTCTGGGAAGAGAAAATCCGAGAGGCACGTGACTCTTTTGCCCACACTGAGGGGTCACCTCCCTGCCGGGATGGGGGACAGCCCTGCAGGGTGTTTGGGAACAGTTCTGCTCTGTGGTTTGCCCCCAGCTCCAGCAGCCTCCCCTGCCGAGGCAGCCTGCAAGCACCAGGGCCAGTCCGTGCTCACACTTCATGCCTCATTTTCCCAACCTTTCCCAGTGCCYTGTTCATTGTGTTTGTAGCCAGAACAACAACAACAAACAGCAAAATCAGCATTTCAATCAGAAATCCGTTGTTCGCTCTAGTCCTGGAGCATTGGGTGACACACCATATCTGAGCAGCCCAGCTCMCTGTTTAGAATATTTCTCTCGAGTGGGTCTGGACTGTTCCTGTTTCAGAGAGTTTATGAAAGGATTAGTTCTTGGGAACAGCTGCATTTCTCACTTCACTGGCAAATAAACACACCAGGCTCGTTCTGCAAGTGGCATCAAAGCAAAAGAGCTCAATACTTTCCAAGGGTTGTTCCCTCCTCACCCCACCCCGGGGCCCTACATGTCCTCTTCTTGCTCAGAAGGCGATTGGGGTTTGGGATTGACCCCAAATATCATGGAATCACAGAATCCCAGACTGGTTTGGGTCAGAAGAGACCTTAAAGCCCACCCAGCCCCACCCCCTGYCATGGGCAGGGACACCTTCCACTAGCCCAGGTTGCTCCAAGCCCTGTCCAACCTGGCCTGGGACACTTCCAGGGATCCAGGGGCAGCCACAGCTTCTCTGGGCAGCCTRTGCCAGGGCCTCCCTATCCTCACAGGGAAGGATTTTTTTCTAATATCCAACTAAATTGACTCTCTTTCAGTTTGCAAGCATAGCTGCAGGACCATTAGGCTGCATCCTCATTTCTTGCCTTGTTGCCTTCTCCTCTTGTTATTCCCTGAAGGAACAGCCARAAATAACCTTTCCCAAGCCCCTGGGGCTGTCAGAGACCTGCAGGACACAGCCCCTGTGAGGCTGCATCCAGCAAGTGTTTGGCACCTCTGATCTCGGGGTGGGGGGGGCGCCTTTTTCCTGGGCTGTGAATAAAAACAGCTTCTTAATTAAGCCCTGGGTATTGATTTCATTTTCATCCTATTAACTGCTCTGCCCTACATGGGTTTGCTACACTCTGTAGGATTCCCCTTGCCCCCACTCTGCACACACACCGATTGCAAAGATAAAAAAGCTTCATTAGTCCCATCGACTCTTCAAGCACCGGGTTCTTTGCTTTTTTTTTTTTTTTTGGCTTTCAAGTGCTCATGAAAGAGCCTCCTTGACAGCTTCCAGACCTGCCTCTCTCCAGCAGAGCGAAGATTCACGAGCCAACAACAAGAGCTCAGCTACTTTGGAAAGGGAAGGAGGGAAAAAAAAGCCTCTGCACCTTCCATGAAGAAACCCCCAAGTGTGGGGAGAGCTGGAGGTCTCAGAATAGCAAAACCCCCGAGCTAATGGCACTTGTTGGTGGTTTTCTTGTGGTTGAACAGTAGCAACAGKTTGGTTTTACACCCTGAGCCCCGGCAGAGCCTGAGCAGCTCAGGGTGGGCTCACCCTTGGTGGGAGCTGCATTTCCTGCTGAGAGACAAATCCAARCTTTTGGTGTTTCCCCCACACAGCCAGAGAGGGGAGAAGCCTCAGAAGGGAGAGGAGTGAGACAAGTATCAAATTGGAGAATGAAAACACAGAAAAAATGGAAAATAGCAGAAAGATGACAGATTGAGCAGAAAACCAGTGTTTTCCACAGTGCTTGAACCAAAAGCACCAAGAGATTTGGGAGTTTGCTCTGCGTCCTCAGAGGTTGTTGCATCCCTGACCATAAACCTCATGAACTCACACGAACACTGAGGCTGTTTAATTAATTATCCAAATTAAGACTTCCAACAAGAAAGGAAAACAACCAGAGGGAAGATGTAACTGAGACAAGAGATGTGGGGAGGCCTGCAAACTTTTAGGGGAGGAAAAAAATCAACCCACAACAATTTTCAAGTCTTTATTGTCATTTTTTTAGGATGTCACAGGAGGGGACTGAAGGACTGAGAGGTGGTTTAGAAGATGTTCCCTGTAGGAACATGGTGGGATTTGTGGGGCTGTTTGTGCAGGGCCAGGAGGTGGATTTTGATGATCCTCGTGGGTCCTTTCCAACTCAGGATATTCTGGCAGACATATGGGGAGGATAAAACCCAAGCACTTCCCAAACCTCCAGGTGTTTGAACTTCCTTTCATTTTGAGCTGAAATCTCAGGAATTTTCAGAACTCAAGGAGGAGTAAATATTTGTCACCCAAATCTGGAATTTTGCCTGAAATGCAGCTTGGGGAAAGCAAAGAGCCTGACGCTTGTCGATCTCAATACCGAGGACAACCACTTAGAAAGTCAAGGAATAATCAATAACCTGAAGGGTGGATTTAACTTTAACCATGAATATCTGGCTTTAAAACCCATGGTTGATCAGCAGCCTTCTGGTAAAGCTTCGCATTTGGGTCTGGGTTGTTTTTGCAGAGCAGAGCCGACTCAGATCATTTGCCTCGTTCCAGGCACTCCTTTGATGTTTCCTCTGATTCAAGAATTAGCCTGGAAATCGCCGCGTGTGCCAAGAGAAGTGGCAGCGAGGACTGGCTGCAGGAGAGGTACCCRGGCTCTGTTTCACAGCCCAGATTCTTCCCTCTCTGTTTTGTTTCAAGAAATAAAGCTCAATAACATCGACCCAGCCTCTCCTCGGGTCCAGCCCTCGGCCGGGGAGAGCCGTCCCAGACGTTCCCTGGATGYGAGGATGTCAGCTCTGGCAGATCCCTGCACCAGGCAACACTTTACTCCAACTGAATTAGCAAGAAAGGTCTGGAATGGTTAATTGGAATTATTTAGCCGTAATGTTTTGCCCTTCTCCTCCTCCCCCTGGCATAATGTTTCCTAAATTGAATTCCTTTAACAGAATCCAATATGCGGCAAAACTGTTGTTCCAGGGATATGTAACGTTTTGGGTCTGGCTGATGGGCAGAGCTGTGATGCCAGCAACAGGGACTGTCACCTCCCGGGGGTACAGACAGCACCCTCACTGCAGGTGAGATGCTTCATTCTGCTTAAAGGCAAAACTTTGCAGGGAGAAACCCCTTAAAGCATCAAGCCCTGAGGCATAGACACTGTCTGGGGAGAAAGCTCATCTCTGACTGCACTTCTGGGGGTCAGGAGAGCTGAGCTGGGGGTCTGTGTGTGCAGGGAGGGCCCAGCACAGCACCTGGGAGGCCACTGACCATCACAGGGACATCACAGCTGTCCCCAGAGCCCCAAAGCACAGCCAGCCCCGGGGTCTGACACCACCTTCACCAGCAGAGCCATTGCACAGAGGGACGAGGATGGAAAGTTCCCAGGTAATCTGGTGTTCTTTTCCCTCCTCTTCTCAACGGCACTTTCACTTCAAAAAAACCAGTTAAAAATATAAATATATATAAAATATATATGTATCGAAATATTAATATGTAAAAATAATATATAAATAAATATAATATATTAATGATATAAATATAAATAAACCATCGAGGATGTTTTTCAGGGTCGTTTTACAGAAGCAACTTGGTTTTCTCACAAACCAATATTAAACCAGGCTCTTTCTTTATCTTCCCCAATATCTTCCCAAGTTTGCCCCCCAATTCCCTGGTTTTTTATTCTATTTGTCCCCATCCGTGAGCAGGAGGTTCTCCTCTCCCAGGCACGCCCAGGACCCAGCGCCTCGTTAATCGCCCGCGACTTGGTGAAGGTTTCAAAGTCAGGAGCCCAAAGGACCACACGACCCACGGGGGAGTTCAATTCCCATTTCACTCCAGTGAAACTGAGGCAAAGCGAGATTTTCCAAGGGCTGAGAAGAAGCGCCGTGGAGAGGGTGGGTAGGAGGATCCAGGGCGCTGATTGGAGCTATCTAAGAACACTTAAAACATCCCAATCCTTGCCGGGGGTGAGCGAGGAGCAAGGCAGGGAGGGAATTGCTCACCCAGCCCCGGGACAGAGCAGGGCACACCCGCGCCTCCCAGCCCAGCGATTTAACAACTCCCGAGTCCAAGAGTGTTGGATTTATCCCCAAAGGAAAGGCGGAGACAGCTCAGGCACAACCTGCATGAGCACGAAGTTGCCGGAATTGGGTTTTGCCTCCCGCTAAAATGCATGATTTTGGCATTTCCCTCCCCAGTCGCCGGGCACACGCCGGGTGCTGGTGCTGAGCACCAAATCCCTGCCCGCTGAGTCTCAGCTCCTGCCCTTTCTCCACCCCAAACTCCGGCTCCAGCATCCTGCGGGTCCTTGACTCCCCCTGATTCCCCACGGGAGCTCCCGGGATGCGCGGCACGGCAGGGAAGCAGCTCCTGCAGCAGGAAGGGAGCGCGGACAGCAGGAAAACAAAACCCTCCCGTGCCACAGAACTTCCTAAACTTCCTCCAACCCAAGCCCGTGCCAAAGGGATATTCACGGTGTAAACGGGAATATTCTCCCCCATCCCTTTTGACTCGTTCCCAGAGTCACTCTGCCGATGGTGCAGGCCACGTTTGCTGCTCACAAACCCCCAAGCCATTTATTCCAGCCATTTTCCCCCAGCAGCTGCACAACCAGGGAGAAATTCTCTTCCCAGCAGAGGCAGAAGAAAAGGAGATTTGTCTTATTATGTCTGGGTAAAGCTTATCTGCTTGTTTGCCGCTCAGAATTATATTTACCGAGCACAACAAAGGCAAAGCCGAGCGCACTAATTGCCGTCGCTCAGGTGGAATATTTTCTGCTCACCCCTAGCCCTGCATCCGTGGGGGCTTTATACTTTATCTAGCACGAGCGAGCTCCACAGAAGGGTTTTATTATTCACCCATCACCGCCGTTTCATTGCCACCGTATTCTCTGAAAGGAGGCAGAAAAACCTCGATGATTTCTTGCGTGTCGCTCTGCCTTTCAAACAAGCACTGCTGATGGGTTTTCTCGAGCTTATTGCACGTTGCAGACAAATCCATCCCCATTGAAATCAGCCTCATTCTGAGCACACAGATGGAGGCTCCTCCGGAGGGGAAGCTCTCCATAACCAGGTGCTTTGCATCCTCCACGCGGAGGGCTCCACGTTCCCAGGCTCCCAGGGGATCGGCACGGCGCAAAAAAGCAAACCCCCAAGCAGGGAAAAATTCCAGCCCAAAAATCCTTTTGTTTTCTAGCTGATCAACACCGCAAATCCTCATTTTAGCTCTGCTTCGGATTATTTGGTTACAGAGCTTCCCCCCCAAGCCTTTGTCCACACAGCAGAGCCCAGATCAGGCACCAGCTCCCAGCACCGCGGGGTTATGGCTGGAAATGGGGTAAGTTGGTCTGTAAAGAGGATCCATTGGTGGGTTTACCTTTCCCTGGGGAAGGGAAGAACATCCCAAATGCAAAATGCAGCTGGAGATCCTTTGATAAGACCACAGCTCCCTGCCCTGCACCTCCTGAAAATGAACTCACCCCAAAGGCACGTGGCTCTGCTTAGGGGAATTCTAAGGTTTTTGCAAAGTTCCCTCAGTGGGGAACGGGGCACGGAGGACCCAGCACTGTCCCTTCCTGCAGGGTATTACAGACCTCTGCAGCCAGGACAGTTGGCAGATGGATCCCTCCTAMAGAGCCAGCCCTGTCCCTGATGTAATCCCGTGTCATCCTTGGTACAGAGCAGAGCTCCAAGTGTTTAAACAAAGCCTTSGCTCGGCTGATTCCCTGCTCCAACCAGGTCAGCCGGGACGCTTTGTGTCGTGGGGAATTGAATCCCAGCTCAGCATCAGGTTCTGCTGGAGTCACTGGGACCTTCATCCCAGCTCCCTGCAAACCTCCCGGAGCTCCAAGAGCAGGGATGGAGAGGAGCTGCTTCTCAAACCCCACCTTTGCTAGGGGTGCTGCTCAGGGTGCRACGTGATGGGGATAATCCTGGTGCCTGAGCATCCTTCTTTCCACTCCCCCACCCACCCCAGAGGGGCTGGAGAGCAYTCRTTGATCAAAACCTTCCCAGGCACASAGGCTTTTCCTTGCCCTGGGGGTGCTGAGGTCGCTCTGATGCTGCAGGGAGAGCAGAGGTGACCCAGGTGCCGCTCCCTGGCCGGGTGCTGTCACCTCCCAGGGTCCCCCAGCAGGACACTGTGTGTCCTCCCAGTGCCACCAGCARGGAGGGAGCCCCAGCAGTGCCTTAACACAGCCACGAGGTGTTAAAGACTCTCTTTAATGACTCTCACATTGGTTAAACAGAAATGAAAAGGCAGAGATGAGCAAAAACTCAGACGTGGGGCTGAGCTTGCCCAACCGCCCCCTCCCGGGTGAGGCACACCTCTGCCCACAGGCAGCACTCAGCAATATTTGCTTTTTCTGGGCATTCAGGCCATTTCTGGGGCTGGGGAAGGGACAGGGAGGCTGAGCCCGACCTCCCCTGGCATCAGCTCYTGTCCCCTCGCCTGTTGCATTGCTCCCATCCCACCTGCAGCCTTTAAACCCGAGCCTCGGGCKGGTTCTCTCTCTCACAGGAGCCAGGACATCGAGGCCCTTCCCTGCCACCAGTGACAGCAGCAGAGCCTTTTCATCCTGCCCAGAGCACCAGAGAGGAAATTAAAAGGGTGATAAGGGAGCTCCTTCAGCAGACAGGGAATATTCTGTGCTAGCAGAGAGATAAAGTAATATTTCTTCCAGCTCTGGCAGAGACTCAGGAATGAGACGTGGGGTGAAATTCCACATGGATAGAGGTTTTATAACTCTTACCTGGGCTGCAGGATAACCATCAGCCTCACTCATATTTCCTTGTCAAGGGAGGTCACGGCAGCACAAAGAGAGACACGGAGTCTATAAAGAGAAGCCAGATTAGCTCCAGTATCCAGGGTAATTTTATGGCTTTGCTGGCCCAGGTCAGCCCAGGGCRATGGATGCTGCCTTTGGGTGCCTTTCAAACACCCCCAGGTCCATCAGCTCCCGGAGAGACGAGCCAGGAGAAGCTCCTCACTCCACGACCTCCTCAGTGTGCAGAGGGTTTGCAGTGCCCTGYGACCCCACAGAGCTGGATCTGACCCCTCCACATCCCGGCCCCCGGTCCTGGATCAGGAGACCCTCCCAGAGCAGCTGACAGAGCCCTGTGTGGGGCTCCCCTGTAGCTCCAGTGGGGTGCAGGGGCAGGAAGCTGTGCCTGGTGGAGCCTGACCCCAACGAGTCACCCCAAATCATCAGCAGCCACTCCTGCAGTGWATGACCCCACCCTTCTGTGCAYCYCGAGCTGGGAGGGTGGGGCAGAACMCCAAAAAGAGCCCTCACGACCCATCCTGCAGCTCCATGCAGACCCACTGTGCCCCCCACCTTGGCCTGGGGGTCCCTGACCTTCACTGGGGTGATGCAGGGGGAGAAAAAAGGGGAGCAGGGRTGTCCCACACATGGAAGGAGAGTGGCATCTCCTCCAGCCCTGTGGAATTGGGGGTTTGCCCTGGCACCCTCCTCCCAGCCACGTGGATGAGGGTGGGATGCCATGGGATGCACCCCCACGCCCCACGGGAGCTCTGCATCCAAATCCAGCATCCAACGATGGGACATCCCAAAGGGTGCCAAAATCCCCGGGAAAAAGCCAAGGAATGATTGGAGGTCTCTGCATCTTCAGCAGAGCTGAG